>LPNX011130833.1:517231-667238 GCA_001517045.1 Pseudotsuga menziesii
CGCGGTCTTGTACCCGTACTATATGATGTACTCAAATATTGTAAAGGAGCTAGTGTTCTAGTATATTAAACATAGCATCCTCGGATATGACTTTGTATATGACATTATTATGTATTTGTTTCAGGTACTACCTCTTCTCCATTAGACTTCTGAGTTCTCGAATATTAAGATTATAATGTATTTCGACCATCGTTTCCCTCTGAGCTCACACATTAGGGGGCATCTGTTATCAACCCAAATGGCTCTTCTCCGTCTGAGTGCTGACATTCCTTATGTTGGTATACAAAAGGACATCTTAGGATTGAAGTTTGCCAAAACACTATAGATGGGCATGACATGAGATGCATTTACCTTTCAACCAGTTTGCCATATTATTTTTCTAAGTGTTGAATGGCGTACGCAACTATATTCATTGCAACTCGCCTAAGTATGCGACTATTACCATTGACAACTCACGTACTGTATGCGACTATCTCCATTGCAACCCGCGTACATCAACATACGCGGGTTTCCTTTAAGCAACTTGCGTGTCATACGCGGGTTGCCTATATTAATAGTCACGTACATCTTCATTCGACATTAAAAAATATAAATCACGATTAATAGAGATTAGTTGGGCCTTAATCATTAACCACCCCAACTATCTCAACCTCCTCAACCTTCGAAACCACTCTATTTCCCAAAGTATAAATAGAGGCCTTGGGGAGGGCATTAATTAATCAAGTTTGGAGAGCAAAGTTATGCTGGTGGTATATCTTTAGAAGTCTTGGAGTAGAAAAACTCAGAATTCTTTGGTTGCAGAGGAGTCCTTGTCTCAGGCGTTGGGTTGTACTCTTATCTCATTCACTGATTGTTGATAAAAAGAATTCTTCTTCCAACATTGTGTTGAGTCTCTTTCATGTATTATGGTTGATGAATATATTCGATTAAGCACTAGATATATTGTTTATCTGACCTGTCATATATACATGTATAAGATTGTACTTGGAGAATTTGCTCTTTGCAGGTGAAGGAGGTGCATCTCTGGAAGCTTTGGAGAGAAGCAGAGCGGAAGAAGATCAAGCTTGGATCAATTGTCGGTAATAGGGTGAGTCAAGTATTTCTTCCTATTTCCTTTCTGTACTTTATTAAATCTAATTGTCTGCAAGGTTAAAAGTAAGTTGGTAACCCCAGACCCTAGGTTACAAGGGTGTTTAATCCTGGACAACAGATATCTAGCATAAAGGAGTGTTGGTTCTTGTTCGATTCCATCACACCTCTATGTTTATTTGAAGAGATCTCAATCCCCTCGCTCTCCACTTGAGGACTCAATTTCCCAAGTTTCTTGATTGAGGGTTTTTCTACTATATTCTCATTTAAATTCACATTATTTCTTGTTACTTTAATTGTACTAATTACAAAGTATTTTGAAAGATTTAAATCAGATCTTAGGAATACTATTTAGTATAAGTTCTTAAAAGATAAGATCTAAAGCGTTTAAAGTTTTAAAACATTTCATTATAGATCCATCTTTTGCATCTAGTTTTAAAGTTTATATTTTGGTATTTAAGACTAGTTAAATTTTTATGCTTTTAAAGTATCATTTGGAATCTTAGTGTCATCTTTAGTCGCTGATTTTTGAATTTTTATGAACATGTAGAAGGAAGTCCTGCCCAAATTTTAAAGAATCAAGTCATCCGGAACTCCCTTTTTATTATGTACCTTTCATCAATCTTTTAAAGCTTCTACATACTTGTAAACTTGTGTTTCCTATTCTACAAAGGAACACAGGTATTTCTTTATTATAATTATTGTAAAAAAGAGAAGCAAGTGGGAAGCTAAGTGCCCACACCCCATCCCCACAAGGGGGATTTGCACTTTTTTTTTGTATTTTCTTTGAAATTTTTAAGTGAAATTTACCAATCTAGCCGTGTTCTTGGTAACGATAGTATCGACACTGTGATTTAAAAAAATTCATTTGTAGTCCTAAAACACATAAAATTTACAAGGCTGCAATTCTTGTATGCTCTTGTGATCAATGCAGGCCTTTGGTTGGATCGGTGGGACAATTAGAAAGGGTTTGAAGTGACTAGTAATTAGTTGAACACTTCAATTAATTCCTACAGGTGAAAATCCGACACTTCTTTCGATCTTACCAAGTTGTGGGGAAATTATGCAAGTGGAGTGGGAACCACTAGAAAGTGACCGTGGGTCACGGTTAGGCTACACCCTTATTTGTTGTAGCGTTGAACACAACTCCACGACTCCATCTATCCCACACCAAGGTATTTTTTAAGGATTGTAATATTATACTTAAGTATAGTATTCTAGGCGATTCTTTTGGATTGAAAAAAACATGTTTATAGATAGCTAGGCGAATATTAAATATGAAACATACAATTAACACTTAAATGTGTAAATTTTGGCGAATATTATGATAAAAAAACATATTTTATGTAAATATAGGCGATATTAGAGACTAAAAAACGAATTTATTTTTTGAAAAAAAAACTCAAAAAATAGCCAATTAGCAAAATTTTGCCGCTAAAAATTACCCTGGCCCACATGTCACTGTGAGAGCCAATCCTTGGTAAATCCAGACATATTCCTCGTACCCATTGGGTATATCTGGAATACCATTTCCCTTGTAATAATAATAATATCATTACCACATTTCTAATAAAAATGACCAAGAATTTACCCACTCCCTAATTATTCATTTAATAAATCTAAAACTGATCGACCGAGGCAACTGCAATACTTCTTGAGACTTGACTAGCAACCCCCTTACACAAGCACTTCATTAGTATTGGTCTATTTAGCATTCTCATTTATGTTTGATGCTTAAGTTAATCAATGCGTTATATGGAATGCTATTTTATATGATTGTTATTTAAATTATTTGCAGTTCGTCTTAGTTTCAGTATTTATTATCATCATCTCTTGGAATGGTTGCTTTACTTTCATAGATTAAAATAGCCTTAGATTATTTTTACTAGGGACCACACCCCTTGGCTTCGTTAGGAGAAATCCTAGACGTAGGAGTCAAGATCAAGTGACAACACTTGACTCTTGCTTTCCCCCAAGGTCGCACCCAGTGCCTTGAAGATTTCTGCCACGTGACCCGAGGTGTGAATTAGGCAGCAACAGGTTGCTTTTGTCGATGGCCAAGTTCTGATGTGGCCCATGGGAAAGACAATAGAAGATGCAACAAATATTGGAGAAGAAGACGGAGGCTTGTACAAGCTAAAGGGACAGCGTGAATAAGCACCGATTCATGAATCAATTGAAACAAGTGAACTATGGAACAGAACGCTTGCACATGTGCACTACAGGGAACTACCGATGGTAAGAAAAGAATTCTCAGGACTACCAGAGAGTTAGAAAAAGCATGAAGGCATTTGCAAAGGATGTGCACAAGGAATGAATGCGAAGAAGACATTCCCTAGCAGTGAGAGAAAGGATAAAAGAATACTGGAGATAGTACACTCAGATGTATGTGTACCTATGTCCTCTAGTTCATTAAGCGGGTATGTGTACTATGTTTCCTTTACAGATGATTTCTCACGCGAGACTTGGATAAATTTCTTGAAAGGGAAAAGTGAAGTTTTCAGTAAGTTCAAGGAATATAAATCCTTGGTCGAGAACCAGACAGATAGGAATATCATGTTGTTGTAATTGTAACTTTGAAATACATTATGATGTATATTACTATTATATATTGTTGTACCCCCATTGGGGATGTGTGTTCCCCCTTTGGGGATGTCATAATTGTGTATGGTCATTGAGGTAAACTCTCCGTTGTAATTCGGGGAAATATTCACCAGGTTAAATAATGTAAAATNCGGGGATGTGTGTTCCCCCTTTGGGGATGTCATAATTGTGTATGGTCATTGAGGTAAACTCTCCGTTGTAATTCGGGGAAATATTCACCAGGTTAAATAATGTAAAATGTATTTATGTGTATTCTTAGGTAGGTTGGCCCCACAAGTAACCGGGCCGACCTGATGGTTGAGTTAACAACTCAACGGAAGAATATAAATAGGGAGGCACCCTCCTCATTTGTCACACACTTCACTTGTTCTCTCATGTGTGCTTTAGGAGAGAAAGGAAGAGGAGGGACATAGATCTGCTACATGCATATTGTTCTTGGGTTATTATATCTTGTCATCTTATCTTTGTGACAAAACTATTATGAGGAACTTTGCGGGGTTTTCTCCTTTATGGTTTCCCTAATCATTAGAGGAAATTTGGGGTCTAAAATGAGCCTTATAAGAAAACGTGCCAAAATAAGTTTTTGTGAGTTGGAATTCAAGAACCAATAGAATTTCAATAAAATAAGTCAACCATAATGGTTGAATTGACATATTTGTCATTAAAAAAAACTACTTTTTTTGTTCGTATTTTCGACATATCTCATTGTGTTTTTACTCAAATTTCGATCGGGAGAGCTCGTTGGATGCGGATTTTGATTCCGCATCCAACGAGTACCCACACTGCATACTTTTGACGGACCCCGCTACCCCAAAAACAAGAAATACCTGGAAAAACGTGATGATGACATCATCATCACGTTTTTCCAGGTATTTCTTGTTTTTGGGGTAGCGGGGTCCGTTAAAAGTATGCAGTGTGGGTACTTGTTGTCATCATCATGTTTTTTCAGGTATTTCTTGTTTTTGGGGTAGCGGGGTCCGTCAAAAGTATGCAGTGTGGGTACTCGTTGGATGCGGAATCAAAATCCGCATCCAACGAGCTCTCCAGATCGAAATTTGAGTAAAAACACAGAGAGATATGTCGAAAATACGAACACAAAAAGTAGTTTTTTCTTTCTTCCTCCAAAATTAATCAATATTATTTTATTATTTTAACTATTATTTTATTATTTTCCTTAGGAGGCCCATTTTAGACCCCAAAATTCCTCTAATGGAAAATCTCTGTGTCTTGTGTATCTTTGATGTATTGTTGTGTTTTTTATTCTTTCAGATTAAGATCCTAAGTAAAATAACTTAGAAAAACTAAGATCCACTCTAAAAGAAGGAATTGTGCAGCTGAAATACAACTACAATGGCAGCTACTGGAAATTAGGGCTTCATGCTTGAAAACCCTAGAAGACTAAATCTAGTCGTCTTGAAATTTTTGCTATAAATCGATATTGGAGAAGGATCAACAGCCAAAAATTTTACAAGCTGAATATGAAATATTTCTATACTTTTTGTAACAGTTTCAACCTCAGATTCGCTATACTTCAAGAGATACGATTCCTCCAAATCAGGGTTCCATCCTCCTCCTGAATACAGTCATAAACAGGTGACCTAGGGATAATTTCTATATCTTGGGCTAGGAAGGTCCAAATGAAATTTTGCAAGGACTCGCAGGTATGGAACAGACTGTAGTTTATGTGATCCTCTTTTCAGATACCTAATGTGAAACAATGACACGTGGAAGTCTGTAAAATTTTGCTATGAACAGTCCTCAAAACATTCATCGTGGAAAACTCAACATAAGTCCCACTTGGAGAATCCAATTTTGATCTAACCTGTGGGTTGGAAAGAAGAAAAATCAGGCTATCTCGGTGAGAAGTTTCAGATTGAAAGGAGCTGAAACTTCAGATATACAACATAATAAATATCAGACAATTGTGGAGAAGAAATTGGATAAACTAGGGATTCCTGTTCCGGGAGATTCCCACCACTATTTTTAGAAAAGGAGTACATTTGACAACTCACCTTAAATATGTGCGTCTTTTTGTCCAATCAGAGGTTTGAAATTCCAAGTTTGGTAAATTAGGTTTTTTTGACAAACCCTAGATCAACCAGCTCTGAAACTAGGTTAGACACCTCAAATCGGTAAGATCTAAATCCATGTTATTTACATTTGAGGTTCTTATTTCAAAATGACTAATCACACCCAACTTGATGATAAGCTTGGTGAAGCTGATAACTTTTGAGCATGGAAGTATAAGATCTCCATGATCCTTGAAGAAACGTACTTGGATCAATATATAAGTAAGGAAGTTCGAAAGAGCCTGAGGGACATGAGGCTAAGGATAGAGCTAAGAGAATCATTGTAGATTCTATTAAGGATCATCTCATGTGTCATCCTTGAAGACACCAAAGGAAGTGTTCAATGATGTGACAAAGTAGTCGAAGAAGAAGAATATATTTCTATAACCACCTTGAATGGCCTCCCAAGATCATGGGATTCATTCATTTAAGGAATGTGTGCCATAAGGAAGTTTATTACCTTCAATGGACTTTGGGAAGATTGCACACGAGAAGAAGCTCGACTCATAACAAGAGAATAGAAGATGGGAGCAACTGAATATCAAGCTCTCAAGATTCAAAGAAGATTCTTCAAGCGATGAGGAATATGTACTCTAATCCAGAAGGATTCAACTCATGAAGAACCTCTTATCCATCTCGGCATTTGGATAAGAAATGATGCATTTGTGAATGGAGAAGATAATGAAGTAGAAGGCTCAAGAAGGAGTCTACCCACCAAACAAACAAAGATAAGTGTTCAATTGTAATTTATGATATTGTTTGGTTGTGCACTTGTTTATATTCAGTTGATGTGTTATGCATGTTTGAGTGTTTTCATTTATACTACTGAATTGCACATGATAGGTAAGAAGTCAATGATGTTGTATAACATTCCATTGCCACTTATCTATATTGAACCCTCTTTGATGAACGCCTAATATTATAAGGTTCATCTTTAAAATATAGCAATTTTCCCTCAATTTCCCTAAATTCATATCCATCTGCATGCATTCGAAGAACACCATCTCCACTTATGTTCCACGCATGGTAATCTATAATTTGTCCTATGATTTTTCATCGGAACATATGTTGCAAACATGGAATTATGGGAATATGACGAAGAACCTTTCAAGGAACCATTTTTGTTACTTAATCGATTCGATGTCTACTAATACGACATTTTGGGCATTCATTTTTTGATGCGTGTTGTCTATAATATATAATATGGTCACTAGGACATGCATCTATACTTTGATACTCCATTCCAATGTCTTTCATAATGACAAATAAATCTTGATATGTGCGAGGTAAAATATTTGACTATAGTAACAAAAATTCACCTAACAATCTACATCATAAAAAGCAACTAGTTAATGAAAAGAATATTGATCTTAAATATTAAATTCTTATTTAACACATTAACTAACGTTAAAAAAAGACGAAAAGGTCAATCTTTATGTATATCTGATGAACATAATACATGCCTTAGGATCTATGTCATACAAGTGTTAGGCAAATGATTCATAACGTTTAAGTTCATCAGAAGCAATGTCGCAGATAGAAGATTTGCTCTTGACCCTTTATAAAGTCGCTTATTTGCATTTTCCATCAAAGTTTCATCATAAATACCATCACTGTCCCCATCCTCATCTAGCTGACCGAACACGTATTGGATCATTTGATTTGTCCCATCATCTTCAAATATGTTATGGTCATCATCTACTTCCATGGGATCATTAACTTGATCTTCAGTATTCACTTGATGTTCCTCACCTTGTACAACATCATTTCTACTACTACTTGGGGCATTCTGCAAAAAGTGAAGAGGGAAACTCTAACTTTATAATTACAAGAAATCATGTAAAATTAGTGCATGTATAACACACTAAGACAATATAAAAATTTTCAAATACAATCAATATTAATAAATATATAGAGCTATTACCATGGGACAATATTCATTCAATCCCCTATTCATGTGACCATATTTCCTACAATGTTTTCTAGTTGTTGTTGTTAAAATCCTCATGGCATATCTCATAAAACAATTATTGCAAGGGAAAAAGCATCTACCGTCACTATTTTCACCCTCTTCATCTCTTTCCCTACCTCTAATATTTTGTAACATTATTCCCACAAAAAGTATAGTGATTACTATAAAAAATAATCCATTTTTTGCTTGACAATAGCTTACATCCCTTCCGAATCGTCATTCATATAAAAAAATTGTCACAACCATTGTAAATGGGAATGNAAGTATAGTGATGACTATAAAAAATAATCCATTTTTTGCTTGACAATAGCTTACATCCCTTCCGAATCGTCATTCATATAAAAAAATTGTCACAACCATTGTAAATGGGAATGTATTTATAAATTTTAAAGCATCAAAATTACGACGAAAGTTTACCAAGTCAACTTTGACTTCCTTAAACTGTGTTAGACCATTTGGAAAGGGGATGACTAATTTTGTGTTCATCGCACTTACGACGTAATTGGCCAGTAAGTCGCAATAGAGACAAACACTTATATTCGCTAGGCCAACGATATGATATTTGTAGTCGCAACATCAATGACAAAGGATAATCCATTGCAAGACTAACGATATTAAGGAGTAAAAAAAAAATTGATTTTTTTTTTAATGTTTTTTCTTGAATTTTTCGACATCTATCGAAACCCTCAGAGTCATAATTTGGCCCAAATGTACTAGTGTATCCAGTTGTTGTTGTTGTTTTTAATCTTGGGACTAAATTAGTCATTTAAGTTAGTTAATTTTAGCTTTGTCACTAAAAATTGCTCAAATTTGGTAGTCATTAGCATTAACAAACTATCGTGACTAACGTTTTTTGTTGTGTAAGTCAAAATTTTGCCAAATTGTACTAGTGACACCATATGGAAGCCACAAAATATTTCATTTCATCTTTGACATCATGCAAGAGTCCACCTATTCTGATGGGAGATGATTCTCTAGTAGAAGTTTCTGGACAAGGGAGAGTGAATCTCAAAAATGGAAGTTTCGAGAATGTCTTACATGTTCCAAAACTATCTATAAATATACTCTTTGTTTACCAAATCACACATGCAGGAAAGGGAAAGAGGGTTGACTTACCCTATATTTAATGACTATATTTGACATGGAAGATAACTCTTGAATTAATGTTGGTGAGGTAAATCATCAAGTTAGATTGTCGGCATTATCTAATTTTATTGCTAAATATGATTCCACATTGTTGATAACCCATGCCAATGAAGATAGTAGAATCTAGCATGAAATATTTGGCCACTTAAATTTAAGGTACATATAGAAGCTCAAAAAATAAGATATGGTTAAAGATTTTTTAAACATATATTTCTATGAAGGAGTTTGTCAAGGATGTTTTCTTAGCAAGCATCCAAAAGATAAATTTGAGAAAGGAAAGGAATGGAGGGCCTCCTCTCTTTTGGAGCTTATTCATATTGATATCATGGGCCCCTTCCCCCATCCTTCAATAAACAAGGAAAATAATATACAGCATGGATTTATATAGCATATATCCCCTCACCATAGAACCCTTGATACATGCTCTCTGTCTAACTAAATCCTTCAATGATTTAAAGTTCCTCTCCACCATCCACATTGAACTTGTGTGTACAAGTCCACACATTTCAATATCCTCAATTAGGTGTATGAGGGAGTTTTTTGTGCATTGAAAAATGTTGGAGGTAGAAAATTTTGCATTTCACACATTAGCCGAGGGATTTCTCTCTTCCAATACTTTATATCATCTTGATGGATTTCTTTCAATGAAAACCATCTACATATTATGACATGAGAAAATAACAAATTTCAACAAAACATAATATATATTACAAATGAAGTAAAGTGACATGTCATTAAGTACAAGAACAAATTGAAAAAACAGTTTTCATATAAATTAGTCATCTCTACTTACCTCATATATTTTCCATGGTATATAACTTGTTTGGCATTGCTGTCAAAGTTGTTTGGGAGAGATAGAGGTAGAACACAGTGTAACAATAAAAAAAACATTATTTGTTTAAGAAATAGGAAAAAATAAAACACAAATCCAAAAAGGTAAATATGCCAAACATATAAATATGAATGAAAAAAATTACCTTAATGAATGTATTCCAATAATGGGTTTTAACCCCATCAAATTCACCTTTCTTGGTTAAGGTATTATTTATGTTTGATGAAAAACATGTGGGAAATTTAATACTTTCAATGACCTATTTTACATCATTGCTTTGTTGCTCTATTAATAACCATGGAAGGTTATTTCGGTCTCCATCGCTATTTGATCGAATCACACTTTGCATTGCATGATTGGATTCCTCAATGTCAGTACAAATTTTGACAAATTTTTCTTTATTCCTCCTTCTATATATGATTCTCCATAATCTTTCTATCACATTCCTCCCAATATGCATCGTATCAAACAAATGAGCAATTTTTAGCTGCTCATAGTAGGACAACCTCGTGAATTGAATGTGATAACATTTCATTCCTTGTGGAAGCTGATTATTCCTACCTTCATGACGATGACATTGATGAAGCAATATAAAACAAAATACAACAATAATGATCAAACACACTAAAATAGATTTAATACTTTAAATATAATTTCAAAATAAAAGCATTATTACATATACAATACATAAACAAACTGCGTACCATCTTGACGATTTTTTGTTATACTCCAATCTCCATAGACAAGGTGTCATTCTTTGTGGTTTTAAGCCAGTCTCTTCTTTCCCACTGAAAATATGTTTTTTAGTAGTACGAAACTTATGGTTCTTCGATAGGAAGTGCCTATACTCATCGAAAACAAATTTTCCTAAAGATTTTGAATAATGATACTTCATCTTAGGACCACAAACTAGACATGTAAATTTACCCTTTGTTTGAAGACCTTCAACATATGGATTACTGTCAATATACGATGGACTATTAAAAAACCTTGCATGATATCTTCAAAATAGTTATATGGTATTAAAGTGCAACAAACCGTTAATACATACAAAAAAAATGTGTTAGTATGGGGGCATCATGAATTATCCATACAAGCATTCCACGTAATTGAAATATCTTTTTCTTGATTGGTTTACATATGTCATACATAGTTATATCGTTCCATAACTGTATTAGGTCATCGATAAGAATCTTGATATACACATTCGTATCTTTAACTTGGTACTTACCTAATTGTTTGAAATTACACATAATTACTACCGTGATATGTATATATAAGTAAATAAATAAATAATAGTATGCAAAAAACAAGACAAATGAAATATCACATTAACAAAATTAATATAGACAAATACCTAAAACAATCATTGTTAACATTATGTGTTCCCTCTTTATTGAAATCCAAGGAGGAATGTTATTGTTGATAACAAAAATAGGCCACACTGAGTAAACATATCTAAGCTCTCCGAATGGAATAACATTGCTAGTTTCCAATGAAAGCCTAATATTATGATGTTCATCTTTAAAATCTAGCCATTTTCCCTCAATTTCCTTAAATGCTTACCTATCTGCAGGCATTCGAAGAACACCATCTCCACTTATGTTCTGTCAATAGTAATCCATAAACCATGCTATGCTTTTTCACCTGAACTGTCGTTGCAAATGTGGAATTATGGGAATATAGCGAAGAACCTTTTGCGAAACTAATTTTGTTACTTGATCGATTCGATATCTACTAATATGACATTCCATGCATTCAATATTCGATGCATGCTATCCATAATATATAATATGGTCATTAGGACATGAATCTATACTTTGATACTCCATTCCAATGTCTTCCACAACGAAAATAATTCTCGATATGTGCGAGGTAAAATATTTGACGATAGTAACAAAAATTCACTTTACAATCTACATCTTCAAAATTAACTAGGTAATGAAAAGAATATTAATGGTAAATATTAAATTCTTATTTAACACATTAACTAACATTAAAAAAAGATGAAAAAGGGCAATCTTTATGTATATCTAATGAAACATATTACATACCTTAGGATCTTGTCATACAAGCGTTTGACAAATTATTCATAACCTTTACGTTCATCAAAATCAATGTAGTAGAGAGAAGATTTTCTATTGAACCTTTATAAAGTCATTTATTTGTATTTTCCATCAAAGGTTCATCATAAATACCATCATTGTCCCCATCCTCATCTATCTGACGAAGAAGTCTTGGATCATTTGATTTGTCCCATCATCTTCAACTATTTTATGGTCATCATCTACTTCCATGGGATCATTAAATTGATCTTCATCATTCGCTTGATGTTCCTCACCTTGTACAACATCATTTATACTATTACTTGGGGCATTCTGCAAAATGTTAGAGGGAAACTCTAACTTTATAATTACAAGCAATCATGTAAAATTAGTGCATGTATAATGAATACTAAAATAATATAAAAAATTTCAAATACAATCAATATTACTAAATATGATAAATATACATAGCTCTATTACCATGGGACAATATTCATTCAATCCCCCATCCATGTGACCATATTTCCTACAATGTTTTCTAGTTGTTGTTAAAATTCACATGGGATGTGTCATAAAACAATTATTGCAATGGTAAAAACATCTACCATGACCCTTTTCACCCTCTTCATCTCTTTCGCTACCTATATAATATTTTCTAACATTCTTCCCACAAAAATTATAGTGATGATTATAAAAAGAATCTGTTTTTTGCTTGACAATAAGAGCTTATATCCTTTCCAAACCATTGATCATATAGAAAAATTATCGCAACCATTATAAATGGGATTGTATTTATAAATTTTAACCATAGGAATTCTGACAAATGTTGACCAAGTCAACGTTGACTTCCTTAAACCATGGTGGATCGTTTGGAAAGGGAACAACTACTTTTGTGTTCGTCGCACTTATGGCGTAATGGGTCAGTAAGTCATAACAGTGACGAACACTTATATCGTCGCTAGTGCGGCGATATGATTTTTACAGTCGCAACATCGATGACAAAAGATAATCTGTCGCAAGACCCACAATATCGAGGAAGCCAGAAAAAAAAATCAAAATTTGCTATGTTTTCTCTTAAATTTTTCGACATTCGTTGAACCCTAAGTCGAAATTTGGCCCAAATGTACTAGTGTATCTAGTTGTATTTTTTTTTACCTTGTGACTAAATTAGTCATTTAAGTTAGTCAATTTTAGCTTCGTCATTAAAAATTGCTCAAATTTGGTAGTATTTAGCTTTAAAAAACTGTTGCGACTAACTTTTTTTGTTGTGTAGTCAAAATTTTGTCAAATTGTACTAGTGATACCATATGGAAGCCACAAAATATTTTATTTTGTCTTTAACATCATGCATGAGTCCTCCTGTTCTAATGGTAGATGATTCTCTAGTAGAATTTTCTGGATAAGGGAGTGAATCTCAAAATGGAAGTTTCGAGAATGTCTTGCATGTTCTGAAACTATATGTAAATATACTCGTTGTTTACCAAATCATGCATGCAGGAAAGGGAAAGAGGATTGAATTCACCTTAGATTTAGTGACCATATTTGACATGCAATATAACTCTTGAATTGACGTTGGTGAGGAAAACCATCAATTTAGATTGTAAACATTCTCTAAATTTATTGCTAAATATGATTCCACATTCTTACTAACCCATGTCGATGATGACAGTAGAATTTGGCAGGAAATATTTGGACACTTAAATTTCAGGTACATGTAGAAGCTTAACAAATAAGGGATAGTTAAAGGTTTTCTTAACATACAATTCTTTGAAGGAGTTTGTCAAGGATGTGTTCTTGGCAAGCATATAAAAGAGAAATTTGAGAAAGGAAAGGCATGGAGGGCCTCCTCTCTTTTGGAGCTTATTCATAGTGATATCATGGGTCCCTTCCCCCATCCTTCAATAAACAAGGAAAATAATGTGTTGTCTTTTATTGATGATTACACAAGGCACACATGGGTGTACTTTCTCAATCTAAAATATGAAGTGTTTGACCACCTCGAAGATGTCAAAGCACATGTAGAAAAGCAGTTTGAGAAGATGATCAAGGTCCTCCACATATATAACGGGGGGGTGGGGGGGGTGGTGGTGTGGAAGTTTGTAAATAATAATGTACATAATCTTTTAATGAAGCACTCATTTAGTTACAACACATAGTTCCATACACTCTTTAGCAGAACATAGAAGCTGAGAGGAAATACTATTTTCTAAAATAACAAGTTGCATGCAAGGATCCTTCCCTCTAAATTTTGGGCTAAAGAAATCACCTATTCCATGTACATTCTAAACATATTTCCTCACAAATATATGAAAGAAAAGACACCTTTTGAAGATTGGAGCTGCATGAATCCGGAAGTCACACACTTCCACATTTTTAGATCTCACACATGGGCCTGCATACCTTTAGAAAAGAGGAAGGATTTGGAGCCTCGATGGATATAATGCATGTTTGTTGGTTATCCCAACAATGTAAAGGGATACATAATGATAGATATTTCAAGATACAATATGTTTGTTAAAAGGAGTTTCTAATTTGATGAAAGTAATTTGCATTCACCTCAAGTACAACATGCACTGTGGATCCTCTTGTAGCATACGTCAGAGATGATGCGTCTTGACATTCTCATCAAATTTTAGATCCAATTTCTGAATCCGGTTCGGAAGATGAGCATGTATGTGAAGATCTATATTCAATACCCAAGTGGGCATAGTCCACCCTACATGCATTAGGTTATCTTATGGGTGATCCTATGGATCAAAGGAGGATGAAATCCCGATTTGAGGAAGCTCTATATGCACTCACAACTACATAACCTATAATTCCCATGCATTTTCACATTGTTCTAGAATTATACCTCAATCCTATGCATAGTCTGGAGGGAATACTTATTGGGAATCAACTATGAATGAGGAATACAATTCCCTCATAGAGAATCAAACATGGGACTTGGTTCCACTTCCATAAGATCACAAGCTTGTTAGATGCAAGTGGGTCTACATGACAAAGAAACAAGAAAATAGACTTGTGAGAAGGTATAAAGCAAGATTTGTGTCCAAATAATTTTAGCAAGTTCATTGGATCGATTACGATCAAACATATTCTCTAGTGGAAAAAAATGGATCCCATTCAGTTATCTCTTTCCATTGCAGCAACAAGAAGGTGGGAAGTTCACTGCATGGATGTGAAGAATGCATTTCTTCACAGTGATATTAAAGAGGAAATCTACATGGAGCATCCACAAGGGTATGTACATAATCCATCACCAGTTTACATACTCAAGAAATCACTCTGTGGCCTCAAGCAGGCACCTAGATCATGGTATGCTAAAATGGATTCTTACTTTCTCAAAATTTCATTCGATATAAATTTGATCCAAATTTTTATATGTTTAGAACTTTTGAATTTATGTTGATTATAGTGCTCAATGTATATGATATACCAATCACAGGTAGTACAAACACTTCCATTTTGTAGTAAAAAAAACTTTGCATGACAGGTTCTCCATGACATGGTCCTATTACACTTATTTCTTAGTCTTAAAATCATCCAACCTAATTTAAGTATGGAAGAGATCTCTTGGTTAGATTTCACATGACTAACTGCAAACCAACAATGACACCTTTCTTATCAGGGGTAAAGCTCAAGGATGTCGAGGATACACCATTGGTCGATTAGACCAAGTATTTTCAGCTAATGGGTAGTCTCCTATATATCACTCACTCCCATCCATATATCTCATATGTAGTAGGAGCAGTTTCTAGATAAATGCAAGAACCACATTAGTTGCATTGGAAAAATACCAAGCACATCCTTAGATATGTCAAAGGTACCACCAACTATAGGATTCATTATAGGTCTTACACTAGATCTCATTAGCTACACCAATTTAGATTGGGTTGGTGATAACACAAAGAGAAAGTCCACTTCAGTATATGTTCTCAGTTTTGGATTTAGCCCCATTTGTTGGTCTAGTAAAAAGCAATCATTGATTTCTTTGTTCTCAACAGAGGTCGAGTACAAAGGTGCAATCATTGTCATAATTCAAACCATTTGGCTACAACATGTCTTTACAGATCTTGGTATCATGTTTCCTAATCCAACTATCATCTGGTGCGACAGTCAAAGCACACCAAAGTTTTGCAGAGATCTAGTGTAGTGGTAGAGAACAAAACACATCGAGATCCACATGCATTACATCATAGGACTAGTACATGATGGGATCATTAATTTGGAGTACTTTACTTCTTCTAAATAGACTGCAGACTTTACAAATACTTTCACCAAGCATAAATTTCACTTTCTATGATACCTCCTTGGGCTTAAGGACACAATTTCCTAGCAGCTATATTAGTTTTTCAACATTGTGTTCAGAGGGGGGGTTCCCATGAGGGTTTCCCTCTTTCCTCTTTTCCAGCTATCATATGTAACTTAAATTCATTTTAAAATGGGTACCTAACATGGACTTTATTTGTTGGGACCCTTTCATTGTGTATTCTCCATAGTGCTTCAGCGACAGATTGGAGTTATTACACACCCACCTAGTATTTCTTTTCCTATGTTTATTTAATCTATGTTTAGGGGCCCTTGGTCTATGGTATTCTCCCCTAAATGATAATATTTTACCCTAGAAAAAAGTAACAAATCCCCTTTAGGCATTACTTAGTTACACTTCAGTTAGACTAGTGGATTACATTCTTGCATGGAAACCTTGGTATCATTGCCAAGTATTGCATGCAACATTAGAATAATCACCAAGAAGGTTCCTTTCCTCCTCCATGAGTTTAGGGATGCAATACACTTGTGCATGCATGAGATTCTCTCAACTCCACTCGTGTGTTTATCCAGTTAACTGTCGACTACATGACCAGTTAACTAGGACTAGGTAGTTCACTCCGGTGACTGTTTGTATGTCTCCACATCTCTCTAGAAGCTTCGTGGAGGCACATTAGTTCAACTATGCATAGTATTCCATGTGTATTAATACCATTTTTTATTGATTCAATACAATTATTTCATTGTTTCTCCAATTCTTCTCTCAACTTTGCAATTTTGTTGTTCATTGTTGGTAGCTAGATTCTATGTGCATGTTTCACTCCAATTTCACATTCAAGTTGATTGAAACGACACTATTTTATCCAATATGTAGAGGAGAATAAAGGGAAGGCCAAGCAACAACAAAAAGAGATTGTAAGTAGTGCAAATACTATATTTTAATTGGTCAAGAGTCCAATATTGAGACCACCTTATTCATGGCCCTCTTGTGTTTCAACCAACACTATGTCTATCATTTGATTATATGTGGAAAGTGTTGCTTCAAGTCACGACTTATGGCAGCATGATCTTTAGCAAATTTCTTGTTTGTACCTAGCTTGACAAAGAATCTTCTTTCATTTTCTTGCATGAAAAATTTACATTGTGTTTGAGTTTGTTTCTTATAAGGTCGTCATTAGAGATCATACCAATGTTGTGGTCAAAGGGGTTCAAGTTGGTGGTGATTATATATTGTAAGTAGATCTAGATTTGGGCAAATGGAGACTAGGGAAATATTCCTTCTTACCCTCTACATTAGTATGTGAGAAGTCATGATGAACTACTTAGAAATTAAACAATGCACATGAGCACATATGAGTTCTCGAAACCTAAATTACTACAAGTATTCCTACCAAGATATTCTCTGACCATGTTGCATTGACTTCTTCCATTAGCGAGCCTTCAAATTTTGTAGAATAAGTGTGGAGTGATGCCATGATGGAGGGAAGTGTTGTTTAGGAAATAATTTCAAAACCTTTGGTGGGATTAGTGATTGATTCCAAGATTTCCACTGACTTGGATTTACAGCTTACATGTATATTTGAGGTACAAAGGGATATTAATGGTGTTGGAGAAAACACTTTCTTCACAAATTGTAAGTGTTTTCTTTAGATTTCTCAAAATCCTTTTCACTTAGCAAGGAGAGATCTTCATGGGATGTTAGAGGCCCATTTTCTCCTATCCCCTTTGTTTATTTTTTAATTACATTTTCAAATCTTAGATTGGGTGTATGCTTTCTTTGAGATCAATTCTAGGAAGGCACAATTCACAATGTAGTAGTTGGCACATGTCACATATTTGGCATCTTCTACAAGGGTGAATTAGTTGAGAAGGATGGGAACTTAGCACTTATGGAGTAACCACTTTGAAGGAGGGAAATAGGCACTTTGCCCTAGAAGCTTGTTGTTAGGATTATTAATCCTCCCTTGTCCAAATTTGGTCATATGTCTAATTTGGGAGTCATGTTTAAATCGGGAGTCCATCCAGTCTATTTATAGTCATTAACACCATTGGGTCCACTTGACCTAATTGGGGCACATGTTTCAGTTACTAAAGTGTGGGGAACACTAATTGAGGCTCACTGCCACTTATTGCACTTGATTGCATAAGTTTAGGAGCCTCCTAGACCAATCCCTACAATTTAGGAAGCCACTGGGAGTGCCGAAACCAACCAAGGTTAGTTCACTTCATTTAATGACTAGTCAAGCTAAGTTAGGAGTCAGTTACATTCGGTTCTAGTCCTCCACATTCAGTTAACGCTAGGTTTACTTGACTGCACACATGTGGGGCGCATTTCTCACCTACCACAGTCAGTTAACCTTAGTCAACACTGAATGTAACACTTGAGTTGTGTTTTAGAGCTCCGATGAACTCCGGTTATGGTTTAGACAAGGTCAGTGAACCACTGAGTCCTCCGATAATGATTTAGACAAGGTCTTGGTTACCTACAGTCAAGTAGAGTCTAATCAATTTGAACTTCCTCATGTGGATTCAAATTGCTTGTGGCTATTAAAGCCATTTTACTTCATTGTAATTATCATCGGATTACTTTTTTGATTAATGAAAGCATTCACAGCTGCAAGCCTTTTGCACTGTTTCATTCTTCAATTGCTGAGTAAATTGTCAGATCTTCTTTGTGAGTTGTGTATTTGTCTACAGATCTATATGCTCAAATTTACACTTGTAACCACTTTGAACACTCATTAGACTCATTTTGAGGTCTAAAATAGGCCTCCTAAGGAAAATAATAGTTAAAATTAATAAAATAAGAGTTTTGGATTTTGGAGGAAAAGAGAATATTTTTTTTTCATATTTTAAACTTATCTCCTTGTGGTTTTACTCAAATTTTGAGTGGGATCACTCGTTGGATGCAAAATTCAATTCCACATCCAATGAGTACCCACACTACATATGTTCAATGGACCCGACCCCACAAAAAAATGAGAAATACATTAAAAATGTATTACTTCATTTTTATGTATTTCTCATTTTTCATGGGATGGGGTCTATCAAACATATTTCGTAAGGGTACTCAGTGGATGCAGAATTGAATTTTGCATCCAACGAGTGTTGATTTAAATTTGTGTAAACCCATAGGGAGATAATTTGGATATATGAATTAAAATAAAATACTTTTTAATGACAAATATGCCAACTCAACGATTATTGTTGACTCATTTTCTTGAAATTGTATTGGTTCTTGACTTTCAACTCATCAATGGCTCTTTTTATTATGGGGCCCATTTTAGAGCCCAAATTTATGCTAATGGTTTAAAGAGTAATGCTTCAATTGAGGAGACGTTGATCACCATTTTTGGGGAGCAACACTTGACATGTGGACACCTAGCTTGAAGGGCACACCACCTTGGGGATTGGACAAAGCCTAGTGTGACATGTAGACACCTTGCTTTGAAGAGAGATACATTGGATATTTTTTTGTTGACTTGGCTTAGGTTATGGACTTAGCCCATGTTTTATTGTTTTCCCCCCTCACCGTACTATATATAAAGGGAGGAGGGTGTCTTTGTTAAGAACAACTACATTGTATCTTAAAGATTGATATTTAGTGTGATGCTAGTTATTTAGAAAAAGTTGAAACATCATCATTACTCTTGTAACAAGGATTAGTGCTTGTAGGATGCTAGTTCTAGAGTTCCTTCATTTGCGAGATGCAAGTGTTGAGTTTTTTCACTTGTGAGATGCAGTATGTGAATATTTTCAATAACTTGTGTGATTCAAGTGGTAGATCTTGGGTTTTGAAAATTAGTGTGATATTGGCTTGTAAAGTTGGGTGGGATACCTTGCTTGGCCTTTGTATTATCGGTTAGAGTTTGCATTGAATTTGGATTCCCAAGCTAGGGTTTGGGACACATTGAAGAGTCATTTCTTAGGNGGGGGATACCTTGCTTGGCCTTTGTATTATCGGTTAGAGTTTGCATTGAATTTGGATTCCCAAGCTAGGGTTTGGGACACATTGAAGAGTCATTTCTTAGGNGGGGGGTACCTTGCTTGGCCTTTGTATTATCGGTTAGAGTTTGCATTGAATTTGGATTCCCAAGCTAGGGTTTGGGACACATTGAAGAGTCATTTCTTAGGATGAGTTAAAAGGACTTGTTGTATGAGCTTGCACTGAGTTGAGGTATTGTACTTTATCTTCGTCACTATGATAATAGTAAGTGTGACATTGTTGTTCTAATTTTGTGATTGCAAATCTATTTTTTCTTATGTACTGCTAAAGTTTCATGATTATTTTAGCATGCGATTTATGAAGACAAGGATATCGAATGCTATGTTGTTTTAGCATGCTGAATGAAACTATCATATATAATTTGTTGATGTTATATTTCCATTGTAATCGAAATGATTTTCAAATTTGTATTAATATAGTTGTTGTTTTATGGGTTACTAAAATGATTTATGCTTTAATGTTCTTACAAGGTTGTTGAAGAAATTAATTTTAGCACTAACACTAAAAACTCTATTAAGTATATTCATGGCCTCACAAAAAAGAGATGAAAACTTCAAATTAAGCATATTTCAACATTTCAACAATTTTCTTCATAATTTCATTAATGTAATACATCAAATAATTCTCATATGAAATGATAAGATAATTTAACAAACTTATTAAAACATAAAGTTTAATGATAAATAAATGTACATCTCAAAAGCAAACCTTTAGCAATTTTCAATTAAATGTAGTCTTGTTACACATGCTTCTCTTGCATGATTCAAATGCCTTGGTTCCATAATTTTGTTTCAAAAGGTGCTTATGTACTGAAAATTACATTAATGATTAAAATCATTAAATTTAAATGCACTTTAAAGTTGTTTATTGAATACACACTACAATAGCCTTGTGATTATATTCTCCAAAATTTGTCATCAACCACGCTCTTAATTCATAAAATGTAGTTTACTGTGCACTATTAGTAATATAAAGAAATATTATAATGTGGATATGATTGGACAAATAATTGATAAAGATATCTAATAATGCAAAATATAACAATCATAAGTGTTATATATGTTGAAGCACTGGGGAAAGCGAGGATTCCTCATCAACATTAGAGTTTGTTCCTGCATTTAATTGTTGATGTAGTCTGTCTGTTGATCGAGGTAAAAAAGGTTCAAATGTCATGGCAACTACTATTACGAGGATAACAATTAACATAAAGAAAACCATCTCGTTACCTACAAAATAGAATAAAAGAATGTTTCTCATTAGAAACTCCATAAATATTTTCTTTTACAATTATCACAATAATATTGTATTCTTAAAAACATTACATTAGCCACCATTTATAAGTAAAACTTAGAAGAGAAGGAATTGAAATTTTTGGCAAATATGTAATTGCATATACAAAATATAATAAAATAATGTTTCTCATTAGAAACTCCATAAATATTTTCTTTTACAATTCTCACAGTAATATTGTATTCTTAAAAACATTACATTAGCCACCATTTACAAGTAAAACTTAAAAGAGAAAGAATTGGAATTTTTGGCAAATATGCAATTGCATAAAATAAATAGCTAAAGAACATGTTCCTAATTAGAAACTCTATAAATATTTCTTTTTACAATTCTCACAACTTGTATTCTTAAAAACATTACATTAACCACTAGTTTTAAGTGAAAAATTAAATTAGCCATTAAATTAGCTATTAGTTTTAAGTGAAACCCGGTTTGGAATTTTTGGCAAATATACACTTGAATAGAAAGACAATATTCACAAAAAAACAAAAAAATATAAGTCCTAGATTAGTAAAAAATTAATGATCTATTTTCTAATTAATTTTTAAAACAAGTTAACTATTGAAAATCAAGATCTTTTTTATCACCTATAAACTAATATTTGTATAAATTAATTAAAATCAATTTTATTGCTTATAAATTAATATTTGTATAAATTAATGAATCATTATTTTTCATATTTATATAAATTAACGAACCATTATTTTTCAGAAAATAGAGACCATGAGAAATTTGTATCTTGCTAAGGATTTGATGCTCGAGTGTAATGTACATTTTGGTAATTTGATATATTCTTACCATTCAATTGTATTGTAGGTCAGTTCTTGACATACGCCCCACCACTTGGTGTGATATTTCTCATATTACGAGGGAAATCCCTTGTGAAGTGATTTGTCATGTCTCCACAAATATCGCATAAGTACTCAATATTCACAATTCTAACATCTAGATGTTGTTTAGTCGACTCCATATATTTATAGTGATATTTTGTATGGCGTTTGTTCATGCAAAATATGCACCATAATTCAGATCTTCATGGCACAATATCTTCAGAGCGACATTTGCATTATTTCAAGTCTTTCTTACAAATCTTCTAACAAAATGTGCGGTTTCCTCGTCATCGTCCAACTCAATTTGTTGAGCTTTTCACATGGATTCATTGCATGACTTGATCTCATGTATAATTAACGGTACTCTTATTTTTTTGAAGTAACCCCACAACGAACCATTGCACTAGTATTTTGTTCTTAATGATGTAATGGATTTGACTTAACAAATCCGAGAACTTCTTATGGTACTCTCTAATGAACTCGTCGAGCATTTGGTTGCTTTCTTTCAACCTTTGAGTTGGCAGGTTCTTTACGTCTTGTCTTTAAGAATAACAAAAAAAAATATTTTTGATTTCTTATTTGGTCTTAGTTTGATTATCAATAAATTTCATTAACCATGTAAGTGCTCTCAAGATTTGACCATGTATCATCTCATCCTTTCTTAGGAAAATAGGATAGTCGAGGAGTTGAACGATACAACCAGAGTTCCCTAGAGTTCCCTATTGACTAAGATTGGTGCCACCAATGATGAGCCCTCTGCATTCAAGAGATATATTGTTGCTTATGGAGTGAGTGCTTAAACATAGAACAAAATTTACTTTATGAGTTTTTTCATGGTGGTTGAAATGGAGAAATTAGTGCCTAATTTAGAGATTGGGTGGATGGGATGTTATATGGATATTTTACACCTTCTATGAGAGTAATAACACAAAGGTACTTATAGTTAGAATCAGTGAAAAAGATGAATACTACCCGCTCAAGATCAATGAATTGCATGGTTATCCACATGGTAGTGCATCGATGGAACATCAATAATGTGTCAACAAATCATCGACAGTTCATCGACAATTCATAAAAAAACCATCGACTTACCATGATAGTCCATGGCCATACCATCAACAATCTATGAACATAAAATCAACAATCCATTAATAGTTTATCGACAATTCATTGGTAGACCTTCGACAGTCCATCGACAAAGACTTGGACAAAAGTAGAAAACTTCCAACCATTTGTGGTACATGCATGCCTTCTTGGCCTCGACCTCTCCCTAGCCTATAAAGGAAGACCTATGTGTAAGAAAAGGATGCAAAGAAAAGTGAGATTAAGTGACCAAACATTGAGTGGATTCAGTGGAAGCAAAAGCAGTTTGAAGCTTAAGTTGTCTTTGTTGGGATGCACAGGAACGTCGAACCACTGCGAGAAACAGGTTCCCCTTTTATTTCCTTTCTCTCTCATATTTTAACATATAAACTTATATCTTTTTTAAAGGAATGAACACAATAACCTCCACTCTCGACCGTCGAAGGGCTTCACCCACCCTTTGTGGAATCAAACTTCGAGGGATTCTCAACACAATAGGATTGGTGACCATACTAGGGATGATTCTTCCATAATCGTCCTTAGGTATTGGTTTTTATTTAGCTTTGTTTGTCATTTTCAAAAGTTGTAGTAACTATTGTATTTAATTTAGAACATGGAATAATTAAATAGGAATCGATAAATTCTCAAATCTATCCTAGCACTTACTGAATAGAATTGAGTGTAGGGAACAAAAATTGAATGTAACTGACTCCTAACTGAGCTTGACTAGTCACCAATTGAACTCAACTGATGGAGGTTGGTATCGACACTCCCAATGGCTCCTAATTTGTAAGGATTGATCTAGGAGGCTCCTATACTGATGCAAGTGCAGTCAGTGGAACTAGGCCTCAATTAGTGTTCCCGACACTTTAGTAACTGGAACATATGCCCCGATTAGGCCAAGTGGATCCAATGGTGTTAGTGACTAAAAATAGATTGAAAAGACTCTCGATTTAGACATATGACCAAATTGGACAAGGGAGGGTTAATAATCCTAACACTTGCAGGGTGTCTCTATTGTGTCTAGACCTTGAGGTACAACCTCCATTGTAAGTCGAGGCAATAGTCCCCAGTATGACATCATGTAATGTGTATTTGGAGTCTCTCTAGGAGAAGTCGACCATGTTAGTGAAACAGGTCGACCCAGTCATGTAGTAGGTCGATCACTTGATTAGTATAAATAGGGAGGTTCCCTACCTCATTTATACACACCTCACACTCACTCAAGTTCGCCTGAGAGAGAGAGAGAAGGGAGGAGAGATAGATACCCGCTGAAAACTTCTTATTACTGGGATTGATCATATTATGACACAATCTTTGTGACTGTACTATTTTGAGGAAGTTTGCAGGGTTTTCTCCTTTATGGTTTCCCCGATGAAAATATTTGTGTCTTGTGTATGTGTTATATCTTATGCATCTAGCTGTACTTATTATTCTTTCAAAAAAATATCCTAATTAAGCTAATAAGATCGAGAAAAACTAACACTTTTATGTTCCTTTGAAGAAGATCTTAACCCCTCTGCTCTCCACTTGAGGACTCCATTTCCCAAGTTTCTTGAATCGAGGCTCTCTTACTACCTTCTCGATTTATTCATACTATTTCTTGGTTACTTTACTTGTACTAGATACAAAGTATTTTGAAAGATTCAAATCATATTTTAAGAATACTCTTCTAGTATAAGTTCTTTGAAAGGATAAGATCTAAAGCATTTCAAGTTTAAATATTTTATTGTAGATCTATCTTTTACATCAAGATTTAAAGTCTACCAAAAACTCTATATTTCGGTACTTAAAGCTACTAAAATTTGTATGCTTTTAAAGTATTATTTGGCATCTTAATGTCACTTTTAGTCACTGATTTTTGCATTTTGATGAACAGGTATAAATAAGTGCTGCCAAATTTTTGAAGAATCAAGCCATTCGAGACTTCCTTTTTCTTATGTACCTTTCATCAGTTATTTCAAGCTTCTAAATATTGTAAACTTGCTGCTCCTAATCTATAAAGGACCACAAGTGTTCCTCATTGTAATCGTTTTAATAAAAGAGAAGCAAGCGGGTAGCCAAGTGCCCGCACCCCATCCCCTTGGGGTCTTTGCGTCTTTTTTTTTCTTCCGTTTTTTAGATTAGTTGATTTTCTTCAAGCATTTCTTTTTGTTACCTTTAAAATTAACAAATCCGGCTGTGTTCTCGAAAATGAGAGTATCAATACTGATATTTTAAACAATTCACATTTAGTTTAAAATCCTTAAAATTGTCAAGGCTTCAATTCCCGTATGCTCTTGTGAACACTGCAGGCCTCTGGCTGGAATGGTGAGGCAATCATAAAGAGATTAGAGTTACTAGTAATTAGTATTACACTCTTATTAATTCTCAAAAGTGAAAATCTATCGACACTCATTCGTTATTACGAAGTTGTGGGCAAATTCTTCAAGTAAAGCAGGAACTACTAGAAAGTGACCTTGGTCCCCCGTTAGGATACATCCTTGTTGGTGTAGTATTGAACAAAACCACACAGATCCATTTAGCCCAGATGTCCTTGTGAGATCCACTTCCAAGTAAATCCAAACATATTCCTCGTACAACTCGGGTATATCTAGAATACCCTTTTCCCTTAATAATCAGATCATTACCATTTTTAATAAAACTGATAACCAATCAACCCACTCCTTAATTGACCCATTTAATTAATTTTAAAATGACCAACTAAGACAACTGCAATACTTCTCAAGACATCACCAACAATCCCCTTACACGCAAGCACTCCATTAGCATTGGTCTATTTGCATTGTTTATTTATTGTTGGTATTTAAGTTAATCAATGTGTTGAATGGAATGTTTATTTGATATGTTGTTGGCATAAGTTATTTGCAGATATCTTAGTTTCAGTAATTTATATCATCTTATCTTGTAGATTAGTTGTTTTTTCTGTTCATAGATTAACAACCTTAGATTGTTTTAATAGGGAGCATCCCCCTTGGCTTCGCTAGGAGGGAGCCTAGACGGAGGAGTCAAGATCAAGTGACAACACTTGCTTTTGCTTGCCCCCAAAGTCACATCCAATGGCTTGAATATTTCTACCATGTGATCAGAGGTGCGAATTAGGCAGCAACATGCGTGATCAACTTTTCAGAGAGCCACGGATCAAGAATTCAATGATCTCATTGGTAAGATTATTGTGATATACCAATATGACTTAACAGTTTCCTCTAAAGAGAGGAGTGATCATGTGGGGCATTTACAATTTTTTTTTTATAGATGTCACAAATTCGGGATATCCTTAAATCCAAAGAACTCCACTTTTGGGATCGATGAGGGTAATCTATGTTATCACATATATAGGAGTCGGGCTACCATATTCTATTTTTCAGATTCAATACTTTTTTTAGCCAAATCTCCTACGTATGAGATGCCGAGATGACAAGTTTTGATGGATCATTATGTTACTAGTGGAATATAGTACTCTCCCATGCCAAGACTGAGTTTCAGGATACTCAGAGTTGAGGACTGATGTAGTCATTTAGTCATTTGTAGAGCAGTTTGTGATGCCCAGATTTGTATCAGTATTTTCTCATTGGACAGATGATGGTTCAGATGGATTATTTGCATGGTTATGACTCAGCTTATATATTGTGTTATGGTTATCATTGCTCTTATACTCATTTTTGTGACACGTATTAGCATTTAGTGTCATGATTTGGCGGTCATATAAATATGTGGACTTGGATGTATTTATATTATGTATTGATGTCCCTACTCAGATTTGGAAGTTCTTGATCCATACTCATTGGTTTTACCCTCCTCAGGGAGAATAGAGGTAGTCATTCCCACCATACTTTGGCTTGATAGTGTTGGTTTAATTATTCACTGTCTCCACTCATCCATTACCTTCCAGTTATGTTTCAACCCAACCTACTACTTGACTTGTGGCATGGAGGACCTTTCCCCGCTAGAGCCTTTGCTGGACAAACCTCCCTGTTTATTTGTGTCTCGGCTCTGAGTTACCTAGGATGTGTTTGCTTACCTGAAACAAGTAGCACTGCCCTCAATACAATGTATCTGGATATGAAATGAATATCTTGCAAAAAATCCCATTCATGAAAAGTAGTGTTTTTCAACATACATGAATGAAAGGCTAGCCTAATGAAATTGGCTCTGAAAAAGCAGTGTTTTTAAACATACATGAATGCAAATCCTAAAATAATAAAAGTCCACATAAAAGTGCGTAGACCAAGGCTATGGAAAATCAAAGGCCCAAAAAACAATGGTTCCTAAAAGTTCTATCTAAAGATTGGTGGCCTTAGTTGTATTGAGTTGGATTGTGAGCATTTGTCAAGGTGAGTAAGCACCGCTGAAGTAGCTCACCCATTTGTGAGGCACTGCCATCCCCTTTGTTGTTGTTTGTCCGGCATATGGCTAGAGTGAGTATTCCCTTTCCATATCCGAAGTGTCACAATGCTGAGTTGGTAGTCATCCTTTGTCCTAGCCTTGTATATTTTAGCCTTCACCCTTCACTAACAAATTGACTACAACTATGAAGTGAGTATGGTCTTGAAAGTTTGGTCTGAGTTATGATTAATAAATGAAACCCTATATATATGTATTTTGTTGATGTACCACCAGTGAGGTGATTTATACTTGTTATGATTGGTACTTAAATGATTTGTAGGGCATGTCTTAGCCTTTGAACACTTGCAACATATGGATGCCAACTTGAGTTATATTCGTTCTCTGATCATTTATAGGTTATTATTTTGTCTATTGGATATTGTTGATGATCAGGCAGAGACTTGGAAAGGGTATGAGTATATACACTAGATGGATTTGGACTCTCTGAGTTTAGTGAGACAACTTGTTTTCAGTTCTGGGCACTTGCAGAGATGATCAGGCTCATTTTACCCTTCTAATGCATTTTTGCTTCATTGGATGATGTGTTTGAGCAGGAAGATGTTTTAATTGGATCTCCTAGGGCGTTGTATGGGGCACAGGGGGTGAAACCACTTGATTGTACCATAGTACCCCCCTCCCAGAGAGTTCGGTGGGATCAGTTGGACAACGCAGGCACCCTAGGAGGTTGTTTTGGCAGGTTCACGTTTCTCAAGGTAGATTAAAAATGATTAAATGGCTACTGAAGATGTCGATTTGGGATACTGAGGTAAGGAAATGGCATGGGATGAGTCATTATGATGAGAGTGATGTCCTCCAGACCTTCTCCATCATTTGCAATACCATATTGGGCCCACACCTATTTTTGGGCATTTTTATATTATTTTCTGGGGCTTTTGGGAGGCTCACGATTTCCTCAAGGAGACACAAATTTATAAATTTAAAAGATTATATTATTTTATTGTGCCATGGGGAAACCCAAAGGGAGTTAGTTAACACTCCATGGACCCACCATGTGCTTCATTTATTTCTTGTTGAGTGGGATCCCCTCTCCTAGGGTGATTTAGTCCACTTTTATATTATATTGTTATATTGATCCATGTATTATATGTTGAGCTCATCTCAACCATTGATGAGACATTTGTATCTTTTAATCTTAGCCACTCATTTGAAAAGTGGTTAGGATTTTGGTTCTCTTGTTCCTATTTAAAGGAGAGAGCTTCTCATTTGTAAAGTCATCGGCTATCGGAAGAAAATAGCGGTTCAAACGCCCGCCATTGCGGAAGTCTAGATCACTAGACTTCCGATGTGAGAAGCCCGCCGATGCCGATCGAGTCATGCCACAGTAGATTTGGCAGCCGATCGGAAGGAGATAGAGGATGATGAGCTGCCGTTGCGGCTGTTGATGGAACTTCCTCGCCGACGAAAAGAAGAAAATAGAGCCGATCAAGCGACGAAGAGGGAAAATTCAAAAAAAATTCTAAGTGTTGGAGGTCATCAAAAGACGTTAGCTGTTTGAGCAACCGATACGTCGGCTCAGTTAGTGGTTTGAACTTCCGATGCTGACGATGGAAGGAAAGAAAGAAAGGAAAGTTTTGGCGGAGATCTTCCAAAGATCGTCGAAACGTCGGAAAAGAATAGTTGTTTTAGCATCCGATGTGGCGACAAGTAGAAAACCATCGGAAAACTTTAGAAGATCAGACTCCCGAAGTGTCGGAAGCTTAGAGAAATAGCCGTCCGACAGGTTAGAAGATCCGATTTCCGATGGGCAGCGGAGAAGTTAGTGGTTTGGGGATCCGAAATGCCAGAAGAAGTTAGCTGTTTTGACAGCCGAAACGTCGGACATATAGTCGAAGTGAGATCCGATTCTGCAAGGGGAAATTCTGAGTTTTCAAGTGGGATTTTTCAGAATATTTCAGGGGTTTTTCAGTGAGATTCTCAGTAGTCTTTCAGTAGCTTGAAGGCTGAAAGGGAGAAGAAAAATCCCAGGTGGCTGAAGTTGGCACCCAGTCCAAATGCAGTGGTGTGTAAAATGCCGAGATTTGGTGAAAATCTTCATTTTTAGAAGTGGTGTAGTTTTCACACCCGAGGTCGGAATGAAGCGTGTGGATAGGTGTTGGAAAGCTTATCCAGTAGGGAACAAGGGTAAGTCACCAGAATCTGAGCATGAAGCAACAAAGCACTAATGACGGCCGCTGCTATCAAATGGACAAATCTGGATAATTGCATGCCCAGAAGGACTATGAAGGCTAACCAGTTGTTGTGTGGAAGAGGAGTTCCATGCAAGGATGAAAGACCTGAAAAGGGAAGTTTCCTTAAGACCCTAACTTGCTGATTATAACTACATTTCCTAAGTTTTATGCATGAAATGCATGAGGATATGCTTTGCATACCTAGGATATTAAGGACTATACATCTATAATAAACCACTAATGATAATCATTGCTTTGATGTTGGCATTAGTGGAAAATCCGACGATGACATGGACCCGGATGAGTATGTTGCTGATGCTGATGAATGTGACTAGCAACCCTTTGGAGGAAGGGATAAGGCAACAAGTCCATAACAAAATTTGTTGAGCAAATTCTGCAATCTCCTGCAAGGACTAACCAAATTGGTCATGTCAAGAGTGTAAGTAGGACCCATGCAGGTAAGAGCTTGATTTTGACAAATTCCAAGGATTGGTAAAGGTAAGAGACCTCATACCATGTGGATATTTGAATATAGGAAGGTATCATTCCTATATATATTGATTGAGCTTAGCAACCCAAGGAAAGTAAGTACAGGTGCAAATGTTGTGATGCATTGCATGAATGCATTGAGATGAGTGCATGTGATATTATGAATAACTAATGGCTGAAATGATGAATTGATGACAATTCAAGAATCATTTCAAAGGCTGTTATGAATGCAGGATAGTAAGTGCATAAAGAGGATAGTCATGATCAATTGAGTACCAGAAATGCTCTATTGAAGAGCAAGGTGGTATGAATGATACGCTTGTGAAGTAAGGAGTATCTAAACATTTCATTTAATTGCATAAATGATGTGACTATACCTTGCAAATGTTAGTATGATAATGATTGTATGAAGTAAATGAGTTTTGGGTAATATTGATGTGACTAACAGCTAGAAGTATTTGAATTTTATAAATTCTGAAAATGCTTCAGTGATGGTTGTAGCAATGAAAAGGTTATATGCATCCAGACTTACCAAGTGTTTGGTTGATTGAAGCTCATGTTTCAGGTAGATTATTTTGATCATGGCAGTGAGAGGTATGAATGATACGCTTGTGAAGTAAGGAGTATCTAAACATTTCATTTAATTGCATAAATGATGTGACTATACCTTGCAAATGTTAGTATGATAATGATTGTATGAAGTAAATGAGTTTTGGGTAATATTGATGTGACTAACAGCTAGAAGTATTTGAATTTTATAAATTCTGGAAATGCTTCAGTGATGGTTGTAGCAATGAAAAGGTTATATGCATCCAGACTTACCAAGTGTTTGGTTGATTGAAGCTCATGTTTTAGGTAGATTATTTTGATCATGGCAGTGAGAGGTAAGACCCTGACCAATGCCAGAATCTACCATGTGAAAGAGCCAAACCTTATGAGAAGAGTCTCATGGTTGTAAAAATAGTTGGTATGCATAATAGGTTGTTAAATTTGAATTGTGAATTTCGGATTTAAGGAATTGCTGACAACTACTAGCCACTATTGGTTTGCATAAGATTGTGTTTGGTTGATTGAAGCTCAGGTTTCAGGTAGATTATTTTGATCATGCAGGTAGTGAGAGGTAAGACCCTGACCAATGCCATAATCTACCATGTGAAAGAGCCAAACCTTATATGCATAATGGGTGTTAAATTTGAATTATGAATTTCGGATTTGAGAAATTGCTGACGACTACTAATCACTGATTGGCTTGTATAAGATTGTGTCAGGTGGATGCATGGTAAGTGGGTATTCATGATATGCTAGTAAGCATAAAATTATGATGGGCATAGTAGTGCTGCTTATAAGAGACCCACAATTGAGCAAGTCAATTTCTGCAGTAGACAGAATTGTAAATTCTTATTTGATTACCAATGTCATTGCTTGGTTATGGAACAATCAATTGGGATTGTATTATTAGATAATGATTGACTGTTTGGCTATTTGATGAATGTGCCAGGGGTACACACTGCAGGAAGATCATGTGTGATGGCCTGCAAGAGCCAAACTTCATGGAAAGGTTTTCCCTTGGAAATGGGTTTCGGGGGAAACGCCATTGGACATTTTGGAAATGTCTCATCTACACTGCATGTTTGGTAGCAACATGAGTGAGATGGTATAAATTATGTCGGTAAGACATGTGTGGATATGAAATGTAAAAAGGAGTTGGGATGGTTAACTGAGGGATTGTTAACTTAGGGAAGGAGCCTCCACTCCTCCTTAACAAAGGCATACTGCGACGGCAATGGATAAGTGTTATGTGACCCTTGCTGAGAATATGCATGTCAAATTATTAAAATTCCATATGCAGAACATGTTTTGATTTTATTTCCATGATGATCGATTGCTTGAGTATGAATGGGGCCTACATGGCACACACCGGGAAAGAGTGCACACTTTTCTAATATCAGATCATGAAAGGGTTTTCAATATTGATTACACCCTAGGGAGTGGAAGCACTCTTGGTGTCTCAATGCTTGACAGTGAATGATATGAAATGTGATCACAGTTTTAGAGCAATAACGATGATGAGTCTACTTGTATTGCTTGTATTGCTTGTGTTGACAGGCTAAATAGATGCAGTTGGGTGTTGCACCCTAAAGGTAAAGGTAAAAGGTTGTTGTGAGGGGTTGCGGAGTAAGGGTTATTGTTGATATAAGTGTGTGCTGGTATAAGTGTATGTTGGGCTGTGATATGCCTGAGGACCCATAGTAGATCCTAGACCTGGAAATGGTCATGGTAAAGTTCCAAGCCCAGTCAACATGTGGATGTGCTGGTTGGACATGAATTATTTGATGAATTGGCTTGACTGTGCCTGATATATATATATAAGGATGTTGTGGAGTAGCCTGCATGCTGACCTAACATCCAAGTCCATAGGCGATCCCAAGGCTTGCAAAGCGAAGCAGGATCCTGTGGACGAACGAGGAAACGCACCATACAGATAAGTATTGGATTATTTTGCCTATGAATATACATGTGTAGATGATTTGGTTATGATGTTTTAAGCTCTTGTTTTAGAGATAAAATTGATGAGAATAAACTAAGCATGTGAACCTATTCAATGTTTGGATATAGGTATCGCTGGAAGCGAGGACTATGAGAGCTTCCTAGGGGTGCATGTGGACATGTGACTGTCCTGGAAAGCTCGGAACGAGCGGCAATGAAAAAGGTGCTAGTGAGACCGTGAGGTTCCTAGCAGTTGAGACCAACCATGTGGAGAGACTCCATGGTTTAGAGGTCTAGAACGGACCGAAGACACTAAGTGTTATGATCAAGAGGGATTGGTCCAGCATTCACGGTGAAGTGAAAGAGGCTGAGAGCTGAAAAGCCACCATAGTGGTGTGGGTTCCAGGATGGAACAAAACAAAGAGGAAAAAAACTCTTGCTGCTCTCTCTTTCCCTTTTTAATTATATATACATATATATTTATGCATTGTGAAAAAAAAAGATTGTTGAATGCATGTAAGACTGAAAATGGAATGTGTGTTTTTGCTGAAGGTAAATTGTGAATGCTGGAGTGGTTAATTCCCTGCCTAGGAATGGACATGAATGAGCTCATGTCCCTGTTGGGGAAGGCATGAAAAATATGAAAGCCTCCTTGATGAGACTTGGACTGTCATGCCAATTGGATCAAAAGTTGTTAGACTTAGCTGGAAGTCTCCTTCAAATGATTGCCAAGACCCAAGAAAATCTTGGGGAGATGCTCAAGATACAGAAGAGGCAGAATGAAATGAACCACCAGATTTTGCAAGACTCTATTGGTTTGCAAATGGAGGTCAAAAGCCTTCTGGGATCAATCGGAAAAAGAAAGGATGGTGGATCAGCGATGGGACATTCGTCCAAGCGACCTGTTGGGAAACGGTCCAGGCATGAAGACTCAAAGGAAATTGAGCAGGTAAAGATGAAGCAGCCAGTGAAATGCTAGAACTACGGAGGACATCATTTACGCCGGGACTACCCAATGAGGGAACATGGTGAGGGCAATAGCCGCAAAGTTCCTAGACCTCGGGATAAGCTGGAAGCTGAGAGCTAGCAGGACAAGTCCGTACAAGCCAAGGGGCTTGGTCTTGCACGTTCATAGTGAATAATTGAACGTGGGACAGATCTGCAAAATTTTGAAATTTTGATGTGCAATTTTATATGTATTCCTATGTATTGGAACACCGAGGACGGTGTTATTCCAAGGGGGAGGGGAATGTCACACCCTGGTTTTGACCCCGTTTGCATGATGTATATATATTGTAATTAATTGTGGTGAGGAGCTCAAGGCAAAAGCCCCACCATCGATTTGGTTGTGTATGTTTCGGTAATAGGGGTAGTTGCCGATGGTATATCGTGCTATCAGGCACATTATGGTATGGCATCATGTAAACACGCACATCAATTAAAAATAAACCACAACCAGCTACGACAGGGGAACGTTGAATGAAAAGGGCATGATTCCAAAGGATAAGGTGTGGGGGATGTCAACCTTGGTCTATGGGGGAAAAACCCATGTGTTACCACCTTGTTTGATTTGCCATCTTCCCTTGTCAACCTCTTTATTGTTTTTGTTAAGGTAGTTGGGGCAGTTATGGTGGGTAGTGGAGTGTGGCAGGATGTAAGCCCTTGCCCATGCGTACACTCAACCAAGGAGTTGACCTCACGTTGGGGAGAGCAACCTCTGCCATTCTCACCATCCTCTCCACGATGCCACTCCTTCCCTGGTCGGTTCACTATCTGTTCATCTTCCTCACGCGCCTGGTCTTCACCTCCACCGCCATCTTCTTCATGGTTTGATTCCTGCTCGCGCGCAGAGTCGTGGTCTGTTCACGCTCACGCACGGGGATCTGGTTCATTCCTCACGCGCAGAACCGTTGTTGTTTCTCTTCACACGTAGGACTTTTCTGGTTTTACCCGCGTCCTTTTTCCTCACGCGTAGGGACTCTGCGTTGGTTTTGCTCACGCAGGGAGCAAGAGAAATCGTGGCTGTCGCTTGGGATTTTCGGGTGCAGGGGCCATTTCGCGCTCAGGGACTGTGTGTAAGTTTCCTTACTGATTTGTGGCCCGTGCATATGTTTTCCTCTGTGTGTTGCGGTTTGGTGATAGTGCTCTCACGCACAGACTGGTTGAGGTCATTTTCCCATGTTGTGAGCCGTGCTCACTGATTATGTTGGGACTGTGTCTTCCCTGCATCTTGTTGGCTGTGGTGTCCAATTGCGTTTTGGGCCACTGTGAATTTGTAGTGAGCCGTTTCCTGCCATCAGCGATGTCCCTGTTGTGTGGACTGTGTAATGTCGGATGAATTTCCCTTGTTTGTCCACGCTGGGAGTTTGGCTTCTCCTCTATGTTGGGACTGTGTAAAGTGCCATCGTTTCCATGGTACATTGGGCTGTTGATGCACCCTGGTTTTGAGTTGCTGTTGAGTTGTTTTGGCCATGCAAGGGCCAAGAACAACTCTGAGTTGCCTTGTGGGCTTGAGCCGTGTTCATCTTGTGTTCGGGACTGTCCCCGGTTGTACTTGCCTTCATCACAGAGCCGTGAGTGGGTTGTTTGCTGCGATAAGCAGTGGGTGGTCTTCGGACTGTTGAGTGTGGGATTAGAGGCTGGGTATTCTTGAGAAGTTGGTGTTGAGGCCACCAACTTGGCATGAGCCTATCCTAGCTCCTTGACAACCTGGTGAACCCTATGGTGTGGGTTTGGCTGTGTGTTGGAAAACCTTGGCTATGTGTAAGCCGGTTTGGACCCTTATTCCTTGAGGAATCATGCCCAGCTCGGGGGTGGCAGCGTTGCTGAGAGATTGATGAGCACGCTGGCCTGTGGTTGGGTGGAACGTTGCAGTGACGTAGCTGGTTGCGGGGCGAGTTCTCCATTAAAAGATAAGTTATGCTGACTATTTCATCTCTGCAATTTATACTGTTGTCAAATGAATTATGATGAACATGTTAAGTGCTGGAAATGTTTAAGTGTTTGCTTCCGCTGTATGATTGAGGAATTATGCATTGAGTAACAGTGCATGTATGTTGAGGAATTATGCATCTGTGTATGCTTGTATGTTATGCATCCTGTTATGCATTATGATTAAGCTTTTAATTTCAGCATTGACTTATCCCTGTTTATGTTCATGGGGTTGTTTTCCCGTATGCATTTGGTGTTGGTCGCGTCCTCTTCGCCGGTCGGAGGGGAGGGGACGTGACAAATGCTGTGGACGGGGTTCTTTTGTCTCTACCTAACTTGATCCTAGCTGATGACCTAAACCTTACCTTAAATGCTTCAAAATTTTGGGGGAAGAAAGTAGTGATTGAGCCTCTTGGACCCCTCTTTTCACAACTCTTTTCTGATTGTGATCTAGTGGATATTACCCCTTCTTGTGTAGGGCCTACCTGGAGGAATGGTAGGGCTGGAGATGAGGGCATCAATAAAAGACTTGATAGGTTTTTGATCTCTTCGAATTTGATCACATCCTTGCCTAGGCATCGTGTCTGGTCCTCACCTTCAATTGTTTTTTATCACTATCCCATTTGTCTTGAATGGATGGTGGGGGACAGGGTATTCAATTACCATTTTAAGTTTAATTGTGCTTGGCTCCTTGATGAGGACTTCACACAAATGGTTAAAGTAGTCTGGCCCTTGATACTTTTTGAGGACCAGCTGGATGACATGAATTACCTTTCCCAAAAGCTCTGTTTGTTGAAGAAAAAGGTAATTGAATGGACACGTACAAAGACCTCAGAGATGAAGAAGGACTCTCTTGTTCTTAATTTGGAAATTAGGGCACTACTGTCCTCTTCTGTTTTGGGCATTCTCTCTCTGGAGGATCAGCACCGGCTTTCTGAGCTCAGAAAGAAAAAGAAATACTTGTTTGATCATGAGCTCATTTCCTTGCAATTGAAGAGTAGGGTTACCTAGGTAGAACTGGTGTTATCACATATATAGTAGCCGAACTACTATATTCTATTTTTCAGATTCAATACATTTTTTCAGCCAGATCTCCTACATATGAGATGCTGAGATGAGCAGCTTTGATGGATCATTATGTTATCAGTGGACTATAGTACTCTCCCATGTCAGGACTGAGTCTCAGGACACTCAGATTTGAGGACTGATGTAGTCATTTAGTCATTTACAGAGCAGTTAGTGATGCCCAAATTGGTAATAGTGTTTTCTCATTGGACAGATGATGGTTCAGATGGATTATTTGCATGGTTATGACTCGGCATTTATTGTATTATGTTACGGTTATCATTGCTCTTATACTCATCTTTGTGAAATATAATAGCATTTAGTGTCATGATTTGGCGGTCATAAATATATGGACTTGGATGTATTTGTATTATGTATTGATGTCCCTACTTAGACTTGGAAGTTCCTGATCTATACTCATTGGTTTTACCCTCCCTAGGGAGAATAGAGGTAGTCATTCCCACCATACTTTGACTTGTTATTGTTGGCTTCATTGATTCATTGTCTCCACCCATCCATTTCCTTCCAGTTTTTTTTTAACCCGACTTACTACTTGACTTGTGGCATGGAGGACCTTTCCCCACTAGAGCCTTTGTTGGACAAACCTCCTTGTTTATAGTGTGTTTCAGCTTTGAGTTTGTGACAGAACTTGCCTTTGGTGAGTTGGATTGTATGCCTAAATCATTCTGGTCGGTTGTCCCGATGTTTGACATTGTGAAGAACTCCCCCTAGTCACTTGAGATGTTGTTGGCTAAAACTGGAAGGTCATGTACTACTTGCATTGGAAATGTTTATATATGCGCCCATGGAAAATGTAAATTCTAAAATGTGTTTCTTAACATATACAAGCAAAGGGCAAGAGCAATGAAATGCTAAAATACTTCGTGAAGGGTATAAGAAAAGGTCCCAAAAGCAATGGTTAAATATATGCTATATCCAAATATTGATGACCTTATAAATTTGAATATGTCATGGATGAAAGCTACAGTTAGTCGTGCTTTTAAGCACTGGTGAAGTCCCCAAAATTTCATATATGCCAAAAAGACCATGGAAATAAAATTTATGGTCCTAATGAACCTGGATCAAACTTGATGTAGACATGATGCTTAAGTTGAATAAGCACTCTCTGAACAACTTAACCATTTATGAGGCACGACCATTCCCTATGTTGTTGTTTATCCGACATGTGGTTATAGTGAGTATTCCATTTCCATATCCAAAGTGTCATGATGTTAAGTTGGTAGTCATCCTTTACCCTAGCCTTGTCAATTTCAGCCTTCACCCTTCACTAGCAAATTGACTACAACTATGAAGTGAGTATAGTCCTGAAAGTCTGGTCTGAGTAATAATAAATAAAACCCTATATATATATTTGGTTGATGTACCATTAGTGAGGTGACGACTACTTGTTATGATTGTTACTTAAATTTTTTTGCAGAGCATGTCTTAGTCGTGTAACACTTGCAGCAGATGGATGACAGTCTGAGTTATATTATTGGTATCTGGTCATTTACAGGTTGTTATATTGTCTATTGGATATTGTTGATGATCAAGAAGAGACCTGGAAAGGGTATGAATATGCACCCTAGATGGATTTGGACTCTTTGAGTCTAGTGAGATAGATTATTTTCAGTTTCGGGCACTTGCAGAGATGATCAGGCTCATTTTACCCTTCTGATGCAGTTTTGCTTTCACAAGATGATGTGTTTGAGTAGGGAGATGTTTTTATGGGATCTCCTAGGGTGTTGTATGGGGCATAGGGGATGCATCCACTTGATTGTACCATAGTACCCTCATCCCAAAGAGCTTGGTGGGCTCAGTTTGACAATGCAGGCACCCTAGGAGGTTGTTTTAGCAGGTTCACATTTCCTGAGGCAGATTAAAAAATGATTAAATGGCTACTGAAGGAATCAATTTGGGCTACTAAGGAAATGAAATGACATGGGATGAGTGTGATGTCCTCCGCACCTTCTCCAGCAGTTGCAGCACCTGATTGGGCCCACACCTATTTTTTGAGCATTTTTATATTATTTTTTGGAGCTTTTGGGAGGCTCATGATTTCCTCAAGGAGGCACAAAGTCAATAAATTAAAATATTATATTATTTGATTGTGCCATGTGGCACCCAGAGCGAGTTATTTAACACTCCATGGACCCACCATGTGCTTCATTTATTTTTTGTTGAATGGGGTACCCTCTTTATGGGTGATTTAGTCCACTTTGGTACTTTATGGTTATATTGATCTATGTATTGTATGTTGAGTTCATCTCAACCATTGATTAGAACATTTATATCTTTTAATCTTAGACACTCATTTTGAAAGTGGTTAGGATTTTGGTTCTCTCATTCCTATTTAAAGGAGAGAGCTTCTCATTTGTAAAGGGTCTTTGGCTCTTGGATCTGGATAATAGAAAACTTTTCTTGTGGATATTTTCTTGGATATCCTTTGCATCTAATGTTCTTAGATGGTGATTGGAAAGTATTTTTCTTCCTATGATTCAGGAAATTGTTATGAGATCTATATTTTTTGATGATCATTGTCTTGTCGACAGGAGGACGACTTCAGCTTGGGTGTTTTTGCAGGGGGACCTCAACTTGCTTGGATTGTCTTCATTTTTTATCAAGGGGTTTTCATTAGTGTTGTGGTGACCTATGATTTCTTCTTGTTATTTTTCTGCAGCATATAGCTTCTTTCTCATGTCACGGCAAATCTAATATGGTTGATGTTTGTTGTGCAGGAGAGAGGGCGCATTGACTTCCTCGGGAAAACACTAGACATAGAACTCGCTTCAAGCTTCTCAAATTGATCGGGATGGTAGGGATCATCATCATTAAGGAATCTATAAGGTTTTCCAGGTAAGATCTACAGGTTGGTTCTTTTCTTCCATGATCCCAATCCATTGTACTTGCTTTTCTTCAATTTACTGAAAATTCCAAAATATTTAAAAAATCCAAAAATACTTAATCGGGGAACCGTTCGATCTTTGGACAAACCACTCTTGGATTTTGTAGATCAGGTGTTCCTCTCACCAATTCATTCTCAACGCTGTCCAAAAAGTGGTTGGTTTTCCCTAGATCTAAAAAACTGACTGTTTAAACCCTAGCGCCCCCACTGAAAATTTGACTTTTCCAGATCTGACTTTATCTGGAAAATAATCACTTGGGTTCATAGATTGGGTCCCCCTCTCTCCAAAATACCTACAATGCTGAGTTAGTTACTGCCAGGTGGCCGTAGATCTGAGAAACTGACTTTCAACACCCTAGCACTCCTAGTCATTTTCAGACTTTTCTGGATCTGATTTTTTTTTTGCATTTTTTCAACTTGGGTTTGTAGATCAGGTCATCCACATCCCATTTCTCCTCCAACGCTGAGCTTAGGCATCCCAGATTTCCCTAGATCTGATGATTTGTCCCTCCAAACCCTAACGCTAGCCCTCCTTCTGTTGATTACGCCTACAAATTGAATTTTCCAGGCCAAACACTTTTCTGGGTCCATATATCAGGGCATATCCCAAGTGGGTTTACTCCAACACTGGGTAGATACTGACTCCATTTCCCAAGGCCCAACAGGCACTGATCTCCAACCTTAGCGCTAGCCCTCTTTTGACCTATTTTCCCTGAAATCTGACTTTTACTTGATGACTCAGGCACTTTGATTTTGTCATATTTCTCATTTATTCTATTCCTGGGTACTAGATAGTCCCAACTCTTCCCCTGCTTACCCTGCATCGGTTACGTTTCCCAAGGTAGCGGTTATCTCCATCAGTTGCTAGTACCCCAAACCTAGATCTAGTACTTCCACCCATAGGTCATCTAGGTCCCACTTCGGATCAACCTTCATACAACCAAAACCTATATCCAAATCCTTGGTCCACTTTGTAACATCTTCCATAGATCTAGAGTCTCCAATTACCTTACACCTTATGTACCTCAAGCCTACTTGATTTGATCTGGTGTCTAGGTCTAATCTCTCCTGTCGGGAGTAGATCTAGGTCTCCCCCTTTGTTTTCTTGGACTTAGATAACATAAAGCGAAGACTGCATTGATTGGCATGACAACCATTCATTTGGGAGTTTAGGCAATCTTGGTTCCACCTCCTTAGTTGTCTGTCCCTCTACCATCCATCATGGATCCACCTCACATAGGCAACTACAAGGTTCATGATAACAACTGGGAGATGGAAATACTAAATTTTTTCACTCTATGGCGTCGACGCGCAGAAATCAAAATGCTATTTGGGCACTTAAAGATGAGAAGGGCTCCTGGGTTGAAAATGAGTTGGGTTTAAAGGAATTAGGTGTTAAATATTTTTCAAATATCTTCAAGGATGATAACCAATCCAATATTGTGGCACAACTCAAGGTAATAAAATTGTTTCCTTCTTTTATCTCTAGGGATGAAGCTGACAGTTTCTCCTCGGAGGTCTCTTTGGGAGAAATTGAGGCAGCCTTGAATTCTTTCAAGAGGGACAAGAGCCCTGGTCCTGACGGGTGGCCAGTTGAATTCTTCCCGGCTTTCTTCGACTTATTGGGAAGGGACCTTCAGGCTGCTGTAGAATGTTCCAGAAGTGAAGGAAGGATCACCCCATCTCTGAATTCTACATTCTTAGCTATGATACCTAAAAAAGAAAAACCTCTTACCTTTGTGGATTTCAGACCCATTTCCCTTCGCAACCTGGTGTATAAACTCATTACCAAGATTGCAGCCCCCAAGTTAAAACCCTTCCTGGACAAGTCCATATCCCCTGAGCAGTTTGGATTTCTTAAGAATAGGAAAATTGTTGAACAGATTGGTATCACTCGGGAGGCTTTACACTTTGTTAAGACTAAAAATAAAAGTGCCCTTATCCTAAATCTTGACCTAAACCGATCATACCTCAAACTCATCTTGCTGCGGATTGGTATTCCCTTGGGTGGTGTAAATTGGATCATGGGTTGTCTGTCCTCTGTTGATTTTGCATTGCTGGTCAATGGCACCCATTCCAGATTCTTTTCTGCTTCTAAGGGCATAAGGCAGGGTTGCCCCTTATCACCTCTCTTATTCATCCTGGTGATTGAGGGACTTGGCTTATTGATTGAAGATGCAAGCACAAATGGTAAGATCAAAGGTATTAAAATCTCCTCACATCTGGCCCTTACTCATCTCTTGTTTGTCGATGACGTGGTTCTCTTTGGCACTGGCACATTGGAGGAATGGGTTGCATTCGAGGTTATCTTGGACACTTTTTGCTTGGCTTCAGGCATGAGCATCAGCTTGGATAAGTCAGGGTTTCTCTTCAATAATGTGGAGGTGGACACATTAAACAATATTACACTCTCTCTTCCTTTCAAGAGTGAACACATCACTCAAGGTTTGAAGTACCTGGGTTACTTTATCAAACCCCTGGGCTATGCGGTTAAGGATTGGTTCCGGCTGATAAAAAAAATTTGAAAGGCGTATACAGCACTGGACCCTTAAATTTCTCTCACTCCGGGGAAGACTCGTCCTGATTAGGGCTATGCTTATCAGCATGCCAATTTATTGGATGGCCCTTGCACTTGTTCCAAAATCTATTCTGGATAGGCTCGGGAAGTTGATCTTCTCCTTCCTCTGGGGCTCATCAACTGACAAGAAAAAATATCATTTGGTGGATTGGTTGACCCTCTCCATGCCTATTTATTTCGATGGATGGGGTATCAAAAACCTCGCCTAGTTCAATCTATCTCTACGTCTGAAAAATCTGTGGTTGGTACTTAATGGAACTAGGATTTGGCACTAGGTTATTACTACTAAATATTTAAAAAACAATCTAGTTGTGACATAGCTTAGACACAAGTTGTTCTCTATCAGGGGTGTGTCGATTATTTGGAATGGCTTTCTCAACACTCTAACATGGATCGGTAGATGCTTGTCATGGTAGGTGGGCAATGGAATGAACATCTTTATTGGGACTGATCCAGTAGTCGGTTTGAATTCTCAGCTCTTTCTACCATCTGATCTTAGAGACTATTTAGAGGACTATGGCATTACCACTCTGCATCATGCTCATAGTCTCTTTCTCATGGGTCTCAAGGGTACTGGCTCGCTGCAGATGATTTGGAGCTGGGTGGTGACTGGAAAATATTATTGGAGAATTATATTTCAGGCTTTGAACATGGCAGAATTCGTCTCAATCTCTCTCTAGATTCATTGATTTGGACTCACAACAAAAAATATGGAAAAATCACGGCCACCATGGTATATGACCTGATTTCTAGATCTTTTCTTGAAACCTCCATGGATCAGGTTGTCGCTCAACCTTGGAGGTGCAAGGTTCCATTGAAAATTAGTTGTTTCACTTGGCTGACAATTGGGAATCGTATATTGACCTAGGAAAATATTATGAAGTGTGGTTGGGTCGGGCCTAGTGTATGTATCCTTTGCAGCTTCGGTGAGGACTTGGTCCAACATATCTTCATCGACTGTCCCTTTACGAGATGGACTTTCATCTGTCTCTATGAGCGTTACTGTGAGCCTCCATCTTCTAATTGTTCTCTCAGAATATTGTTGGATTGTTGGTTTACTAAACACTCCATTCACTCTATTCACAGCTACATACCACTCTTTGTATTTTGGAGTATCTGTAAAATGCGCAACATTTGTATTTTTGAAGGTAAGAAGGCTTTCATGCATGACTTAATACACCAGGTGGATTACCTTATGCATATACATCCAGTTTTGAAGTAGAAGATAAAAATCAGGAACATTGGCGATAGCCCGAAGCTGATCTTCCCTTGTGGATTTTTCAATGGGGCTGCTGCAAAAAAAGGGGGAGGAGCAGAGTTTGTATTGCTTCTTAATAACTCTCGCTCTCTCAGCTTCTCCATGGGTTGTGGAATCAGCACCAATATCAGAGCAAAACTCATGGCCCTATGGGCTCTTCTTTCTGTATCCAAAGATTTAGGGATCCCATCTTTAAATATTTTTGGTGATTCCTTAGTCATCATCAATTGGGCTTCACCTTGCTTGGAACACTGGTGTCAGGACATCAGGCTCTTGATGAACAGTTTCTCTTATCTGGTCATCAAGCATACATATCGTGAGCACAATCAGAGAGTTGATTTCCTTTCAAAAGAAGCCCTGTATTTGGCTCTTGGATTTGGAACTTTCTCTGAGTATATTGATGGTCTGAATGACTTGAAAGGTAATTCATCTCTTTTAGAGCTCTATGTCGGGGCTAGGCTCCTCTCTTTTATTGGGCACATATTTTCTTTTTTGTTGCATGGAGCAGGCTTCTTTGTTTAAAGCTCTCAACTCTCTCATTGTCCTCATGATGTATAGTCTTGGTTGCCAGACAGGTTCTATGGGTTCTCAGTATGCTCGTCTTTTTTGAAGTCTTACTATGTACTAGTTGTAAGGATCCCCCCCTTTGATATCTGGGAGATCATATGGCCTTTGGCTTGTTTTTTGTGGCTTTTTTGTTCTCTCATAAGAAGCCCAGGATGAGGGTTGCACAATGTATGATGTCCTTTGATTCAATATAAATAGCAAGGTCAGGTATTTTTCTTCTGAAAAAAAAACTTTTGTCCATGGATATGATCCATAAATTAATTAAATTCCAACTATTCTTTCTAGAAAAAATGCCTAGAATTTTTATTACTTTGCAGATCATGACATAATGTAAATTGATATATCTGAATCCAGTTTTCCTTTTTCATTAACCTAGAACTTGGAGTAATGTAACATTCCGTTTTTTTCTTTGTTTGCTCTTGATTTCTTCATCTCCTCTTCCTTCTGGCACTACTTGTCTTTTATTAGTTCAACCATCAGCTTCTCCATCAAATGGAACTGATTTCCCCCTGTTTTTCTCAATGAAGACAAAACTTTGTTTGCTGCTAGACTCCATTCATAAAGTGTTGCCAATCCAGTACTCCATCCATAAACCGTTGCCAATCCATTAAGCTTGGTTTTCAAGAAAAATAGCTAATGAGTGCATTTCCTCTGATGGTCAAGCCTTCTTTTCATTGCCTTATGCCGCCTGTGAACATCCATTTCTTCCAGCATCCTGTTCCCACGATCTAGATGAGTTTGTGTTAATAAAAACATTTCACGTCTATTCATGGAGGGGTTATATTGACTGTGATGTCGCCATTTATTTCTATGGTTCCAGGGATAAGGTCAGCTCCCTGGTTGGCCATATGATCTGCTTTGTTGTTAAGATTTCTCCTTATATGATATGTTTAATAGGATTCCAATTGTTTGAGCAACTCCCTGATGTATCTACCCAGCTTGTTTCCATATGGTAAGTTTTTTTCCATCCTCCCTTGAAATTGACAGATGGAAATGAGTGAATCCCCCATTATATTTATTCTTCTTATTTTCCAGTGCTTCAATAGCCAAAGTCCCTGCTAGAGAGCCCACATTTCTTCCTAGTTGTTTGTGGCATGCCCCAGTCCCCAGACATACATGTCTACTTTTTTCTTGTCAAGATTTAGAATAATTCCCCCTGCTCCAGCCACCCCTGGATTCCCCTTCGACGATCCATTAAAAAACATAAAACATCCACCTCATTCTTGTATCCATCTTTCCAAATCAGACTTTTCCATTCTAAGATAGTATTTTTGTTGTAGAGTTGGCTTACGAAGGATATTTGGCTTTTCGGTGGTTGCTTTGATGTCGTTCATCCAAAGCTTTTCCATTTAAGTGATTCCATCCATTTCGTTTTGATTTATTCCTTTAGCATTCAACACATCGCTGAGGAGAGCAACTGTTGTATTTGCAACCTCTGCTGGAGAAAGGTTCATGTTTTTTAATATAGCTCTGTTCCTAGTTAACCAAATCTGTAAGCACAAATATTTCGGCAACGCAATCCAAAATTGAGAGATGATAGATCTTGTTTGAAGTGGACGGTTGTAGCTATGTTTCCACAGGGGAAACATGTCCTCACGGGTTGAAGGGATCGCCTATGTATAGCCTATTTTCCTTAGAGCATGCAACCAAACACTATGTGAAAAAGGGTAGATTTGAAATAAATGTCCAGAATTTTCACCATCATTTTTACACAGCACACATTGTGAGGGGCCTTGGATTCTTTTCTTAGCCAAATTCTCTGCAGTTAATACTTTGCCTTGCACTATCATCCAGTAAAATGTATTGACTTTACAGAGGCCATCAACATGCCATATGTTTCTCCATAAAAGTGTAGAGGGAGGAAGACAATATGTCTCCAACAACTTATTATACACAGCCTTTACGTTGTACTCTTGATGAGGGGAGGTTGTCCATATTCTGAAATCTTTATGGATGACTGAGATAGGAGCTTTCCCTTTTAATAAAGAGAACAATATTTTTTTGTGTCCTTCTAGGTGTGAGGGGAGATCCTCAAGTTTCCAATTTTTCCTTATCCTTGTCTGCATATTCCATTCAGCGATGTCATGATCTGCGTCCAATGTCAGAGAGTTTGAAGATCTTGTTGCTCTTCTAGAGGATCAGATCCCATTATTTTATCTTCCAATATCTTGATCTTTTTCCCGTTACCTAGATACCGACCTAGATTGTCTAAAATGCGGTTAGCAGTTGCCTTGCACAGTTGCCACATCTGTGAGCCTTTCCCTTCCCAATTTAAATTTTCTATTCTGGATAAATTCATTCTTCCAAAATACTTCATCCCCAAGGCCAATTTCCACCATTCCATTTCTCCCGTGACTAATCTCCATACTATTTTAGCCCCCACTGCCAAATTCATGACATGTAGATCCTTGATCCCCAAACCCCCTTGGTCCTTTGGGAGTTTAACAGTGTGCCAATCAACTAGGTGGAATTTCTATCCATTTGTTTTGCCACCTTGCCACAAAAATTTTGTTAACAACATGTTCGGTTAATTTATTACTCCTATTGGGGCAAGGAGGTCAAAGCATTGATAAATAGGGAGCAACGATAAGACGGACTTTATCAAAACTGTTCTTCTTGCTAGGTTCACCCATCTTTTTCCCCAAGCTTGGATTTTCTCTTTAAACTTTTGCACTACTTCTTCCCAGTCTATCCTTGAAGAGGATCCAAGAGAAATTGGTATGCCAAGATATTTAAAGGATCACCAATTACCAAAGAAAGGGAATTCCATTGAGGCAGAGATTGATCTAATTAGATCCTCTGAGCTGATCTTTTCTTTTCTTTTGTTTAGCAGTTCCACAGAGAGTTTATGCAAGCTTGGATCCAATTTAAGATGTCATTATTAAAACCCATTTTTTCCATGACTGCAAAAAGAAAAACATGTCTTACTCGGTCAAACGCGCTGGCCATATCTAATTTGATGACGATGCCTCGTTATCCACTCTCCTTGCTTGAGTGCAAGGCTTCTTGTACCAATATAACATTATCAAGAATTTGTCTATTTTGCATTAACCCCCCTGGTTATCAGATATAAGCTTGGAGAGAAGGATTTTGAGTCGGTTGGCTAGAATCTTTGTGAGAATTTTATAGGCTGAATTGAACAACGAAATGGGCCTAAATATAGAGAAGTCCATTGGTTTTGAATATTTTGGGATCAGAGCTAAGAAGGATGAGTTTGTCTAGCTTCCCACTTTTTTCTTGGTTCTTGAGCAGTTTAGCATTTTGAGGTCTTTTTAATGAGTTCCCAGTAGGCTTGAAAAAGGTGGATTGAAAATTCGTCTGGTCCTAGGGCTTTGTCAGGCTCCAAGTCCCAAATTTCCCAAATAAACTCTTCTTCTACTATCTTCTTTCTTAAAATATCATTGTCTTCTTTTACTAACAGCATGGGTACATGCTGAAGATATGATTCTACTTCTTGAACTAGAACCTTGTCTTTTGTATATAGATTTTTGAAATGCTGATAGGATTCCTCTTTTATTTCCGTGAAGGCATTTATCTTTACTCCATCATCCATGTTTATCTCTTTAACTTTGTTTCGCAACTCTCTTACCTTTGTTTTTTTTTTAAAGAAGCTGGTGTTTTAATCTTCTGCCTTTAACCATATATCCTAGACTTGAGCCACTAGTATTCCTCCTCTTGCCTATTTAGTTGGAAAAGCTTGTGTGTCAGTGCTTTTTCTTTTTGAATTAGTTCTTCAGTTATTTCTTCTTTCATCATTGCTAAACTATTCTTACTTAGTTTCTGCTTGATCATATTTTTTTCCAAATGTGGAGGGCGGAAGTGCTCTTTTTCCCACCCCTTTAAAGAATGTCTCACTAGTTTTAACTAGGATTCCCAAACAAAGCTTTTTGATCCCGTAACAAGAGTATTCTAGGCTGATGTTATCATATCTATAACACCATCTTCTTGGAGCCAAATAGGGCTGAATCGAAAGGGGATAGGATCGAGGTCTTCTCCTTCCTGGATTTTTAATGAGATCGGCTTGTGATCCAATTCTCCTGAAGCTATTATATTTGAAGTGATGTTCCATCATTCCAAAAGCCAGTTATTATGTATGAGGAATTTGTCTAGATGGGATGCTATATGGCTTATGCCCATTCTTTTATTGGTCCATGTAAACTTGCCCTATTTTGGAACTATATCTAGTATGTCCCAATTTGAAATAAAATCTTCCATTCTTTCTCTAAATGGATCCCTAACCAGATTTCCACCTCTTTTCTCGGAGTTGTAAAGGATAGTGTTAAAATCACCTGCTACTATGCTTTTTATATGTAGACTATCCTCCTTGAAACTGTTGAGGGTGTCCCAAAAGACCTGCTTCTCTCCATAGATCACTAGTGAATAAACATTGAAGAGGTTCAGAATACAACCGATGCCTTTATGTTTCAAGGTTGTGTAGACTATATTTTGGAGCTTAAATGAATCTACTAGTTCAAAAATCGTTTCTATCCATGGCGTATTTATGCCTCCAGAGGCTCCTCTCGCACTACAAGTTGTCCCTGCATTGCCCCTCCATATGCTACTTCCTATGGACAACATTTATTTTTCTTCAAGCTTAGTTTCTTAGACGAGGAGAATGGTGGGCTTTTCATCTTTTATTAATGTTGATGAAATTGTCATTGATGCCAACATAGACTTGCAGTGGCCCCACAGGATGTCATTGATGCCACCAAGTCCCACTTGCAGTGCCTAGACCCCTCACAGAGTGGGTTTGTACCTTGAAGCACCCTGTACCTAGTTGACAAGGTCCCTATACCCACAAGACTAGATTTTGATGCCACCACTTTGCTGAAGATGTTGAAGACCCTAGAGATGGTCATGAAGCCTTGATGAACGTTGGAGAAACCCTAGATGGGTTAGAGAAGCATTAACGACCCATTCTGTGGTCATTCATGCTATGATGTTGTTATGATAGGGTCATGGTACCCTGAGGAGAAGGCTTGGAAACCCCACAAGTTGTTTGCATGGTTATTAATGACTTGATGGAGTCATGGAACCCTTGGAGATGATCCTAGTGCATGAGAATGTTTGGCACCCACATACATGGTTATATGATGGCACTTTGACACTTGGACACACTTGGTTGCTTGTTGATGATGATTGATGGTGGTCTTGAGTCCCTAAAGCTCTTGTATATGGCACCTTGGGTCTTGATCCCACACACTAGGTAGTTTGTTGATGTCTTGACCCATGACCCATACACTTGGTGTAATCTCTTGATGAAACTTGATGGCATCTCTTGTATCTGAAGAAATCCCTACCTAATCCTATTGGAGATCGTGGTACTTAAGACACATGGTGGAACTTGTGAACATGGTCTTCTAACCCACAAGCTTGTGGTAATGAAGCTCTCTCCTACATATTTAATAGTGTTGACAAGTTTGATGGTGACTTCCTTTAAATATCAAGTGGCCAAAAAGAAAGCTAGTCGACCTACTAAATAATTGATGATTAAAAGTATGACAAGTCGGCTCCAAAATCAATTCAAAAAGTAAATTAAAAATTCAAATTCAAATTTAAAAATAAATTATTTTTAGGAGGTTGGCTCACAAATTAGATGGAAAATGTGTATAAATAAGAGGCTAACGCCCTCATTTGAGCAAGTGAAAGAGTGAACATTTTAGCTCTGAATTTCGAATGAAAAAAGACTACTGAGGCAGCCACAGCCATGAGAAGTGTTTCTTTTGGTATTTTTTCAGCTGTGAAAAAATTCGGTGGTGAAGTTACAACTCTGATTTTCGACCAGCTCTGAGGAAATTCGAGTGTACAGTGCTCTGAGGCAGCAACAGTAGTAAATTGTTTTTTTTTATGTCTGATATTCATGTTAATCACTAAAGCAGCCTTTTGAAGGATGGTGTGGGTGCTTTGTTGAACATATGGAATTCTGAAATTTGGATAGATAGTGGCGTGAGAAGATACTTGGCTCTGATTTTCGGATTGCTCTGAGGCAGCCACAGTAAGAAAAGGTGAAGCTAAAATTACAGAGAAGACATGTCTGAAGTTTTTACACCAACGGGGAGCAGAGTTTGACAGTGTTTGAAATGCTGCTAGGGCATCCAAGGACCCCTTCTCTTGCACAAATAATCACAGCACTTTTATAATTCTTTTCTCTGATTTTCGGGCATCACTGAGGCAGCTACTGAGGAAATTCGGGACTAAGGAGCAGCAACAAAAAAGGGTGAAGAAAGAAGTTCTATTGATCTCTAAATTTGGGTGTGCAAGAAGGAATGAGGTAGCCGCAGTATATCTGAAGAGCAACAAGGTGTCTTTTCAAGCTGCCATAGTCAGAGTTTGAAGCAGCTTAAGAGTATCAATCTAAAACTGGGGTAAGGAGCAGTCGGACTCCTTTTGAAAGAGAGGCAAAAATTCACCTCGCAGTCAGAAATCGTGTGTTAATTCGAGTAAGAAAGACCACTGAAGAATCCGCAGTCAATGGAGTTCTGAAGCAGTAAAAGAATTATTTTTGAGAATTCACGGGCATACTCAGGCAGTTAAGTTCTAAGCTCAGATTTTGATGTGTATCTAAAGATTCAAGTATCAAGGATTATTTAACGCAGCTGCAGCATGAAGAATCCATCTATATACAGTGATCTATGTCAGTAGAAGCAAGTTTTAAATGGATTAAACTCAGATACATCAATGTTGAAGATAAGGAGGGTTGTATTTCCCATTCTATCCTTATTGTTCTTGTTGTTGGAAATCGAATTTACTCACTGTGGATTGAGTCACTCTGATCTGGGACTTATATCTCTATTGTTGGCAAAATCAAAGCCATTCTCAAGTTACAGTAATTAGAAGTTCGTCGGTAACCCCACATTGTTGCAATAAAGAGGGTTGATACCACAGAAATCAATTCCTGTGTATATAAGACAGTCGCTAGCTCAATTGAAAAGAATCAAAACTTTGATGACCAGACTCTCGATGACGAGCAAAGGTGACTTGGGATGACTAGTAAGCAATGGTTGATTGACTTCAGTACCTGCTTGAACTAAGATTGCATAACCTCAAGAGTATGTTGCTTATGACTGGTTTTGAGGAATTCTTTAGCAAGAACTTGACTATGCATAAGAGTTGATTGTTCAACAGTGTGGTGACTAAATGGAGCTAACCCCAGAGAGCAAGTTTTCCTAAGTTCGGAGAGTAGATTGATTTTGTGTATTAGACTGAGTTTTTAGAACACATGTTGATTGAGTTTGTTCAACAGTGTGGCGACTAAATGGAGCTAACCCCAGAGAGCAAGTTTTCCTAAGTTCGGAGAGTAGATTGATTTTGTGTATTAGACTGAGTTTTTAGAACACATGTTGATTGAGTTTATGAGCTAACCTTCAGTTAGTTTGACTAATGCTACAAAGATGTTTGATTGAGCATCTATCAGTAGATAGTTTGAATAAGTTTGGAAGGTTAAAGAAAGTTGATTTGACTGTGTTCTTGTGTGCTCTCCTGAACTATGTCAAAGTCATATTTTAGTGAGTTTTTAGAGAAAACTTGAAGACTTGATGGTCTTGATGAGAAGCTTGACTTGACATGGCACTCAGTGGTACAGTGACAAAGATCATGACAGTGATAGCAAATTGAGGGCTTTAGATGACATGAGCAGTGTCTTGACATAAGCAGACTTTTGATTAGCAGACCTTAGGATGAGCTGATATGGTTGAATGATCTTTAACTTGGCAGTGATGATAGATTGCGTGATAGTAGATTCACTGAGCTTGAAGTCTCAGCAAGAGCAGAACCTTGAAGTCTGGGGATGAGCAGACTTTTGTGATTGAATGTTCAGATGTATACAGACCTTGATGATGACATGCCTTGTGCACTTTGATGAAGCATATCCTATGATGATGTTAAAGACCTTGTTGGTGATCAGACCTTGATGATGATGATGCATGCACACTGACATAATTATTGATGATGTTGACAGGCAACAGAGCAGATTGATATGATATTTTGAGCTAGCTTTCTCGCCTTATGAAGTTTGTAGTTTCTCTTTATCAAGCTTTGCTTCTAATACTTCCAATTATTCTTCATTTTCTACACTAAGATCTGTTGTTTCCAATGCTTGCCTATTTTCTCTTTCATTTATATTATTTTATTCTTTTGTTGTTATGTTTTCTGGTATTTCTCCTTCCTCAGCTTCTTCGCCTTCTTTTGACAAAGCATCAAAGGGATTTGTAGAGGTCGATGCACCACCAACTGGATCTGGGGGTGGTTGATTACCATTTCCTTTTCCTTTTCCCTTTGCCTTNTTTCTCCTTCCTCGGCTTCTTCGCCTTCTTTTGACAAAGCATCAAAGGGATTTGTAGAGGTCGATGCACCACCAACTGGATCTGGGGGTGGTTGATTACCATTTCCTTTTCCTTTTCCCTTTGCCTTTTTTGGAGCATGTCATTGTTCATTGGTAGATCTATTTGTTGCTGGTTGCGATGGGCCTTTTTTGCAATCTCAGGCAAAATGCTCGTACTCATGGCAGATCTTGCATTTGAAAGGAAGTTGCTCGTAATCCAGTGTTTGATTGTGGACCCATCCTTCATGAGTAAGGTTTATTTCATTCGGCAAGCCCTTCTCCAGATCCACTTCAACACATATTCAGGCACAAGCAAATTGTTGACCTTTGGGGTTTGATCTATCTGTATACCTACCCAGTGTGTTCCCTATGGCCCTAAAAGAATCGTCGTTCCAACATGGAAAGGATAGGCATGGAAGCTTGACCCATACCGGGACTGCAGATGGTATGTCATCTTCTAGATCAAAATCAAGATTCCATTGATTTAAGTATAGTCCTCTTGATCCGTAAAAATACGACCCACTTCGGAATATTAAATTTGTCTTCTGCAATCTGAAAAAGAAAGACGAAGAATCCTTTGCTGCATGCAAATACTCTGATTTCTCTCCTGGTCAGTGGTTTCCATGATCTCTCCACTCAGTCCTCCATTGATTTTTGTGAGGACCACATGCTCGTGAATTAGCCCACCAGCGCATGCTCTGAAAAGGCCAAAGTAACTTCGGAAAGCAGTTGGAGGCAGGGCTTGGGACGTCATCCACCTTCTTCACAAATCGAGACTGCGTTGGTTATCCTTTTGGCTTCTTCTGGAGGGAGGCTACCATCGTCTTGAAGGTAACAATCTCAACCGCGAGAAGGGGAGGTAGAGGGCCCTCCTCTATCGCCATTCTCGTTGATGTCGACACTGCAGGTTCAGAGCATGGGGATTAGTTCGCAGCGTTCAGATCAAGCAGGTGTGCGCCCAAACCTGCTCACGCTTGTCTCATACAGAACAAATCACAGCGTCCAAGGTTCGTTAGTGATGCAGGTGGATTACCAACAATTATATATAGTATAACTTAAATATTTGACATTATTCATATTAATGCTAAAAAAATTAGTAGTATATATAAAATATAAGTCTATGCATTTCAAAAATCATTATTAATAATTACTATGATGCAAAAACATAATTTGAATGTTGGCATACTTTATAACTAAATGAATTATAAAAAAATAAAGAGAATTATTTATTTTTTAATTTTTTAACCACTAATTTACTAATTTTTATTAATATTAAAATATGAGTTTATCTTTACTAATAAATTGTATTGATTGGCGATCATTATAATGGAAAAGCTTTAATCAATTTATTTTTATGCATATATTTTGTAATAAAATTATTATATATTTATATATTCCTAAAATACACTAATACATATAAGACATTTCAAATGATAATATCGTTTTCTTACCTACTTATTATTTACTATTCAAGTATTGTTTATCAAACATTTCTTAAATGGCAGGTACCATGCAACTTTGTTGCTAATTCCACTTGTTTAATAAGTGGTGTCTTAATTTATTTGATTAATCTTGAATAAAATGTTGAAAATAATTTAAATCCTTTATTTAAATGTGTTATTCATCATACTGCAGTGTAAAATTGTTTGTTCATATTGAATTATCTAGATTTAAATTTGTGTTGCAAAATCACCATTATGGTTATTTAAAGAATTAGCACTACTAGAATTGGAAATCCTTCACAAGACAACCCCACTATTATTAAATTGGAATCTTTCAAGCTAGTAACACTAGGAGTATTAGGAGTTTCTTAAGAAATAATGGCACCATCTACTATGATGTGAAGTGGCTCATGAAAGAGTGGAAATGATTACATGACTCAGCAATGATTAAAAGTGGATTTTACTTGAGAAAACATTTTGCCAAAGCTCCATAACTCACTCACCCATGACTAAAAGTGACTTTTCCTCGAGAAAACATTTTGCCTCTTCTTATGGAATAGTGATACAATTTTGCTTATTCTCAACGAATAGGACTAAAAGTGGCTTTTCCTCTAGAAAAGATTTTACCTGAACTTATGGAATAGTGAGATAAGTTTGCTTATTCTCAAGGAATAGTTCATTAAGTCTTCAGATTCCTTCTATATATTCATTCTAGGGAACAATATATTGTATTTTGATTTTATTATTAACAATCAAGAAAACATTTTACCTCTTATGGAATAGTGATATAATTTTGCTTATTCTCAAGGAATAGTTCATTAAGTCTTGAGATTCCTTATATATTCTTTCTAGGGAACAGTATATTGTATTTTGATATTATTATTAACAATATATGTTAGATTTTTTAATTTTGATTACTTGCAACCATAACCATAAGCAATCTGTAGTTTCGGTTTTGGTGATTGGATGAATACATAGTAGTTAAAATAATTACCCTAGCTGTATTTTCTGATAATTGGATGAAGTTATTTATTTGAATATTTTATGCATATATGATTCTCTGCTTCAGAATTGCATCATAATTAAAGAGGATTTGTAGTTCAACATCATACTTCTCAATACCTTGTGGTTTGCATATATACTGCATGGTACATTTAAAGTTTGTAGAATCCCAAATTCATAATTAAAGTGTTTTATGGAGTTCAACCATTTATTGTTGTAATTCGGCAGCCCCCCGTCACTTCTTGGCATCATTCACAAAGGCTGTTAAAATCTACTATAGGATATAATATCCGATAATAGAATATGCACTGTAGAAGGATTGTCTTTTATAATACTTCTGCTCTGTTTTATATTTTTATAACTTTCCACATAGAATGTATGCATCGCCATAGTGATAGATTAGAGAGTTTTTTAACAAAAATATATATTTTAGTGCAGGTCAAACAGGAACTAGTGAGAAGAGGTAACAAGTCTTTGAAAGCCCTGTGGCAGAAGAAAGAAAATTTGACGAGTTTTTAAACAATCTACTATAGAAAATCCAGCTTATATATAACAATTCATAGAAGAGTTTGCTGGGAGTTTTGAAGGAAAGCGAGCAGGATTATTTGCAGCGGCTGTTGCCACGGACCTTTTTCACTCCCAGAGGTCAGAAACACTTGAACATGTGGAAGGGTCTCTTTCTATAAACAATATCGTAGAGGAAGGAAGGGATCAGCCAGTGGGGTTTTTTCAATTTCCTATGCAAGAAACAGAGAAAGAAACAAGGATGAAAAACATCAATCCCTCTATCCTTCCCATTTCCATGGACTCGTTACGAAGTACCCATTCTTATTTGAAATCCTTTGTAGGACTTCTGCTTATAAAACAGATGCTCAAAAGCTTAAGCATTAAGAGAAAGAAACAAGGATGAAAAACATTAATCCCTCTATCCTTCCCATTTCCATGGACTTGTTACTATGTACCCATTCTTATTTGAAATCCTTTGTAGGGCTTCTGCTTATAAAACAGATGCTCAAAAGCTTAAGCTTTACTCATCTACTTTATAGGAAGCAGCATTACGGATTTAGCAATGATACCATGAGATTCAGTCTCAGCGGTTTGGTGAGGACCTTTCTATCTGTCTTGGTCCAAGATGGTGTGTTCTTGTAAGACTTTTTTTTTCATTTTGAATATTTTGAATGTTTCCGAGGGTGATATAGATGAATTTGGTGCATGGAAAAGACACTGCGTTATGTTTGCCGATGATATGCGAACCAAAGGTCCAACGATTGCACCTATTCATTATGATTTCTAGAAAATTGCAATTCCGGCATACAATGTACAGCCCACATCTGCCATAGCATGCATCTGTTGGAACTCAACCAACGGAAAAATGAAAATGATGAATGATAATGCTTCAAAAGTTCAAACCTTAAATAAACATAAAAACTTCACGTTTATAAGCCCGAGTGTTGCTCCGGAGTCCGTACACTCTCAAAAGTTGGCAGTCAATCAAACCTTTGTGGATCTGGCTTCGTTAGGCAACGTCAGAAATACACGAATGAAAGGAGTCGGAATTTCACTATGGAAACCAATTTGGCATGAAAGCTAATGAACTGAGCATAAAAGGTTCGAAACGTCGAATACCCAATAAATATGAACGCAAAAAATCCAGAACTCAAAGCAATCCGAGGCATGGATGATATAATTAAAGCAAATAGTGGAAATTTGGTAGTCTGAAATTTGAATAGAAATTATCGGATATTACTCTTGTCAACTAAGTTAATCTCAGTTGACTGCGTTATTTCCAGTATTTGAAACAATTAATGCTGATTAAAAATGGAATAAGCAACTTGAATCCCTCAAATGGGTATATGTTACATGGTACGGTGGATGGTGTCCTACTATTTATATGGCCATACCAGCTCATCATATTGGTAAACTCCTCTATTACACTCTTATCAAACGTCCTGGGTCCAGTTTTGTTGTACATCGTGCTATTGATTATTGTCTGTGTATAAATGTGAAGCAAAAAAGCACAGTTCATTTAATAATAATAAATTCCAATGATGGCATTCTTCAAACAAGAATGAATATCAACCTGTGCATATTAAATTTCCTCCACAATCAATACACTGAAGATTCAAGGCTACCATATAGCGACACAGCCAACCTTCCAAATATTAGATTGCCTCCTGCATTGTAACACTCCAACACACCGCATTATCACCAAACCCTGTGAGCATTTCTTATACACCAGCGTCTGCCCATATAGGAGTCAAAAGAATGAAATGTCTGTCACCACCAACTCTTGCCACTGCCCTGGAGAAAGTCATCTTGAACTTCACCGCCAAGACCACACATTAATATTAAATGTTTTACTACTATAATACCTGCATTCCCGTCTAAACCCATAGCGATGCCTCAACTATCAGATTCAGGCACATTCTTCAGCTAGTCGAACCACCATTTTTGTGACATAAGAATCCCACTACCTGTTGAGATTCTGCTTTCATGTTTCTTACAGGAGAATTTTACGTGCAGGTCCAGCACAATACAGCATAGATCATATATTACAACAATACACCCTGTAATTGAGGCCATTTCTTGAAAAACAATGCCCCAGGGCAATTGATTTCAGGGAGCCTTGCAACTTGCAAACACTAAGATTATGCTATGTGGATGACATCACATTGATTTCCAGTTTCAGTGGAACCCTGGGCAGGGTTCCCAGATTTAGAGGATCGCCTTTCTTACCAACTAATTCCAACATCAAATTACATAATATACAGGAGAATGCATTACTTTGAGGATGCACAAGACACCTGTGGAGTGGAGAATCTACTAGACTGGTAGGTGGGCTTGGCCTGGCGCTCAATTTACACTGGTAAATCAACTGAAAAAAGGAAGCAAGAGCTGTGGAGCCATTTCGCCATTAACAGCATATACTACATGGGTGATCATGAACTACACAAACGATACAATTTACACTGGTAAATCAACTGAAAAAAGGAAGCAAGAGCTGTGGAGCCATTTCGCCATTAACAGCATATACTACATGGGTGATCATGAACTACACAAACGATACTCTTTTCAACCTTGCTCTGCATAAGCTGTATGGAAACCCACCTCTGGACTATAGCATCGAAGATGCAAAACCCTGTGTATTGGACCTCAATGAAATATTCTGAGTGTTGCAGTTCAAATCACGAGGAGACTTCATAAGCCAGGCTGGTTGAGCAACTGCTCATCATTTTCCCAAGATAGCAATCCCAAATACGGGAACTTCGTAGACACATCTGCAAATAATCACAAGAGCTGCTTGTCATAAAATGCCATCTGAAGTTGCTTTACGTGAGCAAGCCAAGTTGCAACATTCTGACCATCAACAGTAATCCAATCAACTGCTGTTGCCGCTGGTTGTTCCCACCATTCATCAACCTGTGACAGGTGTCAAATATGTTTAGAACGATTTCCAATTATGAATCCAACAGGTTTGTGAAAAAAAAAATAAGCCTTTTTGATGGATCTATAAACTGTCATTAAAACCAATAAAAAATTTCCAATCCACATCCTATTTTTTACTACCAAACACACAGATTATGAAATCTTCCATCACATAATGTATCTTATCCAATCCCTCTTGAAGGAAGGAACAGATACATGAACATGAAAATTCTGGGACTAACAATATATAGTGCACGTAAATTGCATGAAGCTTCACAATAAAGGTCAATTTCTGCTTCTTGAGTTTCACAACATTTTAAAGGTCATCAATCTGTGACAGGTGTCAAATATGTTTAGAACAAAATCCAATTATGAATCTAACAGGTTTGTGAAAAAAAGTAAAAAAACAGCTAAACCTTTTTAATGGATGTATAAATTGTCATCAAAAACACTAGAAAATTCCAATCCACATCTTATTTTTTGCTACCAGACAGATTATGAAGTTGTCCACTCCATAATGTATTTAATCAATTCCCTTTTGAAGGAGGGAACAGATAAATGAACATGAAGATTCTGGGACAAACCAAATATAATGCAAGTAAATTGCATGAAACTTCACAAGAAGGTCATTTTCTGCTTCTTAAGTTTCACAAGAACATTTTAAAGGCATTTTAGGCCAGTTTGTGAGCAGAACCATTTAACCACATTTGTATGGGTTAGCTAGCCATTTTGACATTTTCGGCACTATGTTGCACAGGGACACGTCACCCCCCCCCCCCCCCAAAAAAAACGGTACCTGCTTTCCCCACCTTCTAGGGACTTGGAGACTTGCTGGCTGTACCCAAAAAGTTCCCAACAGATTTCGGAGATGTTCCGGGCAGATTTTGGGGACATTCCAAGCAGATTTCAGCAATGTCTTAGGCAGATTTTGGAGATGTTCCACACATGTATCTTCAGTTTTGACAATGGTCATTGATGATTGGAGAATATGATCATTTATCCCATCCATATTTTTCATGTTATTCTGAATCTAAAGATGGTTGTGTATGTTGGGTTTTGATTTGATTTTCTGGTGATTTAACTAGTGTCTTTTCAGCAACATCATTAAAAACAGCAAAGCCTCCATATCAACAAACCAAGAAATGCATCAACTCAAAGGTCTGATCCTTCTGGGCTTGTTCTTCTCACTTTTAAGGTCATCTTAGCTTTTACATATTGTACATATGTGTCCAAGGGTTATTCAAATCAAGCTCTTCCCCCATCCCAACCTCAAGCACTGTGAGAACAATTGGATAGTAAAGACTTGGGACTGGGTACTAAAGTGTTTTCTAGAATGCAAGCATGTATAACCCAAAGAGTTTTCTAGTGGTTTTCAACACAGCTGTAAATATCTGCAGAACCTGTTGAGAAGGGAATGCCTTCTAGTTTTAACCTAATCATCATAAACAAGAAAAATAAGGAAGAAAGGTTGTTATAGAGACAAGCATTCTTCTCATAGACCCTTCATAGACCTTATTGCAGATCAAAAAAATAGTTACACTTAAGTTTCCTCAAGCTAAACTGCATTTTGCTTATGTCCAAGTGCCAATAATGGAATTTCACTTGAGCTTTTTTCTTATCTATGTGAGCTTTTTCAGAACTAACAAGTGTAAGGGATGTGCATAATACAATATAGTATAGACTACTGTGCTTACAAGCAACCACAAATGTTTAACATGGAATCCAACTCTAAAATAAATCAATATTTCAGTGTTCCACGGGGACTCACCCCCCAAGGTCGGGAGATCGCCCCGCTCGCTCCCCATGCCCCCTAGGACTTGGGGGCTCCTTCCGAAAAGTCCCCCCTCATCCCCAATTTGGCAAAACTTGAGGAAACGCAGGGGGGAGCTCGTCCCCCTGTTTTGAAGAGCGCACCGGTGAAGTGGGGGGCTGTTAGGTGCTCCAGTACTAATGGTAATGTTAAATTCTTAAAATCTCAAAGTAAAAGTGGTATTTTCCTTATCTTTCATTTTCTATCATTTTTTATATTTTGGTGTCCACTCTACCATGAGATCAGGAGCAAACGACTGTTGTATTTTTAAGAACTCGCATAACTTGCTCTTCTATGTGATAAAGAAGTGATTGAAGATGAAACTCATGTGCTGTTAAATTGTACCAGATGTGACCAAATGGGACTTCAGCACTCAATGCATCAATTTCAGCCCAGCGAACTAAATGCATTGCTGAATTTTCTAGCCAAACAAGTAGATTTCTTTCACTAGAAATTATCAGAATATAGAAAAAGTTTTCTTAGTGGCTTAGGCAGAGAAGAAACAGTTTACCAAATTTATTGATTGAGCCGAGAGGCTCTCTACAGCCCAGTATGGGGGAGATCTTGTAACGTTACGTAACGTTACGTAACGTTATGTTACGTTACGTAACGTTATGTTACGTTACGTTACATAACGTTTTATTAATAAAAAAATAAAAAAATAGATTTTTTATTACGTTACATAACGTTACATAACGTTTTATTAATAAAAAAATAGATTTTTTAATTATAAAACAAAATAAATGTCGGCCAAAAAAACAACCTAATATGGGGGAGATGTTGTAATCTTCCTACCTAACAAAACAATAAAAAATTAAAAATTTAATTATCCCCCCAAAAAATGTGGATCATAAAAAAAACACAATATGGAGGAGATGTTGTAATGTTCCTACATAACAAAATAATAAAAAAATAAAAATTGAATTATTTGCAAAAAAATGTTGGTCTTTTAAATAACCCATGGTTTTATTATATATGGTTTAGGAGGACTGTGCACATGGTTTTAAAACCATGTGCAAGGCCTCCTAAAAGCACCCATGGTTTTATTGTACATGGTTTAGGAGGGCCTTGCAAATAGTTTTAAGACCATGTGCAAGGCCTCCTAAACAACCCATGGGTTTAGGAGGGCCTTGCATATGATTTTAAAACCATTTATGGGGAGATGTTGTAATGTTCGTTCATAACAAAATAAAAAATAATATTAAATATTATGTGTTGGCCATAAATAATATTAAATATTATGTGTTGGCCATAAATAATATTAAATATTATGTGTTGGCCATAAATAATATTAAATATTAATAATAAATATATTATATGTTGACCTTAAATAAAAAAATGTGTCTTTTGGTTTGAATCAAAGCAATGGTATATATAGGACACACCAAATGATAGCTCATTGAGTGTAATACTTAAGAAGAGGTTTGCACCTAGAAAGATTTGATCCCTCTCGGCTCTTGATAGAGCCTAGGATTTGGATCTACGCTGGTTTATAATGCAATTCGAGAGTAGGATATAGCAACGAGAAATTTATTAGTCTGGTTTGATGTCGTCCCATAAGACCCATCTAATATCCTAAGTATAATAATTTCAATTTCAATTCACATATCCAGACAAGAATGCATCGGACTCTTCACATGAAAAAATCAGTCTGCCAGTATATTTTACTTATACTTGAGGCCCTTGCTTTAAGATATAAGATGACAAACGTCTTAGAAAAAACTAATCCCTCCTTTTAAAATTGTATAAGGTACTTCCGCCCATATTTTTAAAAACCGGTCAACTCACACTTGGACACAGCCGAGTTGGAGTTGACCCCCCGGATTATGAACCGGTCCTTAAACCGGCATGGCCAACCGGTTTGGTACCGAACTGGCCGAGTCAAGGTTTGACTTGGCCGGGTGGGTACCAAACTGGTCAAGCCAACTGAGTCCGACATAACTTGGTCGAATTGATGTGGATCCAACCGACGCGCACACGTGGTAGGAAAAGCTGATGTGGGTCCTTCTAGAAAGAACATGCTTGATAGGGACACAAGCCGACCAGGAATGACAATATAAATTTTGAAGTAAAAGTTCAACTTTTATTTAAATTTTTTATATTATCATTAATTGTTGCAGAATGTTTGAGAGGGGTCTCAACCTCATCGGACCTCATATGACGAAAATAGAATTTTACATCCCATCCAAAACTCATTAGAGTTAGCAGTTTTCAGAATTTCAGTTAACTGAACTGCACCAAACTAAAGACAAGTCCACTAAACCATCAAAAGACGCCAAATGTCTCCCTACTCTTTGACTACATGCCACCTTCAAAATATAGACTTGTTAAAAAATAGACATGCCAGAGGACATTCCTATAGCTCATGCCGAGGATCCGATTTCCAACTGTGATTATAGGTTTCATGATTGATCATGCTGTAGGCTAGTACCTTGTAGGCTTGTTGTAGCACATGGTGTTTTGGACTCTAGAGGCCATTTAAAGCTTTGTTGATTATGTATTGCACTCGATGCCATTTTGATATATTCACCCTTCCATAGACATGAGCAGAATTCACATATTATGTCTCTAATTGTTTAGAATCTTTAAATAAATTTTTCCATTAAAATTTTAATATTTTATGCATTTTTTAGTAAACCAAGTCATCAAGTTCAAACCGGTCCGAGCCATGGCCAAGTCCATGTCCAAATTGACCCTCCGCTGATTCCAAGTCTGAGTTGACCCTCGGCCTATTCCGAGTCCAAGTTTTAAAACATTGCTTACAGCATCCCTTAATGTTTTTAGATGGTATATTTGCTACTCACATTAATTACTTTTCAGAAATTTGTAGATATTATTGTTTCTTTTTTCTAAAGATGACACAAACATCACTTACGGTAGAATGCAGCCTATCACCATAACGGAAAAGAGGGGTATGTTGGATTTAAACATGAATGATACCAACAGAAAGGCACATCACATTGACATCTCAACTATCATTTATATGACTTACCAATCCTCTAACCCTTTTGCAATCTTCCAAGCATTTTTGAGCTTCATGAACTGCTGCCTTGAGCTCTGGCAACCATTTTTCCATAGCTATTCTCTCCTGTTCAGCAGCTACAGAAAGACAAAATGATGCAGTCCTGAAAAAAATATACATGTCATTGGGTCACTTCCAGATAACTAGGCCACTAGTAATTTCATTAAAAAAACTATCAGATAACCTTATTACTCGGTCTACCTAAACAAATAATCTTTTATAAAGCTTCCAAAACAGATCATATAACATATCAAATGCAAAGATTCATTTTCACATTTAGTCAAATATTATTAGCCGCTCACCTTTCATATTCTGGTTGTGAGCTGTATGCATTACTCAATAAGGCACGACCACTGCCAACTAAATCCTGAAGCATATGGACTTGATTGATCGCCTTCGACAAATCCTCCAAAATACTGGCCTCCGATCCTCGAAGCTTCAAGCAAAACTCCAAGGATTCCAGCACCGACGCTAAGCCAGCATCTGATCCTTCCAATCCTGCTAATGGCAATTGCATATCAGCATAGACTCTGCAAGCTCACCAAATTATAGAATATATGTTTCAACGTATCTTCTTAAATTGTTCCCCATATTTAACATGTCAAAACCAAAACCCTATTTCAACCCAAACTCCCTCTCACTATCTAGTATCTTTCTTTCGACCTAATCAGTTAATATTGTCATGACAACAAAATCAGGTCTTTATGAAACTGTTTTCTAATTAATATATTGTCATCCAAATGAAGGCTTTTGAGAGAACCAGTATTATTTGAAACGAGCTTGATCAGCAATACATTCGATGTTAGCGAGAGCAATGAGAGATTGTCCTTATAGCCACAGAGATAATTGAGATGGTCATTATATTAAATGCATGAGTATAGCAAAGCCGAAGTATAAAGAAATAATGACACAATATTTAAGGAAAATTGCCATAATTGACAGTGATAAAGCCCCAAAGGTTGGATCAAGCGGTCATGAACCAGACCTGAGATCTCCCCCCCATGTTGGGGAAGTCACGGGTTCGATTCTCTTGTTCTCCTTGGGGTGAGGTGCTTGGAACTTTAAACCCGGCAGTTTACCCTGGTTACCACCCATCAACAGAAAAAAAGGGGCAGCAAAAAATGGACACGACGACTCATACACAAGTTAAATGTTCAATAGTGAATTAGGGATAATAAAATTCAATAATTTACCCAGTTGACCATTCCAAGAGAATTGTAAGTGCAAATTATTAGAAGATTAACAAAGCCTCTATTGGAGGGGAACCAAGTTTACACCTACTTTTACACAAAAAAGTTAAAACACATTCAGATAGCTATTTAATGCTAAAAACATAAATACCCTAAGTTGGCAAAGGAGTAGCACAAGCATGTTAGGGATCATAAATAGTCGTATATATATATATATGGATCTATGCTGTTGGGAGTGGGGAGCAGGAGCGGAGTGAAAAGCAAAATTTTCAAAAGCTCCCGTTTTGGGAGCATTTCGGGAGTGTTTTTTTATAGANATGGATCTATGCTGTTGGGAGTGGGGAGCAGGAGCGGAGTGAAAAGCAAAATTTTCAAAAGCTCCCGTTTTGGGAGCATTTCGGGAGTGTTTTTTTATAGAGTATATATTTTGATGGAATTATATCTAAAAAACATATAGGATGTTGAATTAGTTATAGAAAATATCGATTAAACCATATAACATCAATCATCTAGTAGTTATAACTTATATCGTTGTCATCAAATGATCAACCATAACAGCTTTTATAGGGGCTTGGCAAACCTTAACATTGTCATCAAATGATCAACCTATTATAGGAGCTTTTAGTATAGGAGAGGTAGGGAGCACCTTGGGAGCATGCTCCCAAAACTTGGAGCATTTTGGGAAGGAGAGTGACGGGGTGGGGGGGGCAGGAGGGGTGCTCCCCCGCAGCAGAGGTAAGGATTCTATGTTCAATGAAATCTAATGCAGTGGATGTTAAATATACTCACAGGGACAAGATCAAATTAGGAGTTCTGATCAATCGTAATTTAAAACAATGACTTATAGATGCATAGATATTAAAAAGTAATGAATAAAACATGCAAATTCTATACTCAAAGACCAATTAAAATACTTGAATCTATTTCTTTATAAATAGCAAACAAATTTCAGGGGATTGGACACCCAACATAGAATCCAGGCAAACAAAACCCATCTGTTCCTCCTCATGAAGAAGATGCATAGAAAACCCTTGCTTTTTATGTGAATCTTCTATATGAAGAGGTGAAGGACCACACATCTCAACTATATGGAAGAAGCTATGACATATCTAATAGATAATTTCATTTAGAACAATTGGAAAACAATAACGTTCCTAGTTTTCTTCCTGGATTTCTCTTAAAAATGAGTCTCTCCTAATTTTCTTTAATTTCAAATATCCACTGAAATATCAAGCTATAAGCTGCAGAAACATTACCAGCATGATACTGTAATGCTGCCGAGATGCGGCAAACTGATGGAATTGCTGAAGGATCCCTTGCACCAGCTCTTGCAGTCAACAACTCTGCATTCTTCTCTGCAGCTGCAACTGCTTCAGGTCCCGTTGACCCACTTACACCCATAGAATCCAAGAGAGCCTAGCTTGATTGAAAGGAAACATCAATGTATAATTAGCACACTAGAGAATCAAACAGAATCTTAAAGCAAGGGCCTCAAGTGCAGCTATAAGCCAACCTGTGGAGTGGCTGGTAACATATAAAGCCTGTTGTCTGGACTTCTATGAAAAGCAGCTACTTCTTTCTCTATGAGATCATGCGCCTCTGAGCCTTTGCTCTGAACTGCTATACAAGCAGGTATGATGGTATTTGCTGAGTACTCACGAGCAGCCAGTGAATGCTGCTCCCAAGACGANTCTGAGATCATGCGCCTCTGAGCCTTTGCTCTGAACTGCTATACAAGCAGGTATGATGGTATTTGCTGAGTACTCACGAGCAGCCAGTGAATGCTGCTCCCAAGACGACGCAGCAGCCTGTATGTGCAAAACAGATACAACCAGGTTAACATTTGAAGTGTTTAGACTACTTTACCCATAAAAAGAAGAAAAAAAACTAATCTGTACTGATATAACTAGAATCATAAAACTGGAAAGAAAAGTATAAAACCATTCCAATAATAAATATAAATGGTTGCCTCAAGAGGTACCCAAAGAAACCTATGCAGTCAGCTAAACTACATATTTTAGGCCATAACGTATTAGAGTATCAATAATAAATAGGTTTCCTGACAGATCAAATAGACCAAGAGTAATAAACTCAACTGTCTCGAATAGAAAGATATTTAATTCCCCAATTAAGCTGCCTGTGATGTGTCTAAAAACAAAACAAAATACATTCTTATATTGTCTTGTATAACAGTATGGTTGCTTCACCTTTATACAAAAAACTTAACCTGACACAGCTAAGTCCATCATTGTAGATATGACAGCAGGTCACCTCAAATTATGAATGGATAACTGAGGAATAAATAGATAATGAGGAATAATTGGTGACAAGTTAACTTAAAAGAGGCCTTAAAACAGCCCTATGTATCACCTAAACAGTAAACATCAGAGCATAATGTAAGGAATTGAGTATCTTGTGGTTGTCACAGTACATTTTAGATGATACGCATTTATTAGAAGAAGGGCAAGCCCATGTGCTCCAAAAGGACAAATAATTATATAATAAAGTCTAGAATACACAAGATATGATGATATGCAGTCACGAAGACTAACATATAGAGGATATGACTATAAGAGACATGACTATCCCTAAAGGACATAACCCTACAAACTAGCTACTAAATAGTAAATATAATAATAGTGATTAGGTATATTACATGCCCTCCCAGCATCTGGAAAGGCTTTGTCCTTGAAGCACAATAGGGTACAAAACAAAAAGATCCTCGAAACTCAGCAATATTGATGCATTGTATAAGATTCAATCCATCCTAGGTCAACTTTTATCAAAATACCTGTCAATAAGACTCTTGAATGAGACTTTGCTTATTATATAATTCCAAGCATGTCTTTGAGAAAAATTCATATTTGAATTTGTCATTTTTGTCTGGATTAATGCAGATGTTGGCATGTAGATTCATCAAAGCAACAGCGCTCCCAGTTTGGATAAAGATAAGATTTCATTGTAAAATGCTTTTTTTTATCTCAATTTTATGATATCCATTATCAGTCTTAACCAAATAGTCCTTCTACCTTGCTCCTTTTGTTCGAGCACAATTTCACTGTAACGCCATGCAATGTTACCTTTTTTTATTATTCCAGAACAACAAATATTTCTTTGTCAAGTTCAAAGAAAAGGTAATCAATGTCTTCATCCAATCAAACCCAAATTTATATCATATTATCCCATATAGATGAATCATGAGACTTTTACACTGGGATTTTAAAACATGACCATCAATTGCCAATTGTAGACAGCTTAAAAGTTAATCCATAAAGTTTTCACCTAAATTCATATTTCTTGGCTATCCTTGGCTCTAGAATTTGTAATTGATCAGTCAATTGAATATTTGATGTAATTGTCGATCTCAAGTTTCAAAAAACGGAAGCAAACCTTTTAAAACTGTTAAAATAAAATAATCCTCCTTTGTTGCTGTTGTTGTTATTGTTGTTGTTGGGAGCCAATTCATTCTTATTCAGGAAATTTCAGCTGAAGTCCTTGCTTAACAATAGTTTTCTTTCTTTGGTACACAATAGTTTCCACCTTTGTATTTTGATATTCCTCTTTTGGCTTTACTAAATTTTATTTATCAACCTATATCACCTTTAACTAAATTAATCCTTTTGATAAAAATATTAATTTTAAATTCATAATCAAACCGCGGTCAGAATCAAACTTGCTATAGTACCTTTTGTGACATACCTTGTGTTGATTTTTCCTAAGCAGCATCGAGAGCCATTCTCTTAGAGAATGGAGGCACCTGGTCAGTTACCAGGAAGAGGAACCCAGTCTAATACTAGGGGAACTCAACCTAGAGCTGAGTGGCCATTCTTTGAATGGAGGCACCTGGTCATTTACTAGGAAGAGCAACCAGTCTAGCACTGGGGGAACTCAGCCTAGAGTTAAGTGGCCATTCGTTGAATGGAGGCACCTGGTTAGTTACCAAGAGGATGAACCAGCCTAAGACTGGGGGACTCAACCTAGGACTGAGGGCCATTCTCTGGGAGAATGGAGGCACTTGGTCAGTTACCAAGTATTTGACATTGAGTCAATTGATGCAGCCTAGGACTGAGGCACCTGGTCAATTACCAAGACATCACTATAAGCCCTAGACCGAGTCTAGGCATGTGAGGCACTCCTACCCTTGATCTGTGGGCTTTGTGATCTTCTCCAGGGATTAGCTACCCTTAGTTAAGACACCTAGCACCCGATCTTGGTGGCACATGGAGTTCAAGATAAAAGCATTAGTAATTCTTTGTAATATCCCAGATGTGGATATTCCACTCTTTTCTATACTAGGGCTTGCTTAAGCCTCCCGATTTACAATAATACTGAAAAATAAACTTGCATGCAAAGTGCCGGGCAAATGGCCCTATTTTATAGCTAACTAGGGCAGAGAATTTTATGATGATAGATCAACACTTAACACTGATAATCCGGCTGATAATGCTCCAAAGAGAATACGCATGCATCAAGAACTGATCTAGTGAAGAACTGGTGCTCCTTGCCTTCGGTGATACCACAATAGCATGAACCCTCAACCAGCTAAAGATGACATTTTCAGTGAAGGAAGTGTCTGATGCAGATGAGAATTTGCAGGAGTGGTAGTCTTCCCGTGCCGAAGAGATTTCCTGAAGCATGCAGAAGTTTTGAGCTCACTAAGCAGGCTAGCGAATTGAATTGAAGGTTTAGCTACTCACGCCCCCAGCTACACAAAACTGATGAGAACTGCTCTGGGTGAGCAAAATGGAAGCTGATAATCATCTGGTACTGAAGGATGATACTGGTGATGAGAATGGTGCCAGTATTCCGAAGATAAACAGAGATTTGAGGACCCAGAGAATGCTTTGGGGTTTTCCAGCTAAAAAGCCCCCTACGGCTGCACACGTGTCCCTGCAAACGATCTTCTGATAGGTACTGGATAGCTGTAAATGGATGAATAAGTTGAAGAGCAGATGGTGAGCCTGGATGGTCTACCCTGAATGAGACTAGGGCAGATATTTCACTACCGAAACTTCGTTAGCTGAAGAAGTTGTCTTCAACCTCAACTGTCGTGGCCGCACGCTGTGTTGCTACTCAAGAAGCTTCAAATCAATAATAATCATAAGTGTCCTCTCCATTCACTTTATCATAATTAGGTCACTTTAACTTTATAATTTGTAGTTGACTTGCATGCATGCGCATGGAGACTCAATCGGGTGCATGCATCATTAAATAATGCTTAGATATCATGCATGCAGGTGGCCTTTGGCTCTTGTGTCCCTCTTCTACCCAATGGTGATATAATATTGATGCCCTAAATCTTCTGTAGATGGCATCAGTCTTCTGCTGATTCCCTGACTGTCAATACCCGCTCGAACCCACAGGAATCACCTAGGTTAGCGGGTCAGTCCTCAATGCCTAAGCAGAAGAGGACATTACATTCTCCTTATTTATGATGATGTACTTTGAGTGGGCATGAAGGACCCCTATGACCACTTGGATTGACCACAGGACACTTGAAGGCTAAAGTCAAAAATACATAAGGACTCTTGTACCACTAAGAAGTCAAAGTGAAAATACAAAAAGGTCATTAGTGACACTAAAGATAAAAGTCAAAAGGGTAAAATATTAAAACCCTATTATTATATTCCTATCTGTAAGGGCCACTTCAAGTAAGTGAAAGGATATAAATAAAGTTCACTTGCCATTCATTTCAATACTCTTCAACTTTATGATCAGCTGTTCCATTGAAGACCTTCATTATTTTTGGCTTGTGGGGGAATACATCTTGTTTCTTATGCTCTAGCATGGCGGCTTGCTAGCTAGGGCATCATCTCATCATCCCTCACAAGTTAGGGCTCTTCTCCCTACTCCTTACGGTCAGCAGCAGAACAGAACTAGGGCTACTTCCTTCCACCCCGGGCAGCCACAGCACTTTCGGGCAACCACAGAAGTAACCCAGGCAGCTGCACAGGAAGTTTGGGCAGGGATAGACCAGATCAGGCAGTTCTGTTTTGGATCCGGGCAGCTTCGGGCAGATCTGTTCTGAGCTCGGGCAGTAACAGGAAGGTCGGGCTGACTTCAGGCAGGCCTGATTTGTTCTCCAGGCAGCTTCAGTACAGTCCAGGCAGCCTGCTGTAGATTCGGGCAGCCCTAAATCAGATCCTGGGAAGCAACAGAAGTTTGGGCAGATTTGATATCGTGCAGCAGAGCCAGCAAGTTGACTTCGGGCAGTTTCGGGCAGACTAGCAGCTGGGCAAGTTCTCAGGCAGCAGACAGAGTCTGCATTTGTTCTGGCAATTGAAGTTTCTCTTCTGACAAATTGGCTTTCTCTCTCCATGTAACAAACCTGCTAGGGTTTGAGATTATTGATCAAGCCTGCTAGGGTTTGACAATTCTTGAAGAACATTCATCTCAGAATTCTGAGATTCTATTATTGCTGCAACAAACTCAGTCATCTCATTGAAGGGATGAATTGCTAATGCTTTTGGGGTTTTTGTCCTTTAAAGGTTTCCTGGTGAAAACATCTGGCGTTCTTGTGTGTTGATGTTTTGTTTATCTACTGCACTTTTGTCTTATTGTTATCTATCTTACAGTCTGCAAAAATTAAAGAATATATGCAAATGCTAAAATTCAACACCTTGCAGTAATCACAGTATGCCATAGGAATTTATAAGAAAAGGGAGAAGACCATATACAATAGTTTCCACCTTCGTATTTTAAGATTCCTCTTTTGGCTTTACTGAATTTTATTTATGAAGCTATATCACATTTAACTAAATTAATCCTTTTGATCAAATATTAATTTTAAATTCATAATCAAACCACAGTCAGAATCAAACTTGCTATATTACCTTTTGTGACATACCCTGCAGTAATCACAGTATGCCATAGGAATTTACAAGAAAAAGGACAAGACCTATAGTCCAAAAGGATAATTAATTATATATTAGAAGTAAAGGATACAAGATAGCATGACATGAAGTCAAGAAGCATAAGATATGGTATAAGAGAGATGGCTATTCTAGCCCAGTGGGTCTATCCCCCCCGGACTGGCTCCCTTTGTTGCGTGCCTTGCTCAATGTCCCTACCAGGTCCGGGGAAATAATCACTGTTAACAGATTTACACCAGGTATCATCTGTAAAATGCAAGAAAGTGCCCAAGAGTTTCCCTGCAAGGTTTTCCTTGCAAAAACAATTTTTATATATATAATAATAATATTCAGTACAAGAATATGAATGATTGAAATTTACTACAACATAAATAAAAGACTGCATTATCAATTCACTCATGCTCTCATTACCAACAGGATGACAGATTCATTATTATGGGTTTGTAATATATCAAACAGTGGCAGTTTCTTGGCATGTCAATATTTTCTTGGGCAACTATATGTGTGTGTGTGTGTGTGTTCTTTGGCAGAAGTAAGGGAATGAAAAGTAAATGAAGGAAAATGGGAAAATGTAGAGATCAAATGAAGGGACTGATGAATGGTTGCCAGCCAGAGANTGTGTGTGTGTTCTTTGGCAGAAGTAAGGGAATGAAAAGTAAATGAAGGAAAATGGGAAAATGTAGAGATCAAATGAAGGGACTGATGAATGGTTGCCAGCCAGAGAGAATGGCCACAGTCCAGGAATCAAACTTGCTCCGGTACCTTAAGGCTTAGGGATATACCTTGCAATAGTCAAGGACCCAAGATATACCATAGGAATCCATCACAAGGGAGCAATACCATTTAGTTCAAAAGGATAATTAATTATATATTAAAAGCCAAGGATACAGGATACGATGATATGCAGTCTAGAAGACTGACATTATAATTTATAGCATATGTGATATAAGAGACCTGACTATCCTACTAGACACAACTCCACAAAAAAATTATTAAATATAATAATACCAATTACATGCATGACAAGAATACAAATGATTAAGCATTGGACAAATAAAAAGAATACATTGGAATAAATGCACATGTGTTCTCAGAACCAGCAAGAAAATGACAGCTTTATTCCCCCTTCGAAAAGCAGATTATAACATCTGCTTGCCGCACTTCTATCAATGCACCCATGCTCACAGTACCAAAAGGAAAATGACAACTTTACTCACCCTCTAAAAGTAGACTATAAAATCTAATTTCCATGTGAAAGACATGGCTTATGCACATTTCTCTAGCCAAAATAACATATAGATAGTTCATCTGACAATAAACCTGACAAAACAGGTTATTATTTTGCTGTGTTACCGGATCCACCACCCTAGTGTGTAGGATCCACGGATCCACGGATCGGATCTGCCTTGGATCCACCATGGAAGCGTATCCCCTGCAGAAGGAAACGTATCCTGGTCCCATGAAACGGATCCTGTGAAAAATCAAACAATTCCTGAAATTTTCAAATGGATCCTGCAACTTCCAGTGCTTCTATGACCCATTGAACCCCCTCAAAAAATTATTTTTTGATGAAAAACTTAAAAAACCCTAACACCTAACGGCTAAAAGCGTAAACCCCACTCCTGCTCAAGGTCTGATCTATCCTTATGTCAAGATATGCTCTTGAACTCTGATATATCAATATCAAGGTCTGCTCTTAACGTTTTTATTTGATATATCTTTATGGTCAAAGTCTGTTGTCAAGGGCTGATCTATCTTTAAGACTTTATGTACTATGTTGTTACTCACTTCACCTACAATGTTCTGTAGTCTTGCTCTAGCGTTCAAGAAAACCACTTTATTCCCTGCTGATAGGGACATGTGGATGTGGCTCACAAAAGCACTATCATAACCTGCTTCAATTCATGCTGAAATGGTTTTTAAAATTATCAATATCACAACTTATCAAATTATCAGTTATGGTACATGAACTCTCTTTTTTGGCAATAACTTATAGTTCTATGCTTGTGTTTCCTAAATACTTTTGTTTCTTCATTCTATTTTTCTATTTATTATAAAAATATTTTTATATTTGTTTGTACTCGCGGTATCCGGATCCTGGGTTTTTAAAAATCTAGCGAATCCGTATCCGTATCCGGATCCGGATCCGAATCAGTATCCGTAATCCTGGTAACTTAGTTATTTTGTAATTTCTTCTGCTATTGTAATAGGCATGCAAAGGATAACCTAATTCATCCACTGCATGCTGCCCATAATCTCACTTCATGTCCATTGAAAACCCTATGAACTTATTACGAAGAGAGGTTACAACCAAAATATTATGCAGGCAGCTAATTACACAATCAAGCTGACAAAAGCTCATAATGGACAGTAGAATCCAAATCACAGGCCACATCAACTGAATGTGAACCAGGGGTATGTCTACATTGTAAATATAAGTTCAGAATTATATTTGATAATGGGTAGTAAAATCCAAATAACATACTACATGAACTGAATGCATATCAGGAGCATGGCTACATTGTAAATATAAGTTCTGAATTATATTTTATGTCAGGAGAAACTTAGAAAGAGCTCTGACAGTGGAACAAAAGAACCAAAGTTCAGCGCCTGTATAAATGCTGAAATATATTTGTTCAACTACAATAAAGTTTTATCTTTTTAATTGAGGAATGCAAAAAAATCCAAAGAAAAAGTTTATAAATTGCTTAAACAAGATTATCTATCAAAAGAAAAGGCAAGATACATTTACATAAATATATAAGAACATACCAGATTGGCACGAACAAGAGCAGTATACACTGATTCTAATTCTGTCCGACGAGCATCAAATTCTTCAATTTTTTTCCATTTCTTTCGCAAGGCATCTTCTGCTTCTTTCCACTCCGCACACATTTTCTTCAACCGCTGCAACTCTGATGTCAATGTGTTTACACTTGCTCTCAACCCTGCTAGCTCCCTTTCCTTTGACAATACATCTAGCTATAAGCAAGAAAATAAAGAACTGAGACGTCAATGCTTCCGTGAATCTAAAGTTATGTTAGCACCACATACATTTTCAGCAGAAAATCAAAGCAAACAGATGCACTATAACAACCCATTAAAATAACAATTACTTATTAAGTTATTTTTGATAGGTTCCTTAATTTTTATGTTCTCAATGTTACAAATAATAAGCTGTTCACACTAGTATTCCTGTAACTTTTACCCTAATGTATAAGTCTGCCATAGTCCCAAAAGAAAAAGTAAAAATACTTAAACAAACAACAGATTACAGATAACAATGCAAAAATCTTAACTGGTTGGCCTTGCAAGCAATAGTGCTCATTTTATCTTTCCCATTAGTCCAAATCTAACCAGGAGAGCAATTTTTGAAGAATATGTTGTGCAACTTATCAAATCGTCTTTATTATGTATTAGACTGTGAGTATTTGGATTCTATGTACATGAACTCATGGTTTTCCACTAATGTTCTAGTCTTTAAATTTTTATGGTTTTCATATTTCAATATTTGTAGAAGGCCACTTTTATGCAATAAAGACATGATCACTTCTATCAGTTAGAATCTCTTTTTTTATATAAATAGGGGTCTTCCCCACTCTCATTTCTTTATCATATCACTTCAAAGAAAATACAATCAAAACCCATACTGAAAAGCTCTTCCTCGATACTATTCATATCTGCAGTTGCAATACACTTGGGTGTGCAGTCACCAGTGTGCCCAACCTTCTATGTTATTTCAAGCTTTAGCATATTGTGCAGTGTCCCTCACCTTTTGGATGATCAAAAATTCTAATACGGAATTGGTGTATCTGTTGGTTGTACTGTTAAACACTATTTTGCTGGATAAGGCTGCATTGAAGAAAATAGTTTATCTGTTGACATTTTTGTATGAATTTGGTTCTTGTTTGCAGTAGCAGAAGACTGTGCATAGCATACATTGAATAATATTGTTTGAAGACAAGGCTTTGATCTACTTAATGGAATTCAAGTTCTGAAAGCTACAGTTACATTGAGGAGTTGCACTACTATTATTTCGTAAAAGTTTTGGGAGGTTAATTGAAAGCCTAAATTGAATCTTTTAATTTTACAGGTTGTGGACGGCAGAATAGAGGACACAAATTTTGAGAGTAATTTTGATCGATTGGATGTCACTATGCAATCCAGGTAACTAAAGGTAGTGAATTTAAAATTCTAGAAGTTAGGATGCATATTTACTTGGTCAAATATATGAGAAATTTATTGATGCCTTACTGACCAAAATGTGGTCTCACACAGTTGTCTTAATTTTTCCAGCTTTTCTTCTTTGTCTGCAAGTAAAGCTTAAGATGTTGGATATATTAGTGTTATATATACATGTGGCCACGACCATTCATAATAATAATACTAATAATATAATTTAAGGCCACAGCCTAGCCAGGCACCAAATTTACATATGAGACACCTTTGCTTTTGGGACAAGAGACACCCTTTGTGCAGCAATTTAACTGCTTAACCTACATAAGGGTACATAACCCAACCATCTGGATTCAAACCTGTGACCTCCGAGGAGGAAACACATGTTCTTAAGCATTTGCTAATCATGGCTAAGGTCATATTTTATTCATTGATTACTACTAGCTTGTGGCCAAGGCTGACCATGACAGCTTTGATATGTAGGCTCAATAACCCTCTTGGGGAGTGTGCCACTATTTACGTGGGCCCATAACCCTCTTGGAAAGACAACCTACCAACTTGATTGATATAAATGCCACTCGAGCTTCATTTGTATATCATCTTTTGATCATTGTGTTAAGGCTCTATATAAAGTGTTTAAACCTACTGGAACCCATATCTACTATTGCTGCACTCTTGTTCTGTGGCTGATTTTTCTCACTTGTGCACTTGAGCTTTCTCATAGCACATTAATGTACAGCTACAGCACATTGTTTTACTGTTGTTTTCCATATCTACTGTTGCTGCACTCTTGTTCTGTGGCTGATTTTTCTCACTTGTGCACTTGAGCTTTCTCATAGCACATTAATGTACAGCTACAGCACATTGTTTTACTGTTGTTTTTCTCTTTTTAATGGCATGCTTTTAGGTTAGCTGTTTGTTGGTTTCATAAAATCCCCTCTTTCTGTTTGTGATCTCGATTCTCAAGTTTCAACACAGTATCAGAGCAGGTGTCAACCTCCTCTTCCTTATTCAGCCATTCTATCATCAAGCTGGGGAATTTGTATTAATAATGGGCTGATCTCTCTCTCTCTCTCTCTCTCTCTCTCTCTCTCTCTCTCCGGCGCATTTATATGAGGAAAATTTCCCTCTCTAAGGAGTGCACTGCCCTAGGGCTGTTATCTTCTTTGTTTATTTCAGGGTTTATGGTTTCCATTTGGTTGTTCCTTCAGTGATCCCAGAATTTGCTACGGAAGATGGTGACAAACTTAAGAGTTTTGGGGCTGGTTTTTACTGACACTGTTTCCTGGAGAACAGTGCCCCATTTAGGACTGTTTTGGCCCCCATCTATGCACTGATTTGGAAAAAGATTGCACAGTTTTGAACACCTAGCATTAGGAATTTCTTGCTGATTTAATTCAGACTTAGGCTCTGCTGATCCAGAAGAGTTTTGCCAAACTTGCCTCTTTGGATTATCTTATTTCTTCTAGGGTTTCCTAGCAATTTACTATGGTTTCATGCATCTTCAAGGGCTCACTACAGCGATGTTCCAGAAAAATTTAAGAAATTATTTTTTCCGGTCACTTCCTTTTTTAGGAATTTTACGGAAGGCCTACTTTTCAGTGTTTTGATCCAGAGAATTGATTAGGTGATGGAATTGTATGGGTTAATCAATTGATCCATGCAACTGTTGGAGAGTGGCATCTTCCCTAACAGCTGTGGATTAGGGTTTCTAGATGATCATCACTTTAGGGTTTCAAACCCTTCTTTCATATTCTCCTAATGATCTCAAATTGGTACTTTTCCCTAGTCAAAGGACCTCTTACCCTTGAGCAAGCTTGATTCAAGAGCAACAGTTTGCAACATAGAGCTTTTAAACGATATGCTCATTGCTAACACAAGTTTTACGTGCACATATGGCAGTGCACTATGCTATTTGGCTCTACATATTCCAAAATGTGATGATTTTGGGTCCTTCATCATTAATTGCTTTACAGTGGATGCCTTGGTTAGCAATTGGAGGCATACTTCTCATCCATTGGAAGTGATTTCACACCAGCATATGACCACTTGTTTGTGAAGGGACCATATTCATTTCTGTGGTATAGCTTCTACTCAAAGATCCACGGGATCTATCCCACTATTCCTTATTCATGACTACGGATGGTTCTCAACTTTTTTTTGTGAATCTTGTTCTATCCGACTATGATAGGACAGTTGTTATCTATTATATTTTACTTGCAAATAGTCCTAGGGAGCCTTATAAGTTTGATTAATATTTGACCCATACTACAAGAAATCAATCTATTGATCAAAAACTGATATGGGAGGTAGGCTACCATTCATATGTAGGAACTTATGAAAAAATAATGAACATAAGAAAATTCAAATCTATGTTGCCAAGCACCTAGACTGAAGTCAAAGTGGGAGCAAAAAGTGGTCCTTCCCAGAAAAATCTCAAGGACTTTTTGTCGCCAATGTTTCAGTATAATAAAGGGCCATTGTGTTTAATAAACCATATATCCTACCGTAACCTTTGTATCCATGTGTGGTTTTGTCAACCAAACTGCAAAATAATACCTTAGCGTGAGAACATACGCTAAGCAATGGAGAGGAATATTCAGCTTATACCACCAATCAACCACAAGTACATGACAAGCACCAAACAAGGACTTATATCTAGGCTGACGAGTGCCTTTAATTAGGCCTAGCTTGGTGTCCATTACAAGGTTGCATGCAGCGAGAGCAACAACGTCAAGTGTCAAATCCTAAAATATCCCCAAGAAAGAAGCATCCTGAGAGTGTTTTGTGGATAATAGATTTTTAATGCAAATATATTCCAAAAAATGCAAAATTAGTTGCAAAAAATATGAAATGTAGATCTTTTTGCTGCTTGTAGACAATCACTACAGTATTAAAAAGTTATAAATGTCATCTATGGTAGATTAAGTAGATATTATAGAAGATTATTTAGTACTAATAACATGTTACACCAACCATATTATATAGTGACAGACTTACAAAGTTTTATACTAGATAGCAGAAAGTAGACTATGAATTTATGAAATGAAATAGGCCATCGTGACTAAAGAATCGCAGCGTGCATATAACCATAATGTATACAAAATTGGGCATTTGCACAGTTCTCAAAATAAATAATAGAAACTAGAAAACACTAAAGTGAGCTCAAGTAGTAAAGTTGTGACAAGTTAAAAATCAAAAGAGTGAACTAATTCATTATTCTAATTATAATATCTACTTGGTTGTCTTCTTGCCACAAGTAACATCTGCTCTTAAGTTCTCATGATCTAATACTAGGTGTATTACGGATGTGAAGTTGAAGTTGTCATAGCTAGAGTTCTGTTGACAATGGCAGCATTTTTTTAGATGGAAAAATCTTTGTATTGATAGCCACTATCAGTACTAATTGTTGATGGATTGATGTTTGGTCATTGAGACATTTGAACTCCTTGAGAACATTGTATTGATAGGTCTCATCAACTATACAATTGGACACTGCTCATTACACTTTTGACAATCAATTAACTATTGTAGCTAATATACTAGCAATTTCTTCTACCCAAGTTTTAGATGGAAACCCTTTTTTGTTGCACTCTTTTGCACATGTCAGAGAAGATGCTTTTATAATCAAAAGACCATCTTGTCACACGTGGTAATTGGAGCACTTTAAAGTATGGTTCGATATTTTGGATTGTCTGCTTCAAGCACCACTACAAAAACTGATTGTTGATGGGTTGATGATTGCTCATGGAGAAATTTGAGCTATTTCTGAGAACATTGTATCGACAGGTTTCATCAATTGTACAATCGTTCAGTTCTCAGTCTCACCGCACTTCATAATAATTTATTAACTATGTAACAATCTCTTCTTGACAAGCTTTCGTTGGCAACCCTTTTTTGTTGCTCTCTTTTGCACATGAGTGTGATAGAAGATGCTTTTATCATGGGAAAACCATCTTGTCACATGTGGTCTTTGAAGTTTGGAGCACTTTTTTAACATTTGAAATTTTGACCCCATTAGTGTGTAGTCAAGTTAGTGTGCGTGCAGTTGAGTATTTTGGGTTTTCTGCTTGAAGGCATTTCTTGTTGATCTTCGACACTCTTACCCTAATAGCATCTTCATCAAATCACCTTCAACTTCAACATGTTTTATCTATTGTCGTTGTCACTTCTTGAAGACCAATATTTGACAACATTGTGGGAATCAATGCCCTACTCTAACGACTTGTGTTTGCTTCATCAGTTCTGGAGAGGTTCCTGTGAAGGTGTTTTTGAAGATAAAGATTTGAAGCACGACTCTCCATTTAAACTCTTATTTCCTTCACAGACTCCCAATAAGTATATGTGAAGGTATTTCAAGGCATTCTTGTTGATCTTTGACACTCTTACCCTAATAGCATCTTCATCAAATCACCTTCAACATGTTTATCTATTGTCTTTGCCATTTCCTGAAGACCAATATTTGACAACATTGTGGGAATCAATGCCCTACTCTAACGACTTGTGTTTGCTTCATCAGTTCTGGAGAGGTTCCTGTGAAGGTGTTTTTGAAGCTAAAGTTTTGAAGCACGACTCTCCATTTAAACTCTTATTTCCTTCACAGACTCCCAAGAAGTATGTGTGAAGGTATTTGAAGGCTATAGTTCTGAAGATGGACTTTTTGTTAAGACCTTGTCTGCACCTCATCATGGTTCGAATGTTGTCAACAACCATTATCATTTCAACAACTAATCCATGATTCAATGACATTCATTAGGAATACTTTTGCCGGAAGTACCAAATTCCCTACATCTTCACCAGTATTTAACAAAAGCCAAAACTGTCAAATTTCTTAACTTGCATGGAACAAAGTTTGATGTTATTTACGGGACAACAAAGCAGCATAGATCCATCTTAAATTCAGATCTATCAAGCACCAAGGATCAAATTCCTTGAAGACCTCCATAAAAAATTTACACAGAATTTTTTAGCAACTTCTTGTTTATTTTTAAATTTTTGATTTAGGAGCCGACGTGGATTTTTTTAATTATTGTTTATTTACTTTTATTTTTTTATTTTATGAGCCGACATGAATTTTTTTAATTACTTTTTATTTTTGGTAACATAATGTTACATAACGTTACGTTACTTGACAACATCTTCCCTATACTGGGTTGTAGATGTTGATTTTTCCTAAGCAGCAACGAGAGCCATTTTCTTGGAGAATGGAGGCACCTGGTCAGTTGCCAGGAACTGTCCAGCACTGGGGGACTCGGCCTTGAGCTGAGTGGCCATTCTTTGAATGGAGACGCCTGGTCAGTTACCAAGATATTGAACTAGTCTAAGGTTGGGGGACTCAGCCTAGCACTGAGTGGACATTCTTTGAATGGAGGCACCTGGTTAGTTACCAGGAACTTGAACCAATCTAGTACTGGGGGACTTGGCCTAGAGCTGAGGAGCCATTCTTTGAATGGAGGCACCAGGTCAGTTACCTAGAATTTGAACCAATCTAGGACTAGGGGAATCAGCTTGGGGCTGAGGACCGTTCTCCGAGAGAATGGAGGCACTTGGTCAGTTACCAAGTATTTGACATTGAGTCAATTGATCTAGCCTAGAGCTAAGGCACCTGGTCAGTTACCAGGATATCACTATAAGCCCTAGACCGGGTCTGGGCATGTGAGGCACTCCTATCCTTGATCATAAATAGGGAAAATTACTAATGCAGTTGTGTGATCTTCTCCATGGATTAGCTACCCTTGGTTAAGACACCTAGTACCCGATGTTGGTGGCACAAGGAGTTCAAATTAAAAGCATTAGTAATTCTCCCTATTTATGATGATGTACTTTGGATGGGCATAAAGGACCCTGATGACCACTTGGTAGACACCTGGAAGACCTTCTTGCCCTAAGCCTTGGTCCATAGAGAAAGACTATGAAGCTAAAGTCAAAACACAAGAAGATTTATTGTACCACAGAAGTCAAAGTGAAAATACATAAAGGTCTCTTGTACCAATAAAAGTCAAAGTCAAAAAGGGTAAACATGAAAATGAATAAAACCCTATTATTATTTGTAAGGAACCACTTCAAGTGATTGAAAGTCTATAAATGAAGATCATTTGCAAAAACATTACACACACTTCATCTTCATCATTAGCTGCTCCATTGAAGACCTTCGCTGGTTTTGGCAAGTGAGTGAATACATCTTGTTTCTTTTTCTCTAGCATGGTGGCTTGACTAGTTAGGGCATCGTCTCATCCTCCCTCACATGCTAGAGTCTCTCCCTACTCCACACGACCACCACCAGTAGCAACACGGAACAAACCTAGGGCAGTCCTCTCTTCTCCTCGGGCAGCTGCAGAATTAGTTCAGGCAACCTATCCTATTCTCGCGCAGCCTGCAGGCTATTTCTTCACACGGGCTGGCTGCTTCTCATCACAGCAGACCTCAGGTAGCCCTATTCCACTCTTGAGCAGGTCTTTTCCCACCCCGGGAAGCCACAGGAGCATTCCGGGCAGCCACAGAAGTACTCCGGGCAGCCACAGAACTTCTGGCAAGCCACAGAAGCATTCCAGGCAGCCACAGAAGTACCCCAGGTAGCCACAGAAGTATTCCGGGCAGCACTATACTGTTTGGGCAGAGTGAAGACTGGCTCAGGCAGTAAAGAAGAAGTTTGGGCAGCAGAGAGAAAGTCTGGGCAACAAACCCTAGTCTGCAATTTCTGAGAAACTTGTCTTCTTCCTCTTTGTGGTAAATTTTCGTCAATTTCTGTTAGGGTTTGAAATAGTTCAAGCCAACTAGGGTTTGACAAATTTTGAAGAACATTCATCTCAGAATTCTGAGATCCTTTTGTTGCTGCTACAAACTCAGCCATCTCATTTAAGAGATGAATTACTAATGCTTTTGGGGTTTTTGTCCTGTAAAGGTTTCCCTGTGAAAACATTTGGTGTTCATTGTGTTGATGCTTGATTATCTACTGCACTTGTCTTATTGTTTTATTTATCTTACAGTCTGCAAAATTAAAGAATATATACACATACTAAAATTCAACAGTAGAGCCCCTCACTAATATTGGTGCAATCATAATAAGACTCTAAATACCTTTCCTTGCTTGCCCCAAGTCAAGCTTAAAGGGTGTTAATGTGCAGACTTAACATGATAGGTAGATTTTAGAACCAATATAATTTAGTATATATATTTAGTTGTGACCAGAGGTCACAACCTTATACTTTATATCTATGTGTTATATCACGGAAGTTGGAACAATGAGCTTATTGAATATCTTAGCTAGTGGCATATCCATGTATTGTGTGAAATCAAATTTAATATCAATCCTAATGTCTAATCACTAACCCTAGTATAGCTACTGTAAAAAATGGATCTTGATGCATTTACTTTTACACAAGTCATGGACTGCAATATTAACTTTCTTGAATGCAACCATGTGCACTCCCCTGAAGACAGATGAAACTAGCTGTAAATGCACTTTCACATAAACCATTTTTAATTTGTTTTTCCTCTTTTATGGTTTACCCAACTAATCACTCCTATCTTCTAGTATATTCAAGTTACACCTTTCAACCCTTTGATGCAAATCACATACACAAAACAAATTAGCAATCTTAAACACATGCATAGAGTCAAGTGTATCCTATTTGAGCCTCCCATCTTTCTCAGATCAGAATTAAATCATCCAAATGTCCCAATCCATACACTCCAAAGAGTCACGTGGAATTTAAGGACAAGTAGGTTTTGTGTCATACGGAGAACAAGGCAAGGAGATAATAAGTAGACATTCCAAACCTATTCATTTATGAGACTATGACTTATATGGAGATGTATGTATCCAATGAAAATTTAATCAAGCACGCACAACACAGCCTTGAAAGTGCCACGGTTTAAAACTTGAGGTATCTAGTGTGTACCTCAAACTGTCTCAGGCCTCCTGCACTTTGAACACTGTCGCCTGCAGTAAGTGCATAACCTGCATCTCCATCATCACTACCATGCATTCGTTTTATCAGTTTCTCACTAGCCTTTCTTGCCTCTGCAGCTTTATTCAAAGCATCTTCAGTTGCCATGAACTGTTGCACATGGGCTTTCTGCCAAAAGAGAATAGGGACAAAATGTTTCAAGATTGTTCCAACGCTTAATAGTAACAATAAATTTCAACTTCTTTTCCTAATTGGTACTCAGAAAGAGACACTTGAGGCACCTTAGGACAAACCTGATGCACCTTGGAACAAACCTCTTATGGGATTGCATACAATCTGATAGCATAAATTCACTACACATAAAGAATCATCCTATAAATAAAACATAGACCAAGTTTACTATTGGGCAAGATTCTAGTTTTAAAGTGGAATCACAAGTATTAGCAGTTCTACTCAAGATTATCTAGGATAGACCAGCATCACTGAAATCAGCAAAGTGCATAAAAGATTCTTGTGGCAATTGTAACACATAATTTAAATTGTCTACCATCTTATATAGTTGTCATGAGTTTGGAAGAAGTTGCGCTACATTCACATTGAAAGATGTAGACAACCCAGACAAAGCAGAACAGCTCTAGCCTGTTATCTGCCAGCTCTTTCATCCCTGGATGTAATAATCTTGATTTACATGTATCTTGATTTTTAACATAAAATATGCAACATTTTCACGAAAACATACATATAATTTAATAGAGTACATCAAAGAATATTCCTAACGTTTTGTACTGTCCTCTTATCTAAGTCCTGAAAATACTGTGAGTGAGCACTTGAATTGCTTTAGAAACCAGTCAACTTTGACAACAGTAAATGCTATGACTAGGAATCCTCTCTTACATTTCAAGAGTTTGAATTTGAAGCATAAAATAAAGAGGAAATATGAGGTAGAACTATTTCATCAAACATTATGAAAGCAGGATATACTTATGAAGCGAGTGATAAGATTGCCCAATATTGCTAATATACTTATGAATAAAGTGTGTTACAAACAATAATGTTTGATAACTAAAAATATCCAATATAAATAGGATAGAATAGAGAAATCCATTTAGGATAGAAAATATAATAAGAAATGATGAATGATACAATGAATCAATCGTGATGTTATATATACTATTGAATAGTCATGAGTGTGATTTGATACAACTTTTATGGACTTCCTTTTATTATATTTTTTCCCAAAGAAATCCTCACAGGATCTCCCCTCTTCCTGGAACAACTGGATGGAGGGTGGCTCAAACACCAGCCACAAAAACCTCTGGTAACCCCGAAGAACTTGACCAGAATTGAACATTTGACATATGGCCTCCTCGTCGACAACATGCCCTGGGAGAAAGGTTCAACCAATTGAGCTAACCCTTGGGACATATTATATTTATTATATATTTAGATATGCAATTCAAAATTTTCCCAAGGAAAACCTTGCATGATCCCCCTCCCCTCTTCCTCAAAACACCCGGATGGAGGGTCGCTCAACTGCCAGCCACAATAGCGGCTGGTAATCCCAAGGGGACCTATGGCCTCCCCATTGGCAATAGGCCTTGGGCAGATGCTTCAACAAATTGAGCTAACACTTGAGGCATATATAATTAATATTAAGCTAACCCTTGGGCCTATTATATTTATAATATAGATATATATTAATTATGTTCATTAAAGTGTGTGTGATTGTCTGGTTTTGCAATACAACAGCAGGGCGGTCATTAAAGGTTTGCAATTTAACTTCACTTCATATTTCCAGAAGTTTAGAAAAAGTTTAAACAAAAAGAAAATGCCAAGTCCCTTGCACATCTGAAGCCAGAGGAACAGGAGATCACAGTCAAGGAGGATCCAGGTTTAGTAAAGGAGAATCAAGCTCATTTGGAAAACAAATTTATGCTTCATTATCCTTCTTTTTCAAGAAAAGGTGTACCTACTATGATTTTGTTCCACTTTCCACAAGAAATACTTTAACCAGTGACATGATTCAGGAATTTTGCTCACATGGTGTCAATGGTCATAGATCAAGTCTATGCTGCAAGCTAGTAACTCTCAGAGTTTGTCAGGTAAATGCCTAATCCAACCCTTGTATTAAGCATTACCTCCAACACCATGTCTAAAACATTAAGAAAAAACAAAGATCATGCTAGGCAAAGTAGTAAGAGTGTTGCTAAGGTTGTGAAGGGGGGTGTTTCTTGGATTTTCCTCACATGATGTCTTAGATCAAATCTATGCTGTAGAACTATGGACTCACAGAGTTTGTCAAGTAAATCTCTAATGCATTCCTTGTATTAAGCATTACCTCCCACACCTGATAAACATTAATTTAATTTAATGTTTGACCTCTTCTACGACAGAAAACTTGGAAGGTAATTGTAGGCATAGTAAGAAGGTTGTTAAGCTGATAAAGGCCTCTAGCTTTATCTCTACACTTCAATTTTATAATCATTATATCTTTACTTTGTTCTTGCAATAAATCATTTGTAGCTTTTAATTCAAAACAGTAAAAATAAATTTAAGTTTAATAAGAGACCCAATCACTAAAATGCAGTAGTAGCCTAAAATATATTTAGTATTTACACACAGAACTAGCTGCTATGTTCATGTGCCATCCAGACAAAGAAGCAGCAATCTAAGACATGTTTGGATGCGTCGTCATACCTCAAATCAAGATGTGTGGAAGTGAAACAAGACAAAAAAGTAGGATCATGCAGACAAAAAATATGCAATTTTATTAACTGAATTTCCACAAGAAAGAAAAAGTAATTTATCCAGAAGTAACTTGAAGCAACTGGTGCAAAGTTCAAACCATCAAATTCAGGGATAACATCTAGAAGTGGACAAAGAAGAAACTTTAAGGGTAGACCATATAAACCTTCAAACATTAGCTATATCAGACAAGAAATGCACAGATGCATAAGATAATTTCAATATTGAAAAACTTGGACTCAGGAATAACTCGGCAGGGGGCAGCAAATAGGAAAAGCTTGTCTGGATGGCACATGAACATAGCAGCTAGTTCTGTGTGTAAATACTAAATATATTTTAGGCTACTACTGCATTTTAGTGATTGGGCCTCTTATTAAACTTAAATTTATTTTTACTGTTTTGAATTAAAAGCTACAAATGATTTATTGCAAGAACAAAGTAAAGATATAATGATTATAAAATTGAAGTGTAGAAGTCGCGATACCTGAAATCAAGATGTGTGGAAGTGAACAAGACAAAAAAGTAGGATCATGCAGACAAAAAATATGCAATTTTATTCACTGAATTTCCACAAGTAATTTATCCAGAAGTAACTTGAAGCAACTGGTGCAAACCATCAAATTCAAGGATAACATCTAGAAGTGGACAAAGAAGAAACTTTAAGGGTAGACCATATAAACCTTCAAACATTAGCTATATCAGTCAAGAAATACACAGATGCATAAGATAATTTCAATATTGAAAAACTTGGACTCAGGAATAACTCGGCAGGGGGCAGCAAATAGGAAAAATCAGAATGACTCAGCAAAAAAACAGCAAGCAGGGTGGTATATCAGAAAAAAATTGAGAAAAATAAATGGAAAAAATTGGCAATTTCTCAGCAATTTATCCACAGTATATAATTTTATCAGCATCGAAGATAATAGGAAAAAACAGCCTATAATTTATCCACGGTATATAATTTAAAAAATGCAAGTGGCCAGAAAAAGTACAAAGGGAGGAAATAACAAACAAAAATTATAGGCAATTGCTGAAAAAGAAACAGTATGCATATCACAAAGAAAAATCTTGATAAAAATGAAAATTACCTGTCTCTCCCGAAGCTGCTTATATGTTCCTTTGTTCGATGTATCTGTTCCTAATTTATTATTGCCATTGCTTCTGCCTTGAGAATATGAACTCCCATCTGGAGATGAAGCATCCATTATTCTGTTGTTTTCGTATTTATATCTGCATGAGGTAATCATATTAAACACAGTAAAAAATCGACACAATCTAACAAATCCTATAATTAACAATAGGTGCAACATAGTAAATCCCCACTCAAATCAAAAGGCAGTGAATAAGAAAAAGACAATGGATATCAAAAAAAATTTCCCTTGGAATAATTCTCAGCTATCATTTTTCCAAACAGCAGGAAACAGAAAATAAAGAGTATCAAAGGAGCTTGACATGAAGCACGACATTTATAAACCTTCCCAGGCCTATACATAAACTAAGGGAATAGTTTTTTCAGTTTCTCCATTAAAGACCCCCCAAGAAAAGAATGGTTATCTCCTCCCAATACTATATATTACAGTGCTATTCTCAATACTGTACTCTGATATAAACCAAAGAAGTATCAGACGCACCATGAAGAGAACTACATAACACATGCTAAAATTGTTGTACCTATGTATTTTCTCACGTCAAAACTGCACCTAAAATGGACACTGAGCAGTACATATTTACAGCATTTTATCTCTCCTAAAATCTGCAAAGCTACCTACATTCTGGTTTGCAAAAAATCTCCAAAACATAAATTGGGCTCTTGATTTTCTCTTCATTGAAACACTAGAGAACCCTCTTCCCTTTAGTTAACTATCTTTTGTGTTCAATAAGGTAAGAGCAATTCTCCTTTAGGCCTCTCTATAAGAGGTCGAATGATTCAATCACTCTTGAATTCTGTAGATATCAAGAAAAGTAATGTTTGTACACATCATCTTATCCAAAGACATTATAGGGATCATCATAAATGTAAACCAACCCCTATGCCTATATGTAATCCTTTCAAGTGACTTCCTTAATTATCATAAAGTCTCACAGCTAATGGAATTGTAGCCACACTGACCTTCATCATCTTAAGGACTAGATTGTCATACGAGCATAACAATCGTCTTCAATATCGAGTTATCTAACTTATCTCAAATAACAGAATCTCCCTTTCAAAATTATCTGACGATGCATCTGATATTTGTTAGTTGCTAATGCAACAGAATTTTTCTTAGCCGATGTGCTTCACCATGGGAGTACTGTCCCCCTTTGGTTCTTCAAGGCACTGCTCAGCATTTTCTACAAGTTATTTGTCACTTATGCTCAATGACAAAACGATGATAGTTTCTACAATGAACGAAATTCCAAACAAAAATAACAAAGTTTTTTAAAACAGAAGCCACGTTGCCACCTAACTCACATGAGATTGGGAAACGGGACACACAGCACAAATTGATATGAGTGCCCAACACAGAGCACATCAACCCCCAGAACATGACATGGGTGACATGTTTTATATATATACACTATGAAATTTATTTATATTAAAAAATTATAAATACAAAAAAAATATTGACATAAACATCCAAAATTTAAAGGACAAACGAAACATTGATACCACTAGTTACTACATCAAACACACAAGAAATTAGAGTGTTCAAGAATCAATACACATAAAACAGAGGATTAGACTTAGAACCATAAACTATAGTTTTTTCATTGACTCTTTTGATATCATCTAAATCAAAATGTATTACATAGCTACTGATACTATGGGTGGGAATGCCAATGGAAAATGCAGCAGATATCGTCTTTCTTGAGCCTGTTGTCTTGCTATAGCAGGGTTATTTGTAACAATGTCAACTCCACTTGCAGAAAATGGTGCAATAACATTAATAGATGGACTTGGAGTGGGGGGGCAACACCAAGACTTGACATTCTTCCCTTTCCTTTGACCTTACCAACATCCCTTGATAATTGAGCCATGATTTCTGTGGTATGTGTTACTTCATAAGTTCTCACCCAATGTGAAAGTCCCGACCATACACATGAGAACCCTCATACTGTATGCCTCATACTGTATAGGCATAATATGACTTATTTTTGCTTCAATATATTCCAGTTTGCTGATGTATTTCAGCCTGCCATGGCCCATTTTTTCTGCTTATGGGTCTTCTATGTGATATGGGTAAACAAGAGATTATATTATTTTTATGCCTTCAAGTGCTATACCATGCCAGATAATGTACTGTGATGATTATGTATAATTTGATGTTGTACCATATTGTATACTGATATTACATGATATGTTGTATTTGAACGTTTTGATGCGTATAGCTAACAGCACCTTGCATATGATGACAAGGGTGAAGGGTTTTTGGTTTAATGGCATACCATGCACCTAGATGACTATTCTTAATTTGGTATTCTTGAGGGGACTATTCCCTCTTCTTTGGTTCTACCTTTAGCTTTTATCATTTCATCCATACCACTCCATCTTGTGTTCACATCCCATTGGACTGAAATTGATTGATTGACTCCCGTCTTCCCCCATTGTGGATATGTCGGCATTTATGCTTTGCTATTTTATAATTGTGTCCAAGGGTTGTTGTGTTTTAGCGAATCCTCAGAACAGGAAGCTTCCATGTATGCACCCTGACGGTAGCTGTCAATAGTCAGGAAGAGCTACAACTGAGCAATGCCTTCCTCCTAAGATCCAAAGTCCCTATGATATTGTTATATAATGGTTAACGATTGGAAGAATAGGTAATTCCAGTTAGGGCTAAGGACGCTCGCTGGCAGTAGGTGCTATGCCTATTTGCACTCATATCCATTATCGTGGCAACTCCATCGAGGCTATGGATGCTCATTGGCAGCGGAGTTAAGGCCATGTCATCACTGGCATCCAAAAGGTATAAAACCAGGGCCAGTATTTTCCAATACACTAATCTTTTGCTCAAAGAAAAGTGAAAAGAAAAAAATAGTTAAATAAAGCAAACTATTACTACTAGGATCAAGACAAAGGCACCTCATACCACACCCCTTCTAATCGACGCATGCTTCGGTTATCTGCGATATTGGGGAAACCACAAAGGAATCCGTGTTTCCCTTACCTTGAGTCAAACATTTAATCAGAGCNACCGCACCCCTTCTAATCGACGCATGCTTCGGTTATCTGCGATATTGGGGAAACCACAAAGGAATCCGTGTTTCCCTTACCTTGAGTCAAACATTTAATCAGAGCCAATTCACTTTCTGAACCTCTTGTCGATCATCCATCTCCAACCCAAAGAAGAACTAGTCCTTTGGTAAATACTTGATATGTTTGCATTGTACCGGTATGCTCTTGGATCATCAATCCGACGAACCTATTTAAAGATACTTATGGGGTATGTCATCATGATTTCATGACTATGCTATATGATGAATGCTCCTTAAAACATGCTAGAATTGTGTAATTTTGATTTGAGTCACTTATAAGTTATTTTGGCACTTGGACATTTGATTTATCAACTTATTCATTTTACTACATGCTCACTATTGTTGGTTATTAACTCATAATTCAACACTTAAACAACTTAATTACTTCCAACTCAAGACAGAGAGGAGCTGAGTCTTGAACTTTAGCAAAGACTCCCTTTGCTCAAGGCCAACACTTGCCTTTTTGCATGGGAGGACAATCTAAAGGAGAAGCTCTTTGAATAATTCTCCTAATCCCTTAGTGATTTGATATCCATAATGAAAATTTCTAAGTACCTTGATCAAATCCCAAGGGAGCACCCACAATACTTGTGATAATCTTATCACTTTGGTCATGGCTATCAACATCTTGTTCTTCTTCTTATACTTGGATGACTAAATCGCATATCTGAAATCTAAGTGCTGTTACTTGATCATCTTGATACTCTTTTATTCATGATAATCTTATCACTTTGGTATTGTGGGTGCTCCCTTGATCAAATCCCAAGGGAGCACCCACAATACTTGTGATAATCTTATCACTTTGGTCATGGCTATCAACATCTTGTTCTTCTTCTTATACTTGGATGACTAAATCGCATATCTGAAATCTAAGTGCTGTTACTTGATCATCTTGATACTCTTTTATTCATGATAATCTTATCACTTGTGATAATCTTATCACTTTGGTCATGGCTATCAACATCTTGTTCTTCTTCTTATACTTGGATGACTAAATCGCATATCTGAAATCTAAGTGCTGTTACTTGATCATCTTGATACTCTTTTATTCATGATATGTGTTGCACTTGAACCTAGATTAAATCTTTTCCATGTATTGAATAATTATGAGTTTATGGTGTATTACTTTTGATTCAATGTGTTCAATGATTTAAATCATTGGTTAGGTAAAACCAAGTAAATATTTGCTAGGACTTCATATTATCTTTAGTATTATCCTAGCCCAACTAAGGAACTTGAACTAACTCTCAACATTTGCCTAAGAATCCTTAGTTACCTCAATCATAAATCAACTTGATTAGTACTTGAGAAACCTAGCCCACGCTGTATTGTCCTCTTTAGGCTCGCATGTGGAAATATTTAGTCAGTACTCTAAAAAATCTAGTTGGGGACACCTCCTGTGGTTAGTCTAGATTTCCTTAGAAGACTTAGGAGAGAGAGAGAGAGAGAGAGAGAGAGATGTTGAAAGAAATGTAACTTCCGAAGGTTAGTCTAGATTTCCTTAGGAGATTTAGGAGAGAGAGAGAGAGAGAGAGAGAGAGAGATGTTGAAAGAAATGTAACTTCAGAAGGTATTCTATTGTACTTTTATTGTCTTCCTCTGTTCGGAGATGTCCTTGATGTAATTGGTCATGTAAAAGTCGTGAGGTAAAACCTCCATTGTAAGTCGAGGCAATAGTATCCACAAAAGTATTTTATAAATGTTATTTGAGTCTTCCTAAGTAGGTCGGCCCTAATTAGAGAACCTATTCGACATATTTAGGTAATTAAGTCACTCACCTGATGAATATAAATAGGTGAGGTGCCTCTCTCGTTTACACACACTTCTCACTCGAGCATTGCGCAAGAGAGAGAGGTAGTAAACTACGAAAAGGGAGCTTCTATTCTTGTTCTTGGGGTTTTACACTGTACTTGGTCAAATTCTATATCGAGGAATTTTTGCTAGGCTTTCTCCCCCATGAGGGTTTCCCAGGATAAAACTCTATGCTCTTTTGTGTGATTGTGCTTGTCTTTCTTTTATTGATCCTTTGCTTATGGTTATGAGGTTATGATGCTAAATGTTTTTATAACTTGTATAACCATCAAAATTCTAACAAAAGAGAGAGAGAGAGCCATCTGTGTGACACTTAGGGGGTAGACCTTTGAGGTTTTGCAGGTCTAGCAGTAGATATTCCTTGCATCATAGGACTACTAAATCATACAACAACACTACTCATTGTCACTTTGGTAGCCTTATATTTATCACTTCAAGTTGGCTCTCCCCCAACTCAAGGGTGGTATCCCTATAGAAGATTTTGCTAAGGATATGGCATGGAGACTCTAGGTGATATAATGAGTAATAAGCCTTAGCAAAAAGAGTGTAGATGTAGTATAGTGAAAGGTGGATGAATGGATTAAGAAACAATGGGTGATTGAAAACCTTTAGACTGGTGCCTACCAACTGTTGGGCTAAATGGAGTCAAACAAGCATGGATCCAAGAAGAATGAATGTGTAAGCTAAGTCACTGCGTTCGGCGAATTTTCGCTCTGAAAATCGAAAATCGTCAATTTTTTGAGCTTGTCGAATTAATCGGATAAAATTCGCCTATTTGAATCGGAAACTCGAATTTTAGGGATTGACAAATTCCAAGTGGAATTCGCCTAAAAATAAGGTTGATTTTAATTAAAAAAAATAAAAATTTGGTTTAAATATGATTCTCTATTTTCGCGGCTCGCAAGTACACCGTAAAGCCTAGTTTGATTTCGCGACCCACATATAAACCGAAAACTGGAGCCATCGACTCTCACTGCTAGTTCTTAGGAATCATGAATGAACTGTGAAGTGTGTAGTGACAAACTGTTTGAGTTGCTCTATGGAGTCCCCTGACGGTCATCGTTACTTTACCCGTGGTCGTGAGCAATCTGCAAGGTTGAACCTTAGCTGGCAATATTTTATCGACCTCACATTTATCATGTCTTAAGGTAATTGATATATTACATATATTATAATACATCACTTGTAATGTAATTTGTAAAACTATACCATTTAATTTCTTTGTAATGTAATTTAATTTATTTGTAATGTAATTTATAATACATAACTTGTGAATTCTTTTTATAAGAAAATTTATAATATATAACAATATAAATATATATTTAATATTTTTATCCTTTTATAAAAGTTATATTATTGAAAATAAAGTTTGGGTAATTACTTTATTTATATATATATATATACACACACGAATTTAATGACGAATTTTATCAAAAAAATTGCTTGACGATTTTTTTCCGAATTTTATTCATGTCGAATTCAAACACGAACTCGAACCAGGTGACTTAGTGTGTAAGGTAAACAAAAGTTGACAAGAGTTGTTTTAACATGCCACAAATTTGCCTTAACTACGATAAAATCGTTGCAGAAAATTAACCTTGGAAAGCTAAAAGTGCTACTCTAAAACTATGTTATGATGGTGATGTTACATTAATTCCAGCAAAAACTTAGTATGTTAGATGCAAAATTAACACAACAGCAAAAATATGAGGAATTTTCCATGTGCATTATATCATCCACATGGAAGATGCTCCATTAAAAGGCCTTCATAACAAGTTACACGGGTTTTACTACAATAATAAACTAGCAATATAATAATGCAACATAAAGAAAGAAGCCTCGCATAAAATGGATGCTATACCTCCAATCTTTAATTAAACTTCCGAATCTGATATACAATGTAACCCAAAGGGAGAACTCCTTCAATTCCCATCTCTCTACTATCATGCAAAAAATGGAGAGAAAACTCCTTTATCTATCTTACAATAAAATATAGTTACTTAGCTAACCAATATAGATCCATCTTAACTATGGCTCTACCAAGCGCCGAGAGGGATCAAGTTCTCCTGAGATGCAAACTCTTTTTAATTTACAAAACTGTCTAATAAGTATTCCTAGTTGGAAATGGTCAACTTGCTTAAGTAATTTCAAAATAGGGTAAATATAATGAGGTGAGTAACACTAATAATTATTTAATCAAATAGATTTCCAAAAATTGTTTTACTTGTCTTTCTTTAAAACTAATAATGAATGTCAAGAGTAGTTAATGAGTAAACTAATCCATATAAATTTTTAAAATTTAGATTTCAAGAATAAATTGGAATTTGAAAATCATTTTACTATCAATTGAAGATTTTAAACATTTATTCAATGTTTTTGAGAAATGACTTGTTTTTCTTTATAACTAAAATGAACATTTACATGTTAGGGTTAACCTTGACTAGTGGTTTAAAGCACATGGTTTTAGTGGCCCATGGTTTCTTGCTAGTTGTATTTTGCCAAAGTGAGAAGGAGAGATGATCTTAGCCTTGGCCCACCAATAATAAATCTATTATTGAAGTTTGGTTTTTCCCTACAAGGTTTTATTAAATTTTATATGTTCTTGGTTTTATAATATCTTCTTACTAAAGTCAATTGAATTTACTACTTAGTTTGTAAGTATTTACTGTTGCCCTAATTTAGTTGTATATTTATATGAGTATAGTATTTTTTATTTTTTAAATTATAAGCCAACATATTATAAGTTTTTTTTGTTTTACTTTTTATTATTATTACTTTAATGAGCGAACATGTGCCACGTCAGCGTTACAAACGGGACACATCTCACCCACCCATTTGAGATGTAGAAAGCGCCTCTCGGCGCAAAAATGGAGCTAGATAGGTCTTTGCCAAGTTTAAGGTCTTCATTCCCTCAAGGAGAATTTGTTCCACTAGAAAAATAATATAATATTACAAGAAGAATCTCCAAGAGAGAGGGTAAACTATTAAAATAGGTCCCTTTTACCAAGTCAAAATCTCATGAAATAATAAAATAGTTCTTCATATATGTGCACTCAAAAAGAGAACTCCCACACATGTGGATCTAACTAACTTCCTACCAACTTCATAGCACACTTTACAAGTAAACCACTTCTCACATGTGAATCAAGGCATAATGAGTCAACAAACCTTTGAAATATGTGCATGAGCAACCAACTTGACCAAGCCAACAATAAAAAAATCTTTGAATAGGAGAGGCAACCCCTAATAAATGTGCAATACTAACCATCTTGACCAAGCCAATATCCTCCAAGAAGAGTGCACCCTAGGAATGTGTGCTAAGGTAGTTACATCTCCAACCCAAAATGATAAAATATCACCACACGTGCCACGGAATCTGTTCAATAAGCGAGTGCTCTGCATAATAGTCATGAAAAGCCTTCAAATAACTACTCCCATGTGTGAAAAGAGGCCAATAAAGGAGGGTGCTCAAGTATTAGCCTTATAAATTATTAAAAATAACCATTGAAAGGTTAAATCAACCTCAGCATGTATGCACTAAAGCTAAACTTTTGATCAAACCATAGCCCAACCTTCGATTATTCATCAACTAATTAAAACATCATGAACATTTATATCAATGGAGGGGAGTGCTCCATCACGAGTTGTCCCATGTGTTTAAGTTGTTCTACCTAGCATAACCCCACATAATGAAAAATTAGATGCTCCTCCTAGGTTTGAACCTAGGGCATTCCACCAAATGACTAATACATGATTAATATCATATCAAACCTTAGGAAAAGGCTCAATCATCAAAGATCATTAGGGTACTAACATCATTAGTTGTACCCCCTTTCTAACTCAAACTTATGAATTATTACATCACAAGGGTACTAACATCATTAGTTACACATTCCACCTAGGTGATGTCTAGCAAATGTCACAATATAGTCACCTAGGGAAATCCCACCAAGGCAAAATACACTACCACAACACATCAAAACAACTCTCATCCACATCAAGCATGTCCCCAACACAATCCAACCATCAAGAACATTTTCTCCTAGTGACATCACCATGCAAACTTTCACTGGGGATCATCCATCTATCAAAGAAGCAAGTGCATGAAGGCAATATCCAACCACAAGAAAACCATCCACCATAGAAAAGTGCGTCTCCTCTTCATCAATGATCCATCCTGAAGAAGAGAAGAAGTTGCATGAAGATGAAGATATCCCAAGTGCATCAAAATGCACCCTGCTGAAAACCCCAATGTGAAACCTTATACAATTTGAGGTGTAATAATATGAATGAAGAAGAATGATGATGTTGGAAAATTGACAAATCTAGGAAGTTATAGTGCCTTCAAATCTCCTAGAATCCCTTCAAATATGATTTTTCCCCTTTATCTGCACAATATTTTAGCACTTTCCTGTGGGCTGAAAGTGAAAATAAAGGGGGGGGAGATCCCTTTTTTTAACTCTATTTTGGCCCCCCTACATTTTCGACACCTTGGGACACGCTAGGGCACATGTAGGACACAAGTTTGACACACATCAAACTCATGTCCAACACATGCCCGCCCTGATGATTTGAGAAAAGCAAGTTATGACCTTTATAAAGTTATGCTTTAAAACTAATCAAAGGCAGCTGTCCGTACACTCCAATCGTCGATATTTTGTTGACTTGGGTAGATAAGCCCCTTNGATTTCAGAAAAGCAAGTTATGACCTTTATAAAGTTATGCTTTAAAACTAATCAAAGGCAGCTGTCCGTACACTCCAATCGTCGATATTTTGTTGACTTGGGTAGATAAGCCCCTTTTATTAGGCCGAAGAGTGTACATAAATCTAGCACAGAGTTGGGAATCTACACTCAATATTCTGTAATTCAAATATGCATGATGTACTTGGAATAATTTAATGGTCCCTTAAACCATGCATGTCATACGTCAGCAACTATAATGCTGCACAACTGTCACAAGGCCTCCTTCCTAATTAACAGTAAATAAGTTGACGTGACAATCAGCTAAGTTGAATCTGAATTATTGATACAATGAGTACATCTATACTCAATAAATATCATCTAACATTAAATGTTTCCACTTTTATCTCCTACATTAACTTCTCCACGATGATTGCTTCTGCATGATCCTTCCACAGTGACTGTTGGTGTGATCCTCTAACATTAACTTCTCAACGATGACTGCTTCTGTGTGATCCTTCCACGGTGACCGTTTATGTGATGCTCTCATCATCCACAGCGACTGTCTGCGTGATCCTTCCGCATCCTCCACCATGACTGTGTCTGTGTCGATCCTCCACCATGACTGTGTCTGTGTTGTTCCTCCAGCATGAATGTACCCAGGTGATCCCCAGTATGGTTGTAACCACGTAATACTCCAGCATGACCATATCTGTGTGAACCTTCAGCATGTTTCTCTTACCCACAGAGCGTGAACTCGCCTGCTTGATTACACCAGCACAATTTCTCTTACCTGTGGTCTCTATCCTAGTGTGGCTTTATTTACACCAGTGTGACTTCATACCTGCCTTGCAGCGTGACTTTATTCCTGTTCAATGTGATCTACCTTCACTTGACTATGTAAGTCACTATCAGCAGCGTGACTGTGTGTCTCTTGTCAGTATGACTGTGCTGCTATTTTGATTGAAGAATCTGAGGTCTGTTTACTTCTACCTGAACTCTCTCTCAAGGTACGCAATTTGTTTATCCAGATTGACTTGTCCCTTCGGTGACAAGATCAAACTTAGAAGCATCCGAGTATAAGGCTGATTCAAATAATGGTTATGATTCTTTAGTGCTGATTCAAATAATGGTTATGATTCTTTAGTGCTGTTATCTCCTGTACATTATTTATTTTTCTGTACATGGCATTTGGTGAAACATCGCAATGACCAAATTTAATGCAGTCACCAGCAGGGCGTTAAAGTTAGACTAATTTAACGCAGTGACCAGCAGAGTATTAAACTTGAAAGAGATGAAAATTAGGTTTAATTTTATTGCAGATCAAATTTATTGAAATAAGTAGTATTCTGAATCTAACCTTGTGTTGTTTATGCATTGAAGTATATTCATACCTGTTAAATCTGAATCTAACCTTGAATTTCAACAGTCAACTTTGATATGTAGGCTCAATAACCCTCTTAAGGAGTGTGTCCCTAGTTACGTGGGCCCATACTCTTGGCAGAATGCCCACCTTACTTGAGTTGTATAAATACACCACTCAAAAAAGGCTATCTAATATAAGGTGTTTAAGCATACAGGCACCCAAACCTTGTGCTGTACGCTCTTGTTCCTTGGTTAGATTTTTTCTCACTTGTGCACTTGATTTTTCTCTCTCTAGCAAATTAATGGGCAGCTCCAGCACACTATTTTAGAGATGGGTTCTCTCCTTTTATTGCAGATTTTTGGGTTGACATTTTGTTTCCAATCAATGCCTCCCCCCTCTTTCTCTGTGATCTCAACATGGTAGCAGAGCAGGTGTGAACCTCCCCACCTCACTTCACTGCTGTTTTTTAGGTTTTATTTTGCATATTCATGCTGATATTTCTGAGATTGGACTTGGCAAGCAGAAAAATAGTAACCGGAGGTCTATCAAAGTGAATTCATTGTTTCTTCCTGGCTGGAAAGGCACTTTATTAAGGATGTTTGTGCCCATTTTCTGCACTAATTAAAGAGTTCTTGTCCACTAAGATCGGTGCACCCAGCATTACAGTTTACTTGTGGATTTATTTCAGAATCTTTTCAGCCCTTGCTCAAAGGCTGGTCTATTTTTTGGGACTGTAGAACCAGAGTTTTGGCCCAGATCTTTCAGCAACCATTGGGACTTGTAGCTTGTAGCATCACTTTTTTGTGATTGTGAAACTAGGGTTTCCAGATCTGTTTTTTGTCTACCAGTGATCTGCATTCCCTAAGAGCTGCAGATCTATAGCTTCTTGGATCATCTTTTCTTTAGCATTTCCCTAGGGCTTTGACTTTTAACTCGCCTTCGAGGTCTCACTACAGCAACTGATCAGGAAGTTTGCTTGGATCATCGCTTTTCAGGGCTCATTGCAACATTTTGTCCAAAGATTCCTCATCATTACCTGCAGCATTGTGGGTTCAGATTTCTCTCTCAAGATTTATCCGTGTAAAATAGTTGTTGCTTCTCTTCTTGGGTTCCTTGGGTATATCATAGGGTTATTCCCTCTGTTCAAAGCCCATCACTATCTTATTCATTCCTTGTGGGTATGTCATGAGCACCCTCCACATCCCGTAGCCCACATCCCCATGCATTCTCCCCTAGCGGCTCAATCTCGTCCCTCGAGCTCATTCCCTTCTAGCCCTCGTCCACAGTGACAGCAAACCATTTGCTCTCCCCATTGGCCCCCTCCTATCCTCTCCTTTTAGCCTGCCAGTGATAATCCCCCCTGCAACTCTCCATGTCCCAATGTGCCAGCCTCAATCCCAACGGCTCGTGGTCCCGTAATCACCGTTCCCCTTTGGACCCTCATCCACAGTGACCCTTGTCGAGCTCTTGCCTGCAACCCTCCCACACCCTCCCATCAAACCTTTCCTGTCCCAACCTATCGATCCACCCTCGTCCGCACCCATCTTTCTACAAGGAAGCCTTACCGCCCTTCTTCACATCAGTCGCCGAAGAGTATGGGTTGTTGCAGCCGAAATCGTTGTGTTTAGTTGTAGATAGAGTGAATTCAAAACCAACACTTGACCGTTGTCCAAGCCTACAGAATCAAGCAAGTCGAGCAAGCCCACAAGAGAAGGGTACAAGAAATTTGCACCCACATTTGTACAAGATGGGGGATTCTCATTCAACAGGCATGGAACCATGGAATCTAACGAATTTTGTAAGAGAGGCCACCTTGAATATTTCAATAGTTGCAACAATAGCCAAAGACTAGTCTATAGCAATGTTATCAGAACCGAACCGGTAATTGAACCGACAGAGCCCAAAGTGTGAACCGGACCGGAACTGGGAAAAAAAACAGTAGACTTAAAAATACATCAAAGATTCATATTTTGTAAAAAAACATTTATATTCATGTGCATACATATGAATCCAAACCATTAATACACAAATATGCAAATTTTCTCACATATATAGCAAGTACAGGTGCAAAATAACCAAAATAGCACTGAATGCAATACATCACTGAAGTTCTGAACCAAGATACATCAACAAAGAGGCTCTAAAACAGCTTGAACAAAACTGGACTGGTTCTGTATGGAACCGGTCGTTTCAACGGTTTTGGGTTGGTTCCGTATGAAACCGGCCAATTCATGGGCGATTCGTGCTTAAAATACGACACAAACAGTTCAGAGCCCTGACCAGACCGGAAAAACCTGTAAACCGGTCAGACCGACCGGTTTTTCCTGAACCAAACTGGTGTTGGATCGACCGGTTTTGCCTGAACCGAATTGGTGCTGATAACACTGGTCTATAGCCCCATAGACATAGCCTTGGAGTCAAACTTCTCGTTTTTTGGCCTCCCAAATTTAAAATCTGCTAAAACGAATGGAATTCCTAGACCGACAATCGTAAGTGTCACTCTGACCTGCAACAAATTCAACAAGCAATACTCACCCTTGGAAAACCTCTCCCTCAAGAAATTATTGGACGATGGGAAAGTACAGGATGTCGTCCAACCCCCAAACGATGCCTTAGAAATCCTTGACATTAAAAACAAACATGAAGAGATTCGCCAACAGTCAGTCACTTTCAAACAAGAGATAGACACATTAAATCTTGGGCAGAGGTTGTCAAAGATGGGGATAGAAACCCCCCTCTTGTTGCAGTTAAGGAAGTTGTACAAGCCAAGAAACTTGAAGAGTGCAATCGACGGGCTCATGAATTAAATTTGAAGATCAAAGGGCTTCCCTTACCCTCTCCTTCCACAGATCCCATGCAGGTTGGTGCCATGTTTCTCTGAGATTACCTCGAGCTTCCCAATAATGCTCTTGAGAGAGCTTGGGTTTGGTTATGATTCTACATTATTTACCCAATTCAAATCAACAGGTGGTCGACTTCTTGTTCTTCATGCTAAATGTAAGTTGTTATCTCTCCCTTCCAAGATTTTTCTAGATGTCAATCTTACTAGGCCCAAGGGGCGGAGCTAAAACACTCCAGGGCTCATTGTCGATGCTCTTCAGCCAAGTAAATGGGCAGTCATCCGAGACCTTTAGCCTATTATTTGAGACTCCCCTCCTCCTGGCTTATCTCAGCCTATGTTCTCTAAATGACTCGCTAGATGGAGGAGACAGTTTGGGTGTGGCATTCAATAAGATGTTGGAATGGTGATGGGTTTTTTTGTTCTTAGTCAAGCATGCTACACGATGGTCTTGGTTGTTGTGATCTCCTTTTTATTACCAAGAGCCATGACAGTCCATTCAGGCCATTTTCGGATATCACGGGTTATCATTGGTTTCCTACTTATCGTCAGGAAACCTGGTCTTCACGTGGGGTCTAAGGTTTAGGTGTGCAAAGTGCTTAGTACGAGATTCTCTTACGGGTAGAATTTCTTTGGTCACAGTGGTGAGTATGCTAGGTTTATGTTGGTTTGACTCAACAAATTACCCCCTCCCCCAAGGATGTCTTCATTGTAGTTTTCCACTATCCCCCAACTTCATCTCAGTTCACTATCCATGGCAAACCTGACAACAACCAATATTTGGATCTTTACTCTAGCACCACCCAACATTCCACAATGGGAGAGGTCATCCTATTGGGTGACTTTAATGCCTTCAGCAATGCCCTCCAGTTCCAACAACATGGCCGCTTTGAAGACATGCTTTGTGTTCAAGAGATTGATCCAACTTCTCTGGGACTTCACCGATCATCTGGTGATATGTTGGGACCTCTTACAGTGTATGGCAGGCACCTCCTACGGCTTGGAGAATCCCACGAGTTACTGATCCTTAACGACCTCCATTGTTTCTTGGCTTCCCTCTCTTTCACTTTCCAGCCTCATGGTGGTGGTCGAAGTGTATTGGATTATGTCCTTTCTAGTCAAGACCTTCTACCTTTCATTCATCACTTCTTTATAAACACCATCACTCTAGATGACCATGCTCTCCTCTTTTTCTCCCTTCAGATTGACACTGCCCCACCCTTGAACGCACCCTCGACTCCACCTCGAACCAATATTCTCTTTGCTAAGGGGGATCCCAACACCTTTACTTCCAACTCCGCGAAATGCTCCCTTCCAAGCCTCATTTCGCTTTCTCCTCCACCAAGTACTCGTGTCTTTCTTCTATCATTTGGGAGGCTGCCCTCCAAACATAGCCCCACTCCACTCGATGAGTCGATCCACCCCCCCTCCCCCAAAAACTTGGGTCCTACCCCATGAACCAATGGTATCTCGATACCTGCAAGCACCTCCACACCCAACTTCGGCATGCCTTCAACCATGGTCACCCCTCCTTCCCAGGTCTCAAAGCTTCCTATCGTCATCTTCTCCACCACAAGAAGCACCTCTTTATCTCTCTTAGGCAACAAGAGCTGAGTACTTCCCTTATTCACACCCCTCAACATTTTTGGTGCACCATCTTCCCCTACCACTCCCATCTCCCACCTCATCTTGATCCAAATGCCATGGTCTCCCACACCTCTTCCATCTATGACATCCCAAGGAAGCCCCTAATGTAGATCACTTACCCACCCACCTCTTGTTACTTATTCACTCCCCATGATGTCTGGGAGGTTGTTTGGGCCATGACTTCTAGTAGAGCAGTGGATGACGAAGGGTTAAAAGTTGAACTGTTCAAATATGGCCTTTGAGCACTTGATTGTGACTTCGACGATCTGTTTAACCACGTGGTCTGCACTAGCTTCCCTATACCATGGCCACATCATATTAATCACCCGATCCATAAATCAAACCCTAACACAGAGCCCAATAACTACAAAACGATCATGGTTGGCCACACTTTCTCCAAGCTATATGCTACAATTCTCCATATGCAGCTTTCTAGGCAGCTTGAGAGGAGACAACTCAGATCTAGAGGACAAGCGGACTTTAGACCAACACACCAAACCATTGACCACATTCTTTCGCTCCAAGCCATCATTGAGGAGGCACATCATTGTTCTTCGAATGTTTACTATTGCTTTGTAAACTTTCGAATGGCATTCAACTCAATCCCTGGAGTTCCATTATTTCAGAGGCTCCGAGACAATGGCAACTCCAAGACCATTCTTGCCATTATGAGATTATATGAGTCAGAACTTGGTCATATTCGCACGGCCTACGAGATTTTGGATTTCATCAGGAGTACCATTGGGGTCAAGTGGGGGTATCCACTCTCCCCCACTCTATTTGGGATTTACATCAATGAGCTAGAGTCTTTCTTTATCAGTATTGCGATGGATCGACTTCATCCTTTTCGGTATCCTTGGATGCACTTGGTTGCCTCTTTGCTACTAGACAAGAGTTGAACAAAATCATTAGAAATGACATTTATAAACAATTTGTGCAGGTGACTTGAATCAACCCTTAGAGGGGTTACATCCCAAGATGGCCTTCTACGCTACGCACCTCTTGGTTCTAAGACGGTCTCATTGTTTGAACCCCATACACATTCCACCGTTGCGCACACGCTCTCATTGTCTTCAGGTATAGACAAATTACCAATTCGACCGATCAGACAAGATCTACTAGGTATGTCACCTTCAAGAGGGTTGAGACCAAGGAGCACGTCATCTTTTGATGTCCTATTTACTTCGGGATCCGTAGGTGATTTCATTTTCTCTTCAAGGACCTTCCCACATAACTTAAGACGTTGACTAGATTCTTTGGATACCCCAAACTAAGATGTCTAGCCTTATATTTACAGAAGGCTCTCTGGCTTCATTACTTCACCCTCCAATGACATTCTCAAGCGAAACCATTCTCCACTCAATGTATCAATTATTTTTGATGCTTTCTTCGTCTAGGGGCACCAAGAGACAAAAATATGGGGTCATTGATCTTGATCGTCGAGTTAGGACACACAACAATCCACCTCCACATTTGTCCAACACTAGCAACAAGGACAGTCTCAACCCCACCATAGTAGTCGAAAGACTTCATCCAAGATACAGCAGCAAGCTCCCTCCTCCAAGCAATGGCACACTACCCATTGCAATTCCTCTTCTAGCTGCCAAGATACAGCAGCAAGCTCCCTCCTCCAAGCAATGGCACACTACCCATTGCAATTCCTCTTCTAGCTCTTCCTCCAGATAGAGAACTCTTTTGAGTTTCCTTTGGTCAGCCTTGGATGATAAGAGAGATACTCTTAGTGTTTCCGCCAAAAAGAGACATTGATTCTACAATCAATCTTGTTCCAAGGGCGACGCTCATTTCCAAAGCTCCTTATAGAATGAGCACATCGGAATTGGTAGAGTTAAAGATGCAGCTACAAGAATTAATGGACAAAAAGAATATAAGACCAAGTGTGTCTCCATGGGGAGCATTGGTGTTATTTGTCAAGAAGAAAGTGTTGAATTTTCAGCATTAGCATAAATTTTAAAAATTTGCAGATAAACATAAATAGATCAGCAATGCAATGAAAAATAATAATATTTTTATTATTTTCCAAATTTCACTTTCACTTTTACCAAAAAAATGTACTTTAATTTTTTTTCCTTTGACTTTTATAAGAAGTCCTTCTTTAATTTGGTTTTCCACCTATGGTCCTTTTAGGTGGACATGATTAGTAAAGATAAAAATAATAATATTTTTATTCTTTTCCTAATTTCACTTTTCACTTTTACCAAAATGGTACTTTTATTTTTTCTCTTTGACTTTTGACTTTGGCCTTTTACCAAATGCCCCTGTGGTCATTACCTGTGGTACTTTTTTATTTCAAAAGTACATCATCATAAACCAAGAGAGTTATTAATGCTTTTATCTCACACATTGTGCGACACCTAGATCTGGTACTAGGGTAACTTAACCAAGGGTAGCTAATCCTTGGAGAAGCACACCAAGCCCATAGATCAAGGGTCAAAGTGCCACACACATGCCCAGACGCAGTCTAGGGCTTACAGTGTCTTCATTCTCCCAGAGAATGGCTACTCAGAACTAAGCTGAGTCTACCAGTCCCAGACTGGTCAACATCGTGGTCCCGGACCAGATGTCTACTCAACACAAGGTTGAGTCTACCCAGGGCTGATCTGGGTTTATATCATGGCCCCAGAACAAATATCTACCATTCAACAAAATGGTCACTCAACACTGGGTTGAGTCTTCACCGTGGTCCCGGACCAGGTGGTCCCATTCTCCGAAGAGAAGGGCTCTCGATGCTGCTCAGAAAATCAACACTCCCTCTCAACGAGAGAGGCATTCTCTGCCATACCAAGCTTGGCACGAAAATACACGAACTTTGATGTTGGCAGAGGCTTGGTCAAGATATCTGCAATCTGTTCATCTATAGAATTTACTGCAACTTCAGAGCACCTCTCTGCACTAGGTCTCTGATGAAATGATACCTCATTTCAATGTGTTTCAATCTGTCATGAAACACTGGATTCTCTGAAAGCTTTATGCAACTCTGATTATCGCAATGGATGATCGTTGAGTCAAGCTTTCCCTCGAACAAATCAAATAACAACTTTCTGAGCCAAATTGCTTCCTTGCAGGCATCGCTTGCAACAATATACTTTGCCTCAGTTGTACTCTGAGCTATGGAACCCTGATTCCTGCTAGACCAGTGTTGATCCCATACTATAGCAATAACCAGAGGTACTTTTCCGGTCGACTACACTGCCAGCCCAATCTGAATCTGAATATCCAGATAACAATACTCCACTGCTGGAAGTATACCTGAGCCCATAAGTGATAGTCCCTCGCACATATCTGAGTACATGTTTGGCGGCTACCAAGTGTATGTGCTTCGGATCTGACATGAACTGACTCAGTGCATTCACTGTGTAGCAGATGTCTGGTCTCGTATGCACGAGATACATCAGGGAACCAATGAACTATCTGTATAGAGTAGAGTCCACATTCTATGAACTAGAGGCCGAGTCCCGCAACTTTGTCAAGTTGGTAGTCATTGGTACGCTCATAGACTTGCAGTTCTGCATCCCAAATCTCTGCAAGATATCCACTGCATACTTTCCTTGTGTCAAGAAGATCTCACCTGGCTTTTGCCAGACTTCTAAGCCAAGGAAGTAATGCATCAATCTGAGATCTTTCATCTCGAATTCAAAAGTAAGCTCCCTCTTACACTGGTCTATCAATTGTTCATCACCTGTAAGAAACAAGTCATCTACATATAGAACAAGTATCAAGACATGATTATGAACAACTTTAAAGTACAAGTTAGAATCAGTTGTACTTTTGGAGAACCCCAAGCTATGGAGAAATCCATCCATCCTGGCATACCAGACTCACGGAGCCTGTTTTAGTCCATACATGGGTCTTCTTCCCATAAGTAACAAAGCCTTCAGGTTGTTCAATCTAAACCTCTTCCTCAATCTACCATTGAGAAAGGTTCTCTTTACATCCATCTGATGTCACTTCCATCCAAATACTGTAGCAAGTGAGATGATGGTTATGATGGTAGTGTACCTGGCAATAGGTGCAAATGTCTCGTCATAGTCAATGCCTTCTTTCTGAGTGAAGCCCACGAGCTACGAATCTAGCTTTATACTTCTCCACACTGCCATCTGAAGCATGCATGATCTTATAAAGCCATCTCGAAGTCACTACTGACTTTCCTGTAGGTCTAGGAACAACTTTCCAAACATCATTCTTCATGATTGACTTATACTCTTCAATCATGGCATCAACCCATACCTGTTTACTTGCTGCTTCTTCGTACGATGAAGGTTCTGAACTGATAAGCTGACTCATAAGACCGGAGTACTTCTGTGGTCTTATGCTTTCTCTGAAAGTCCCTGGAGGAGCTTTATGCTTCTCAGCTTTTTGTACCGTTTCTCAGTACCAAGCAGGTCTCCTTTTGGAAAGAGGAACTTCAAGTAGTTCTTCTAGTGGACTTTCAATGTTCTCAGGAACATTTGGAGTGTGACCATCAAACTCTTCCTCCCTCTGAATTTCTGAATCTGGAAACTCAAGTGGAGCAACTGCATCTTTCGGTGAAAGCTCTAGTGTTTTACGAAACACCGCTTCCTCATGGAAGATCAAATCTCTGCTGACCTCAATGTACCTCTATCCAGGTATATATACTCGATAAGCCTTCGAGCAATCATTGTACCCAAGAAATAAGTCTTTCTTACCGGAAGGCTCTAGCTTGGCCCTCTTTTCTTTTGGCACATGAACATACACAGGAGTGCCAAATATCCTCATGTGATCAACTGCAGGTTTCTTCTTGGTGAAGACTTCTTCTGGAGTCTTCTCACCAAAGATAGCATGAGGACCTCTGTTCTAGATGTACACTGCAGTTCCGGTAGCTTCAGCCCAGAAAGACAAAGGAAGATCTAAATCAGTGATCATGGCTTTAGCAGCGTCACAGATCGTTCTATTCTTCCTTTCTGCAACCCCATTTTGCTGGGGGTTGTAAGGCACTGTCAGCTCTTTCTTGATTCCTGCTTCTCAACAAAAATCATCAAACTCATTAGATTCATACTCACCTCCGTTATCTGATCTCAAGAAACGGATGTGCCTGCCAGTCTGATTTTAAATCAGTGTCTTGAACTCTTTGAACTTGTCAAAGGTTTCACTCTTGGCCTTGAGGAAGTAAATCCAAGACTTCCGAGAGTAGTCATCAATAAACAAGACATAATATAAACACCCACTCAGGGAGTGTGAAGACATGGGCCCACAAATGTCAAAATGAATCAAATCCAAAATGCCTTTAGATCTACTCTTGCTTCTGGAAAAGGATTTCTTAATGTTCTTACCTAGAGCACATCCTTTGCAAATTCCTTCATGCTTTGGAGAAACTTCTGGCATACCTGTGACCATCTTCTGCAATCCTAGGAGAGCTGTGTAGTGAAGGTTTCCAAACCTTCTATGCCAAAGTTCACAAGGATCAACTGTGTGATGTACCAAAGCATGAGTGGAAACTTTGCAGGCCTTGTAGAGGTCTCCCTCTCAAACCCCAATCTAAACTACCGAGTCTAGATCTAACAGACCTTTTTGTCCATAAAGAGGACTATGTGGCCCTTGTCTTCTAAACCAGCAACAGATAAAAGATTCTTCTTTAACCCAGGAACATAAAGAATATCATCAATATGAAGAACCGTACCTGAGTCAAGTTGAAGTGAAGTTGAGCCAACTCCTTCAATCTTGTGAGTGGGGTCATCTCCAAGTTCTACCTGAGTGGTGAACTTCTTCTTTCTGTAACTGGTAAGGGTACCACGGTTACCTGTCATGTGCCTAGAGGCACCACTATCCACCAACCAAGAAGTAGAGCAAGCTGAGAAAGAACCAATTAGAGCAGAAATCAAATAGTACTCTCTTTTAGGCTCATCAGTTTTATTAGCCTTGGTTTTCTTCTTCTTCTTTGGTTCTTCATCTTCTTCTTCCTCTGCTTCTGCAGTAGATGCTTGAAACCTTCTCTTGGGTTTCTTCTTGTTCTGCCTGCAGTCTCTAGCATAATGTCCAAACTAGTGGCAAGTATAACAATCAATCTTGGACATGTCAGAAAACTTACCCTGAGGTTTCTTACCCTTCTTCTACTGAGGGAAATGCTTCTTGAACTTCTTGGTCTTTGCTGCAAGTGCAAGGTTATCCTGCTTGATTACCTTGTCAATGTTCCTTGCTTCTTCTTGTATGCAATCATGCCAAAGCCTTTCAAAGGTTGGCTAATTATCGCGTCCACAGACAGATGCCATGAAGGTTTCCCAAGAGCTTGGGAGACCATCAACCACTGTTTGTACAAGATCATCATCGTCAACAGTAACACCAATAGCAAGGACTTGATCTCTTACCTGTTTGATCTTGGTGAAAAAGGAACCAACACTTTCATCTTTGTTCAGCTTCAAAGTTCGTAGCCTCTTCTTCAAGACTCTCTTTTGACTGGGAGACTTCTTTTCATAGAGGTTTACCAATGTATCATAGCATTCTTTAGCAATCTTCAAAGATGTGATGTTAGGCATCAATTCTTCTTTGATAGAATCATAAATAACTCTCCTAGCCTTACCTTGCTTCCTCTTGTAGGCAAGCCTACCAACATTTGTAGTTGGCTCTTCTGTGACATTAAGAACAATGTCATCCAAGTCATTCTCATCAAGAATGGCTGTCAACCTGGCCTTCCAAGAATTGAAGTTTGTTGAACCAGAGAGCTTCTCTTCCGGTTTGAAACCAACGATAGCCATCTCTGTCACTTATCCAAATGTTGGATCTGCAAATCTTATTCCAAGATCTAGTGAGAAACAACAACAGTATCCCTTTACTATGTTTTCACATGCTAAGCTTTGATACCATGTTGAATTTTCAGCATTAGCATAAATTTTAAAATTTTGCAGATAAACATAAATAGATCAGCGGTGCAGTAAAAACACATTCATCACATCAGCACACATGGACACAATATTTTTCACTGGGAAACCTTCAAAGGACAAAAACCCCAAAAGCATTAATAACTCATCTCGTAAATGAGATGGCTTAAGAAACTCTTCAAAAAGTTCCTCAAATCCAGATCTGGATTTTGACCACAGTAACTGTAAAATTCATCAGTAAAAATCATACTAATAATTTTACCCACAATTTCCAAAATTACAGAAAACTACCAATTTAGGGCTTTCTCAAAAAAACTGAGATTTTCTCTCTCCTACCCAAAAATATCAGACTGCTGAAAACTGCCTGAAAATATCAAACTGTTGAAAACTGCCCGAAAATATCAAACTGTCTGAAAACTGCCCAAAAATATCAGACTGCTGAAAACTGCCCGAAAATATCAGACTGCCGAAAACTGCCCGAAAATATCAGACTGCCGAAAACTGCCTAAAAATATCAGACTGTTGAAAACTGCCCAAAAAACATCAAACTACTGAAAACTGCCCACAAATATCAGACTGCTGAAAACTACCCAAAAAATGGAACGCTGAAGATAGCTATGCAAAAATGCTGAAGATGGACTTTGCTGATAAAACCCTAGCTGAGGGTTTGAACATAAGATAGTCTTCTTCACCTGTGAGAGCAAAAGTGTGTGTAACAAATGAGAAGACTTGATCTTCTTTTATAGTCTTTGTTCACCTGTAAGTGGACAAGATTAGGAAAAATAAAAATAAAAATATTTTTATTCTTTTCCTAATTTCACTTTCACTTTTACCAAAAAAGTACTTTTATTTTTTCCGTTGACTTTTATAAGAAGTCTTTCTTTAATTAGGAAAAATAAAAATAATAATATTTTTATTCTTTTCCTAATTTCACTTTCACTTTTACCAAAAAAATGTACTTTTATTTTTTTCCTTCGACTTTTATAAGAAGTTCTTTAATTTTGTTTTCCACCTGTGGTCCTTTTAGGTGGACAAGATTAGGAAAGATAAAATTAATAATATTTTTATTCTTTTCCTAATTTCACTTCTCACTTTTACCAAAAAGGTACCTTTTTTTTTCTTTGACTTTTGACTTTGGCCTTTTACCAAGTGCCCCTGTGGTCATTTTACCTGTGATACTTTTTTTATTTCAAAAGTACATCATCATAAACCAAGAGAGTTATTAATGCTTTTATCTCACACACTGTGTGACACCTAGATCTGGTACTAGGGTAACTTAACCAAGGGTAGCTAATCCTTGGAGAAGCACACCAAGCCCATAGATCAAGGGTCAAAGTGCCACACATATCTAGACCCAGTCTAGGGCTTACAGTGTCTTCATTCTCCCAAAGAATGGCTACTCAGAACTAAGTTGAGTCTACCAGTCCCAGACTGGTCTACATCGTGGTTCCGGACCAGATGTCTACTCAACACAAGGTTGAGTCTACCCAGGGCATATCTGGGTTTATATCATGGTCCCAGACCAGATATCTACCATTCAACAGAATGGTCACTCAACACTGGGTTGCGTCTTCACCATGGTCCCAGACCAGGTGGTCCCATTCTCCGAAGAGAAGGGCTCTCGATGCTGCTCAGAAAATCAATAGAAAGATGGGACTTTAAGGTTGTGTATTGATTACGGGCAGCTAAATAAAGTGACAATCAAGAATAAATACCCATTCCCCAAAATTGATGATTTGTTTAATCAAATGAAGGAAGCCAAAGTGTTTTCAAAAATTGACTTGAGGTCCAGTTACCATCAAGTGAGGATAAGGAAGAAGACATTCACAAGAATGCTTTCTGGACAAGATATGGCCATTATGAATTCACGGTGGTGCCATTTGGTCTTAACAATGCACCCGCCACATCCATGTGCCTCGTGAATAGTGTTTTCAGCAAATATTTGGACAAGTTTGTGTTAGTGTTCTTGGATGACATTCTTGTGTATTCAAAGAATGAAGAAGAGCATGAGGAACATCTACGAATGGTGTAGCAAGTTCTTAGAGAACACCAATTGTATGCAAAGCTAAGCAAGTGTGAATTTTATCAAAGAAAGGTACAATATTTCGGTCATGTCATTTAAGAAGAAGGAATTTCAGTCGATCTGGACAAGAATGAAGCCATAATAGAGTGGCCTAGTCCAAGGAATATTACAGATGTTTTATCTTTTATGGGTCTTGCAGGCTACCATAGAAGGTTCATTGAAGGATTTTCCAAGATTGCTCATCTTATTACATCGCTGCAAAGGAAGAATGCAAAGTTTGTATGGTCTAAAAAATGTGAAGAGAGATTTCAGCAATTGAAAAAGTTACTTACCAGTGCTCATGTTTTGAAGATTGCATATCCAAAGAAGGATTTTGTAGTGTGCACGGATGCTTGCATTGAAGGATTAGGTGGAGTGCTTATGCAAGATTGCTTTGTGATTTGCTACAAGTCAAGAAGATTAAAAGAGCATGAAAAGAATTATGCAACTCATAGTACATGGTCTCAATATGTGGAGACAATACTTGTTGGGAAGAAGATTTGAGCTTAGGACAGACCACATGAGCTTAAAGTATTTGTTTGACCAGCCAAGCTTGGATGCTACGCCAACTAGATGGTTGGAATTCCTATGTGAATTTGATTTTGAAATTAAGCATGTAAAAGGGAAAGAGAATAAGGTTGAAAACACCCTTAGCAGAAAATTTCATGTAGTAGCATTAAGTATATGCAAATTAGATTTGAGAACAAGAGTTCTTGAAGCCCAAAACAACGATGAAACTTACCTTCAAGCAAAAGAAAAATTGTAGCAAGGAAAACTAGATGAAAAATGTGAAGGATACCAACTCGAAGAAAATGATATTCTTCTTTATAAAGGGACACTGTATGTTCTGAATTGTGCAAATTTAAAAATGTTAGTAACGGATGAAATTCATCAAATGGCATACTTTGGACATCCAAGATATCAAGGCAATAATAACAACAAGAAGCAATACTTTTGGTATGGAATGAAGAAGGATATAGCATAATACATTTCTTTGTGTCAAAAATGCCAACAAATCAAGGCAGAACATCAACACCCAACAAGACTACGGCAGCCTTTGCCCATTCCAGAATGGAAGTGGGAAATAATTTCTATGGACTTTATAACAGGTTTGCAAACGACAGTGAAGAAGCATGACTCAATTATGGTTGTGGTGGACAAGCTATCAAGGGCAGCTCATTTTATTAAAGTCAAGTCCACTCATAAAACAAGTGACATAGCGAATATTTTCATAACGAAAATATTTAGATTGCATGGATTGCCCAAGCCAATAGTTTCAGATCAAGATGCAAAATTCACATCTAAATTTTGGAAAGGGTTATTTCAGGAGTTGGGAAGTCGGCTGAATTTTAGTACAGCGTATCCTCCTCAAACAGATGGTCAGACCAACAAGGTGAATCAAGCTCTTGAGGATATGTTGAGAATGAATGTGATGGATAAGCCATCCAAGTAGGAGGATTACCTACACTTGGTGAAGTTTGCATACAATAATGGACATCAAGCATCGGTGGGGACGATTCCATTTGAAGCATTGTAGGAAGGGGATGCAGAACTCTAATGAATTGGGATAGTCCAGTGAACAAGATAGTACTTGGGCCAGAAATGCTCAAGGAAATGGAACAAGAAATTGTTAATATCAGGTAGAACAAGCAAAAGAGTTATGCAAATTTGAAAAGATTGCACAAGGAATTTAAAATTGGGGATCATGTTTGTAATTCCAAAGAAAAGTTCCCTAAAGTCGAGAAGTTATGCCAAGTTGGCACCAAGATATTGTGGGCCATGAGGTCCTTTATGGGATAAGACTAGTTGCATATAGGATTACATTGCCTGCTAACATGAGAGCTCATAATGTTTTCTATGTTTGTTTGCTTAAGAAATATGTACATGACCCTAATCACATAATTGATTGGAATGTGATACAGGTGGAACCTGTGGGAGAGTTCCAAGTGGAACCTATGTGCATCCTCGACAAGAAGATAACATTGCTCCAGAACCAAGCCATCGAACAGGTAAAGGTGCAATGGAAGCACCTTGGTCCCGATGAGGCTACATGGGAGTTGGAGGATGCCATGAAAGAGGCATGCCCATTTTTGTTCAAATTTTGAGAACTCTGAGGACGGTGTTGTTCTAAGGGGGGAAGGGAATGTAATACCCCAATTTTGACGCTTGGAATGCATTGGCTTTATATGTAACTATTGTGTATATGCAATGTATGATTCCTAGAGTGGAGCTGAAGGCTAAGGCCTCGCCAGTGAATGCTCGAGTTTTAAAGGCAAGCATTTTATATTTTATTAGCCATATGCAAGTAAGCCCTACAAAATGGTATAAGCATGTAAATATTTAAATGAAATAAAATTCCAAGCGCTGGCTATGAAGCAACTAAAATGAGGGGGCAGTGTGTCTCCACTAGGGAGAGGTGAGGGGGTTGTGGGATTAAACCCATTGTTGCCAAATGTCATCTTAAGAACCCATCTTGACTAGCTATGCTGACATTTATTTCTATTGTAAGATGGTAGCTGATAAATCAACTCATGAATTAATGGAGCATGCGCCAAACTCATAAATTTGTATGGTTGAGTATGGGCATGGTTTACTTCACCCATAAGCCATTTTTTCTCATGGGAATTCGTTTTCCATCATCTCCATTCCATTGTTGAACAACCAGACACTAATTTCCAGCTGCTTGTGCATTCCCATTGAAAATTGCAGAAATCACAACTTGGAAAGAAGCCACGTTTTGAAATGCCAAAAACACCCAAAAATTCATCTGAGAAGTAAAATCCAACGGAGAATCCATAGATATAAACCCTAGGGTGAAATTGAAAGTGCCAAAAGCCCAAAAATCCATAAAGACACAAATTTGGTAGCCTAAAAGTGGAATTTCGTGATTGACAATCACGTGGCCAGAATTTGGGAAAATTTAAGAGTGGATTGAAGTAGGAGTGAGATCGGAGCTTAGAATTGCTTGATAAACCCAATGAAGGCAAGAATCTCTAGACAGCAGCTTGGACCTTTCCATGCCCACCTTGAGGAGCTCTAGAGGGAAGCGACGCCTAAGGAACTGTGTAGTAGAGAAGGAGACCTTCCTTGTGTTAGGTGTGGTAGGTATTGTGAGTGCCAAGGGTGTCTAGAACCAAATTGAGATGCATGTAACTCTGTGGTTGAGCTCACTGGCTTAGCTATCTCCTTCCCTGCCTCCCTACTTGCTTGGCAAGCCCAACTGTACTGTTTTAGAATGAGTGTTTGTCCTTATGGTTGTGAGTGAACCAGAGTAATTCCTCCTTAATCAATACATAGCCCAGCTCAGGGATGGTCTCTCAGCTGACAGAACATAGGCTAGACAGAGACCTACAGTTGGGTGGAACATTGCTCTTCCATAACCAGTTGCTCGGGCATTTCAATTAAAAAATAAATGTTTACTGTTGTCTCTGTGTAATATCCCAAATCCCGATATTTTCTATTCCTATGCAAATATGCTGATACAACCAAGCATGCAAACTGCCATGCAAAATTTAGCGTTAGCGTTTGTGAGATAGAATGAACACTTACCACTGATAAGCTGGCTGGACTGCTCCTAAGAGAGTATGCAAGCATCAAGAACTGAATCAGAGATGGACTGATATCTTCTGCTTCCAGTGAAACCCCAGCAGCAAGAACCCCAGATCAAATAAGGGTGATGTTTTCAGTGAAGGAGGTGTCCGATGGAGCTGCTGATTTGCAAGACTGATAGCCTTCCCGTGCCGGAGAGACTGCCTAGTACATGTGGAGGTTTGGAGGTCTCTAGGCAAGCTAGCAAATTGTTCCAGAGAGATAGTTGCTCACGCCCCCCTGATCCCGAAATAGCTAATAGCTGCTCCAGATGAGCACGGTCAGATCTAATAATCACCGGGTACCGGAGTAAGATGTCGATGATGAGAATGGTGCCTGAGTTTCGAAGTAAAACTGAGATCTGAAGACCCAGCAGGTGATTAGGGCTTTCTGGCTAAAAACCCCCCTTATGACTGTACACGTGTCCCTGCAACAATCTACACCGTATATTGGATAACTATGAATGAACGTAAGAGCAAATGGTGAACCTATATGGCTTACCCTAAATGAGACTAGGGCAAATATTTCACTGTCGAAACCCCGCTAGTTGAAGACGTCGTCTCCAACCCCAACTGTTGTGCTGCTATTCAAGAGCTCCCAAAATAATAATCATCAAAAGTGAAGTCTCCTTTCGCTTTATCCTCCTTTTATAACTTTCAACTGCAAAAACCTTAATCTTTGACCTAATTAGGTCACTTTATCTTCTAATTTGCAGTTGACTTGCATGCATGCGCATGGAGACTCAAATGAGTGCATGCATCATTAAATAATGCTTGGATGGCATCGACGAAGGTGGCCTTTGGCCCTGGTGGCCCTTCTTGACCTAATGATGATGCCTAGATTTTCTATGGATGGCATCAGTCCTTAGATGATTCTCTAACTGTCAGTAACCGCTCGAACCCACAGGAATCACATAGGTTAGCGGTTTTGGGCCTCAAGGCCTAATCAAAAGAGGACATTACAGTCCTCCCCGCTTGAGATTGCTTGTCCTCAAGCAACTGCAAACTGGGATGCTGCAATACTTATTCACCTTCCCAGGTGGCATCCTCTGGCGATAGTTCTTTCCACTGAACCAAGTACTCTCTGATTACCCTGTTCCTGAGCTTCCTTTCTCTAGTCTGTATGATCCGTTCAGGAATCAGTATCAGCAGTCCTTCATAATCTAAAGGAGGTAACTCTGTAGATGGAGCAATGTGTTGCCCAAGGGTCTTCTTTAGGTTAGACACATGGAACACATTGTGAATTTCACTTTCCTGTGGAAGTTTTAGTTCATATGCCACCTCTCCCACCTTCCTGATTATTCTGTAGGGTCCATAGAAGCGAGGTTTTAACTTTTATGCTCCTTTCTTCTTAAGCGAAGACTGTCTATAAGGTTGGAGCCTTAATATACCAAATCCCCTACCTCAAAGCTCCGCTCAATCCTGTGTTTGTCGGCATACAACTTCTATTGATTCTAAATTGTTTGTAAGTTTTCCTTCAAGATTTTCAGAATGTCTTGACTGTCCTGTATCCAAGCCTTAGCTTTAGGAGCCCTACTATCTCCAAATGTCAAATCTGCATAGTCCAAGGCCTCGTAACCATATAATGCCTTAAAAGGAGTCATCCTAATAGACATGTGATAGGTAGTATTGTAGCAATACTCCCCTAGGTGTATCCATTTGATCCAAGTTCGTTGTTGTCCTGTATCCAAGCCTTAGCTTTAGGAGCCCTACTATCTCCAAATGTCAAATCTGCATAGTCCAAGGCCTTGTAACCATATAATGCCTTAAAAGGAGTCATCCTAATAAACATGTGATAGGTAGTATTGTAGCAATACTCCCCTAGGTGTATCCATTTGATCCAAGTTCGTTGCTGCCCTGCTACATAGTTCCTTAAATATCCTTCGATCCACTTGTTGACTATTTCGGTTTGTCCATCGCTCTGGGGATGATAACTCATACTGGTAGCCAGTTCGGTCTCCACTAATCTGAATAGTTCCTGCCAGAAGGCACCTGTGAATCTGCTATCCCGATCACTGACAATGGTCTTAGGTAACCCGTGTAACCTGAAGACCTCCCTGAAGAATAACTCAGCTACTTGAGCTGCCGAGTAGTCTGATGATATCAAAAAGAAATGTGCAAACTTGGTCAGTCTGTCAACTACTACATATAAAATCTCGCCTTTGGACCTTGGGCAATCCTGTAATAAAGTCCATGGAGATGCTTTCCCACTTCTGTTCTGGAATTGGTAGTGGCTGAAGTAACCCTACTGGATGGATGTTCTCAATCTTGTTCTGCTGACAGATGCTACATTCCCGTACATGCTGCATAATTTCCCCCTTGAGGCCCTTCCATGAGAACGAACCTCTCTCGGATCTGCCTGTAGGTCTTCAAGAAACCTTGATGCCCTAATAAAGGAGAATCATGTGCTGCCTTAATGATCTTTTTCCTCAATGTGGATTCTGGGACAAGGTAAATCATGTTCTTGTAATAGATGATGTCATCAACAATCCTATACCTATCATCCTGAATTTGTCCATCCAATAATTCGCAAGCGAATTTATTTTTGGAGTATTCTACTAAGAGAAGTGCCCTCCAATCTGTGGATATACTACTGAGAGATAATGAGGTGGGACGCCTGGATAATGCATTAGCTACTACATTATTCTTACATTTTACATACTCGATCTCGAAATCATAGGCTTGTACTTTGCTGACCCATTTCTGTTGTGGCTCATTCAGTTCCTTCTGCTCCAGGAAATACTTGAGGGTGTTATGATCGGTTTTGATTTTGAACTTACTGCCCACCAGGTACTGTCTAAATTTTGTGAGAGCATGTAAGATGGCTAGCATCTCTTTGTCATATATGGAGTAGTGGCACTCGTAGTTCTTCAGTTTACGGCTCTCAAATGCAATAGGGTGATGGTTTTGCATCAACACTGCTTCTAATCCTTCCCCTGAGGCATCACATTCTACTACAAAGGGTTGTGAGAAGTCTGGTAATGTTAAAACTAGACAAAAACTCATAATAACCTTCATCTCCTCGAAAGTTTTATGTGCGAAGTCTGTCCAAGTGAACGCTCCCTTCTTTGTGAGATCTGTCTGGAGTGCTGCAAATTGGGAGAATCCCTTAACAGACCGTCGGTAATAAGTGCACAGACCCAAGAAACCTCTCAATTCTGTAATTGTTTTTGGCGCGGGCCAATCTCTGATAGCTTGGATTTTCTCCATATCAACCTGTACTCCTTCTGCATTGATTATGTGTCCTAAGTACAGCATTTCCTTCATGCCAAACTCACACTTGGACATTTTCGCGTAAAGCAAATGTTCTTCTAAAATGCTCAGTACTTCGTTCAGGTGTTTCAGATGCTCTCACCATGTTTTGCTGTAAATCAAGATGTCATAAAAGAATACTAGCAAAAACTTACGTAGCTGTGCTCTGAAGGTGTGGTTCATGCATGACTGAAAAGTGGTTGGAGCATTGGTAGGTCCAAAGGGCATGACCAAAAACTCATAGTGACCATAGTGACAGCGAAAAGTTGTTTTGGAGATGTCTTGGTCCCTTACCCTGATCTGATGGTATCCCGAGCGAAGATCAATCTTGGAGAAGTATTTAGCTCCCCAAAGCTCACCCATGAGTTCGTCAATTTTGGGGATGGGATATCTGTTCTTAATGGTCTTTTTGTTGAGTGCTCGATAATCGATGCACATTCGCAGTGTACCATCCTTCTTCTTGACCAATACTACTGAGGATGCGAAAGGGCTAGAACTAGGCCGAATATATCCTAGCTCCAGTAATTCTTTGATTGTTTTCTCAATCTCATCCTTGTATCTTTTGGGATGCTTGTAGGGAGTGGTGATGACTGCTTGTGTCCCCTCCTCTAGCTCGATGATGTGTTGAAAGCCTCGATCTAGCGGTCTACCTGATGGAAGGTCCCGAAAAACCTTTTCATGTTTCTGTAGCAAGGTTTGAATGTCACTTGGGTGTTGTGTGCTGGTCTCTGGGGGTTTCCTAAAGGTGACAAAACATTCTGCAGCCAATTCTATATCATCCTGTCGGAGTACTGCCTCCATTCTCTGTGACGAGACGAGTTTTGGGGGATAAGTGTTCATGCCCCTCAAAACTACCCATTTGCTGTCTGGCACCTAGAATTCCATTGCCTTGTAGTCCGTAGTGTATTTCCCTATAGAATAAAGCCACTGAACACCCAATACAACATGAGTATCCGATACATCCACTACATAGAAGGAATCTGTCATCTGATAGTTACTTAAGTTGACATTCAATTTTGGAATCCAGTAGTTGCACTCCATGCTGGAGTTCCCGGTTACTGCTACAGTGAATCCTTCGAACTTCTCGGTCTGAATACCTCTCTTGGCTTCCCAAGCGGAGTCAATGAAATTGTGGGTTGCTCCCCCATCAATCAATACTCCTACCTTGTGACCCTGTACTACTCCCATGACCCTGAGTGTATGGAATCTTGACACTCCAGATAATGTAGCAATGACTCCCTCTAGTGTATCACCCTGGTGTGATTCTTCCTCAGCTGCCCGTAGTTCTTCTGTGGCTTCCTGCTCATAGTCATCCTCATCACTGTCTGAATATACCTCAATGTAGTGAGCCTTCGCCTTCCCTGCACACCTGTGTCCTGGTACCCATGGTTCTTGAAAGGTGAAGCATAGTTTCTTCCTTCTCAAGTCTTTCCTAGTGTCTTCGTCTAACCATGTTTTCTTGGGGACATCCTGCTGGAAAGGTTTCTTGTCCTTGTCCCTAATGGGAAAATTGGTTTTCAGCAGGAACCTGTTTTTGGGGACTGAATCCTGAAGATCTCTGGCTCTACTAATGGCATCCTGCAGAGTGAGGGGTTTGTAGGCTTTCACCCACCCCCGTAGTGGCTCTGTTAGGACCTCAGTGAATAGCATAGTCAACCTGTTCTCTGACACATCTGTTACCATGACTGCTATCCTTTGAAATTCTGAGATGAAGGCTTCTGCACTACCGATCTGTTTGAGTTGAGCCAACTCTCTGAAATGTATCTCTGGATCCTTCCTATCAAACCTCTCTATGAGCTTCTGAGTGAACTCATCGTAGGAGTGTATGGTGTTGTGACCCAATGTCACCAGTCCATGGTACCACCACTCGTGAGCTTCTCCGTCCAGGTGGAGTGTAGCCAATTTAATGGCGTCTGTCTCTGTCATGGGATTGAGTTGGAAATATGTATCCAACTTTTGAACCCATATCCTCGCTGATCCTCCGCAAGTCCCATCAAAGTTCGGAATGGTCAACCTACCCAAGGTCTTCTGCAACTCATAGTTGTGATTGAAACCCTTGTTGAAATTCCTGGGCCTGTTCCTACTCTTCATGTTAAAGAAATCTGAAAAATACATGGCAGCATGAGACTCATCCCCTAAGTCTCTATACTCCTGCAAATAAGCCCTATAAGGCTCGCTAGGTTCTACCTGCATGACCGGACCACCTACTATATCTGCCAAGAAGTGAGGCATGGTAGGCCTGTTGGAAGGTCTGTTATATATGTGCGAAGTATTCTGCATATTAGTGTACGCAACCTTTCCACTGCTGCTTGTACATCCCCGATATGCCGATGAGGGAGGTGTACTGTTGGTACCTATTTCTGGTTTCGCCTATAATCTGTTGATTGCATTGAGCACATCTTTTTGCCCTTTTGCTAAGTCTTGCAATGCAGATACTAAGTTGTGAAACTCCATCCTATCCTCCTCTTCTCCCGTTCCTTTTCCCCTATCCGAGTGTATACCTGTTTAGTCCATGTCTGAATTGGTATCTTCTAGTTGGATATCCTCAAAGTCCCCTGTGTATCTACTCTTTCTCCTCCTATAGGTTACAAAAGGACCTCCCTCTGGATTCATCTATGTCTCATTTCTTAAGCCCAAAGCTGGCCAAGAAGATAGCTCTGATACCACTGTAATATCCCAAATCCCGATATTTTCTATTCCTATGCAAATATGCTGATACAACCGGGCATGCAAACTGCCATGCAAAAATCCCTATTTTATAGCAAAAATTAGGGTTAGGGTTTATGAGATAGAATGAACACTTACCACTGATAAGCTGGCTAAACTGCTCTTGAGAGAGTATGCAAGCATCAAGAACTAAATCGGAGATGGACTGATATCTTCTGCTTCCGGTGAAACCCCAGCAGCAAGAACCCCAGATCAAATAAGGGTGACGTTTTCAGTGAAGAAGGTGTCCGATGGAGCTGTTGATTTGCACGACTGATAGCCTTCCCGTGCCGGAGAGACTACCTGGTACATGCGGAGGTTCGAAGATCTCTAGGCAAGCTAGCGAATTGTTCCAGAGAGACAGCTGCTCACGCCCCCTGATCCCGAAATAGCTGATAACTGCTCCGGATGAGCACGGTCGGATCTGATAATCACCAAGTACCGGAGTAAGATGTCGATGATGAGAATGGTGCCTGAGTTTCGAAGTAAAACTGAGATCTGAAGACCCAGCAACTGATTAGGGCTTTCTAGCTGAAAACCCCCTTTATGGCTGTACACGTGTCCCTGCAACAATCTACACCGTATACTGGATAACTATGAATGAATGTAAGAGCAAATGGTGAACCTGTATGGCTTACCCTGAATGAGACTAAGGCAGATATTTCATTGCCGAAACCTCACTAATTGAAGACGTCGTCTCCAACCCCAACTGCTGTGCTGCTATTCAAGAGCTCCCAAAATAATAATCATCAAAAGTGAAATCTCCTTTCGCTTTATCCTCCTTTTATAACTTTCAACTATGAAAACCCTAATCTTTGACCTAATTAGGTCACTTTATCTTCTCATTTGCAGTTGACTTGCATGCATGCGCATGGAGACTTAAATGAGTGCATGCATCATTAAATAATGCTTGGATGGCATGCACGAAGGTGGCCTTTGGCCTTGGTGGNTCACTTTATCTTTATTCTCCCCTATGGTTAGTAAGCATTAACCTAAAATGCAGGGACATTGTACGAAGTGACAGTGTAAATTCTCCAGTTACCTTGGAGTGCTTCCAGTTTCAAGTNGCCCTCGATTTTCTATGGATGGCATCAGTCCTTAGATGATTCCCTAACTGTCAGTAACCGCTCAAACCCACAGGAATCACATAGGTTAATGGTTTTGGGCCTCAAGGCCTAATTGGAAGAGGACATTACACTCTGATTATGCCTAATTTATGTGTTATAAATGATTGTTCACTGTGTTAAATTAGATGCATGTGAATAGCATGAAAATGAATTTATTGTAGCGCATGGTTTTATTGCTATGCCTATGATGAGTTTGCTGGTATAAACATGTTATGTGTGTGCATTGATAAAATTTAATTTCACTGTGTATATTTTATATGAATTTGCACACGCATTTAAATGTTAGTGAATTTCATAGTATGACCATGGGATGCAATTTATCACCCCGCATATCGTTGATGTTCCCTCTGTGGGTCAGATTGATGGGAGAGGACGTGACATTCTTAGCTTTTTATAGGAGCTAGTTTTTGGGCTCCCACTTTGTATTTTTATCATAGTATTACATAGTCCCATTAACATACTTATGTGGTCATTTGTTGGACATTAATAAAATTATTTTATCTTATTATTATATGGCTTTGTGTTTCTATATAAGGATTGTGCTACCCTAAATATAGAAACATTACATTGCATATTCATTGCCAGAATTGTTACTATTTCCTTCTTTGCCCTATACAAGGGATTCTTTGAAGACTTCACAAAGCCTTCTGCTTTGTTGAACCTTACCTCCAAATGGCTCTTTGCCCTATTATATTTAGGCAAATTTGATACAAAAGAACTCTATATGCAACGGCTATCATGGAGAATTGTGTGTTCAAGCCTTGCTTGACTTGTCTCAAGGGATTGAAGAGCTTGTAGAAATAAGAGTTTGAGAGAAGGATCTTCTAGACAATACTACTAACGTAATACAATGCACATCTAGTTGTGGACTCTACTTATGGGTTTGATCTATTATACCAATCCCTTAATCAAGGTATCACTTCATTAGTTTTGCATTTTAGGTTTTTTTTCAACAAATACACGGACCCATTTTCCAGTATGTTGTCTATATGATCTAATGCAAATGATATCTTCGTTATGGTTAATTCACGATCCACTCGGATCATTTCCTTTGCTTCTTTCTGAGGATTTTTTTGACAATGCCCATATGGCTATTCTCTTTGCATATTAGGCCTTACGGATTTCAGAATGTGATGAATCATCTTTGAACCCATCACATTTGTAGATGTTACTTTATGTTCCAGGAATGGATACATCGAATTATTGCGATCTTACATCTCAGTATTTGGTTCATAGTGACATTTGTGGGATTATGTCCACTTGTTTGTATGAGGGAGCTGCATGCTTACTCATATTCTTTCATGTCACTTCTACTCACAGGTCCACAAGGACTTTTACACTACTTACAAATTCTTCCTTGAATGACTCTCAAGTCTTAGTCTATTACAATAGATCTCTACTTGCCACTTTATGATGTTAATGTGTGTTGGATGTATCATTTTCAACTGCTTCAACCTCAAGGGAAGCTTAAGCCACTCTTTGTACATTCAACCAATCAGCATGTTACACTGGATCTTTCTCTTTATGATGATCCCTTACTCCGATTGCTCTACGCTTAGCCACTTTCAACAGTCCAACTCACCAACAATGACTTCACAATACTTCTACTAGAGGCCACCTTCACTAAATAGTGGAACCATATGGAGTTCAGAGGGAGCTATGTGGACCCTCGCTCAACATTAAGAGGGGAAGTAACTCCTGTGTTCTTATTACTGCCCCCTGTTTAGTGTGGCAGGGGGTGACATGGACACTTGCTCAGCATTGAGGAGGGAGTTACACCTGTGTTGCAATGACTTCTCTTATTGGTGTAGTATGTACATGTGGCCACACCCCATTCATATGTATTAATAGTGTACTCTAATCATGGCTAAGGCAATACTTTATTATTTTATTGTATTACTAGGTATAGTCAATGCCAACCTAATCGACTCTGACGTGTAGGCTCAATAATCCTCTTAGGAAGTGTGCCCCTACTTATATGGATGGGCCCATAACCCTCTTGGGATTGGCGGGTTACAAAAGCCTTGGAAGTTTCAAAATTTGTTTGATTTTCCACAAGATCCATTTCTTGAGATTAGAATATGTTTCCTTCCCATTTCCATGATGGATCCAAATCGGATCTGCAGATCCTACACAATGGTTAGCAGATCTGGTAACACAAGTATTAATCTCTATTTAAAAAATCGGTCAACTCGGACTTGAACGAGTTGACCCTGAACAGAGCCAAGTCGGACTGCAAATCGGATCGAGTGATCGGTTCAATACCAAACAGGTCGACTCGATCGAGTCCCAACCTAAACCGATCGAGTTGTCTATGTCGACATGTGTGGGTCCACAAATGGTAATACTAAAACTAATCTAATTCACTCTATTCAGTAGTATTTGGTAATACTAAATGGTAATATTAAATTCTTAAAGTAGAAGTGACATTCTCCTTATCTTTCATTTTCTATCATTTTATTTAAATTTTTCATATTACCATTAATTGTTTCAAGATGTTTGAGAGTAGTTACAACTTACAACCTCATCAGACTTCATATGCGAAAAAAATAGAATTTTAGATCCTATTCAAAGTTCAACAGACTTCTTGGTTTTCAGGATTTCAGGTTTGCAAAGCTCCCGCCAAATTCTATCATGTATGAGGGTATGGGATTGGCATTTAATCAAGCACATCAAACCCTCTATATACCTTTAATGTTGGTGGTGTTGATTGTTGCACTCTCCACTCTAGCAAAATCATGGGAAGTTTTTTCTAACTTATTTTAACGATTGGTTTAGGAAGCTTCATCAAAACTGTAAGGTGTTGAGTCGTTGACTAATGTACTTGGAGGATCAACTTTGAGATTCAAGGTAGAGACAAGGGTTAAAGCCTAGAGGAGGGAGGCATAGGGTGCTATTGATGACTTTGTTTCCCCGTTTTGTGCAACTTAGAATCTAACCATAACACTAAAGCTATAAGGCAAACCCTAACCACATGTTTCTATGCATTCAGCTAGTACTACTACTGCAGTTGTAGATGACCTTCAAAAGTCCAAGCTTGAGCCAAATGATGATGTCGTTGCTAGTCTTGATTCTAGTTCTAGTAGTGACGATGAGTTTGACATTGTCTATGTATGATGTATGATCTATGATGTAGTGGCATCATAGGATGTTATTTTTTGGACTCTACAGGTTATTTAGGCCTCATTGATTATGTATTTTGTTCCAAAAATGTATTGCACAATACACTTCATTCCATTTTGATATATTCGCCCTTATATGGTATATACATGAGCAGACTTTGGATATTGACTCTATTGCTTTGGAATCATAGATGAGAATCTTTAAAATATTGTTTTTCTTTAAAATTTAAATATTTTATGTATTTTTGAGTAAACCGAGTCGTTAAATTCAAATCGGTAGAGTCGTTATCAATTCCAAGTCCAAGTCTGTGTTGGCCCTCAACAGATTCCAAGTCCAAGTCTGAGTCTGAGTTTTAAAACATTGGTATTAATACATCACTCAAGCTTCATTTGCAAATCATATTTTTTATCATTGAGCAAAGGCTCTCCGATATCAAGTTATTAAACCTACAGTCAACAAAACATTGTGCTGCACTCTTGCTCCTTTGTGCTGCACTTTTGCTCCTTAGCAGGCTTATTCTCTCACTTGTGCACTTGATCTTCTCTCTAGTGCAGTAATGGACAGCTCCAGCACACTGTTTTAGTGCTGGTTTTTCTCTTTATTACAGATTTTTGGGTTGGCAATTTGGTTCCATTTGATCCTCTCTTAATGTTTGTGATCTCAACAGTAGTTTTCAACTTGTTTATTAAAATGTATTCTACATTATTTGACTTCACATGTTAACATGTTAGCTTTCTTTGTGGTGCGTTATAGTAATATGTCAGTGGTTATAGTTCCAAAGTCAAATTGTTAAATTATTAGTGTTCATTGATATTTGCTAGACTTAGTTGCTGGGACTATAGAAATTTTTAATTTAGTGGTTTTCAGCTTGTTTTCTGATGAGCTCATACTATTAAATAGTAACATGTTCTGGCTATGCCAAAGAACCTGTTCTGATGCACATCCATGAACTGATATTTATTCTCGTCTAAGGATCACCTCTCAAGGTTAATGGAAAAGGAGCAAAATATTCAGGTACAACAAAGATGAATAAGGCAAATTTCAAGGATGCTGTTGTGGACCAAAGAAGGGAGACTAAATAACAAAAAATTATGATAAATCAAACCTGAATGTTTTGAGGTCATGACTCAACTCAGCTCAAGGCAGGGCTACAAAAGAGGGCATGGACTCTTTTGCATTTCTACTAAATCAAACCTAAAAGTTCTGTGAAGGTCATAACTCGGCTCAAGGCAAGATCACACAAGAGGGCACAGATCCTTCGACTACATAAAAACAATTTAAGGCAGCTTAAATGATCCAAGAACCCACTGGAGTATCTATGGAAACCAAAAATAAAGATATATACATTACTTAAGTAAATGAAGCAACAATGCAAATGCAAGAACAGTTGCCACTACAAGATCAATACAAATCACTAATAACAAACACACCAATGAAGTTGTATAAGTTCTTTGTATTTCATGAGTCAAGACTTGTGAGAAGCGTTGAAAAGTACCAAGGAAATGTTGTTCACCTTGTCATGCCTTGGGGTGGACAAGGACATTTAAAAAGTGGTCCCTAGTACTTTATAAAGCAAGATACTCTTTATTTTATAAAGTCACTTTATAAAGTGGCTTTGAGTGTTTTAAATTAAATTTGACTTCATGAGAATATGAAAAGTGGGTGAAGTATTTAATTACTCATTAATATTAAAATGATGTGCATTTAATTCATTTAATGAGAGAAGTGTTGAGTAATTAATGTGGGCCCTAGATCTCATCTAGCCAACTTTTAATCATGGCCATTGATTGAAAAGAAGGTGGTTACTCAAACCAAACTAGGGAAAAGGCATGGGAGAAGATTCATTGTTCACTTTTTCAAATGAGATTTTTGAGGAGAGAATAGCAAGACGAGAGAATCGAACCCTAGAGAGAGAAAAAAACTTGCACAGAAATCGAGAAGGGTAAGATGGGCATGTTTTCCAAGATGAATGGCACAAATGTCTAGAAAAAGACTGACACAGAAATCAAGATATAAACAGCAGTGATATTTTGCACAGAAATCGAGAGAAGGCCATACAGTAATGTACCATACAGCTGCACAGAAATCAGGGCAAAGAGTGGCACAAATTTCTAGGAAAGTACAGCATTTATTGCTGTCAGCAGACCATACAGGGCATGAATTTCGAGGTAGAAGCTTGCTGGCACAGCGCACAGATTTCGAGATAAAACTTGCACAGAAATCAAGGTACAGCAGACAGTACAGCTCACATGTGTGGGCCATACAGCACAGGTTTCGAGGTGCTGGTTTGTCAGTCCATACAGCAGAATTTCAGAGTGATTCTGACACAAATTTCAAGAAGAAATTAAGGAGATAAGTACCGCTGTTTTGAGTTTGTAATTTTGCCTGAATAAATAAAAATCTCTCTTTGAACAGGTTTTCCCTTCAGGGCTTTATCCTGGACCAATTTGGTCAAAAATCACTAAGTTAATTTTGTGTGTGGGGCTATCATAAAATTTCTGAGTTGTTAAAAGTTGGTAAGATTTCCATGTTCAAGAAATTTCAATTTTTATGCAAGCAAAGTGATTTTGCTATGAAGGGGTTTGGACATTAAACTTCATGATAAAAACCAAACTTGAAACCGGGTTGGGAAATCAAAAAACTTCAATAAGAATGTGGAGATGCATGTTGGCAATAATGAGTAAAATGTCAATATTGCAAACATCAGAATGCATAGAACACATAGGGCCTAAGTGGCAACTTGACAGGGTACATGGATGCAGAGATTAGGATAGGGATATGCTTTATTAATTAAATATAGCATAAGACTCGCGGGAGTGAGAGGATAGGTTGACATGATGTAAAATGGTATGGGAAATTTAAAGACAATTAAAAAAATCAGAAATCTGAAGTAAAAGTTTGTTTATGGCCTTGGCCCAATAGAGAAAAGTATTTTTTACTGCCTGCTACAGATGCATTATCTGCTGCTGTTAGCGATACTTGTTTTGAGTTTTACAGGGCATGTCACAGTAACATGGAACGTACCTCAGTTTGGGATTTGCACTGCGTGGGCACCAGGCAGCAAGCCAAGGGAAATCTCCAGCTGTTGGGGCAATTCTTAACCCCAAACCTGGGTACAGGAGCTGCTATTTAAGTATGGAGCTTCTTGAAAAAAAAAATGTTCGCAATGCTTACACATGCTAGTTTTAACTTTTACTCCCCTCAGATGAATACCCAGTAAAGTGGTGTATAGAGCTTTTTGAGCTAAAACTTCATTGGCAATGGATCAGGATGGTTTTCCTGCTATTGACACAAATGGCTATTGTTGTTAAGCCTAATTTTGACTATGCCATGTTGCCAGAGGATGCTTCCCTGGGAATGGGTGATGCATCCCCTGGCAAAAGACGCTTAACAGCTAAGTTGCCAGGAAACTTGGGTACAAGGACGGGGACGGGGACGCCATTTTTTGAAACAGGGGACTTGGGTACGTCAGGGGTATATATATATATATATATATATACAAAATAAAAATTTAAATCAATTTATTTTTTACTAGTATTCAATTTCAATAATTAACAAGTACAATTAACATGCACATTGCTTCAAACTTCATAAATCGTTGATATAAAGTGGGAATTACATATGAACCTTAAGTGTAAACATAACTATAGTTGATGGAGCTTTTGGTTTTTCAAGCAGAAGCCAGTTTTCTACAGCAGGACAGTGGTTGGTTGTTCAAAGATTCAGAGCCTCTCTGTACAGTCACAAGTAGTTACACGTAGGGTATTTACCAGATTATCTCAGAGATTATCTATGGGCTTTGTGTACTTCTCCAAGGCTTAGCTACCCTTGGTTAAGTTACCTTAGTACTAGATCTAGGTGTCACACGGAGTGTGAGATAAAAGCATTAGTAACTCTCTTGGTTTATGATTGGTTTATGATGATGTACTTTTGGAATCAAAAAGACCACAGGTAATGACCACAAGGGCACTTGGAAAAAGGCTAAAGTCAAAAATACACAAGGACTTTTGGACCACAAGTGAAAGTCAAAGTACATAAGGACTTTTTGGGTAAAAGTCAAAGTTACTAAAAATATATTTTGGGTAAAAAGGTAAAAGTGAAATTAGGAAAAGAATAAAATATTACTATTTTATCTTTCCTAATTTTGGTCCACTTACAGGTGACTAAAGGCTATAAAAGAAGATCAAGTCATTTCATTATCACACACACACTTGCTCAAACAGGTACTGCTGCAAATCAGAGGATCTCACAGGTGAAGAAGAAGTTCATGATTGTGCCCTAGCATGGATGCGTCTAACTAGGGCATCAATCATCATCCAATTTGAAGGTCAACCCTAACCTAGGGTTTCATTCTTAATCAAACAATAACTTCTTTCTCCTCCACGTCATCTTCAGATCTGTTCTCGGGCTGGGATCTTCTCAGGCAGGCAGCCACCATCAATTGTGGGCAGCTGAGATTGGTTCCGGGCAGCCCTCCTCTTCATGGGCTGCCCTTATCTTTCTTCGGGGAGGTTCTTTAGGGCTCAGCCCTCGGGTTGCTACCCCGTGAGGGTTTGGCTGCTTGCCAACCCTCGGGCAGCCTCCGGGGCAACCCCGTAAAGGCTGCGGGTTGCCAGCAATCTGCTGCAGCAGCTGCTGTGCAGACCCTAGGGGGTCTCAGGCTGTCAACTGACAGACCCGAAAGACCACAGGCCTGCTTGTAGGGCCACAGGACAGGCTGCGGGCAGCAGCAGAGCTGCCACAGGGAAGCCAGGCAGCACTTGGCTGCAACAGGGCAGCCAAAATAGACCACCGGGCAGACAGGAAGGACGAGCAGGGGCAGAAAAAGGATGGGCAGCAATCTGGGCAGCAGATTGGGCCGTCCAACAGTACAGCCGGGCAGCCAGTCTGCAATTCGGGCAGATATGTGGATTCCGGGCAGTTTGGAAAAATTCTGGGCAGCCTGTAATTAATATCCGGGCAGCTGTCATAAAATTCTGGGCAGTTATTTTGTATTTCCAGGCAGGCAGAAATTAATTATGGGCTGCCTGTCATAATTTTTTAGCAGTCTTTTTTTTTACTTTGGGCAGGCTTGGGCAGATCTGATAGTTTTCTTGGGCAGATCTAAAGTTTTCTGGGCAGATCTGAAAAATTATTCAGGCATACTGTTTTGGACAGTTTTGATTATTTCCAGGCAAATCTGGAAATTTGAGTACCTAGGGTTTGAAACCCTTGTTCTGAATTTTGCTGAGAAATTTCTCTGTAACTGTTGTTAAACCCACATTGGGGTTTGAGGAACTTTTTGAAGAATTTCTAAGTCATCTCATTTACGAGATGAGCTAATAATGTTTTTTTGGGGTTTTTGTCCTTTGAAGGTTTCCCTAGTGAAAAACTCGTGTCCATTGTGCTGATGTGATGAATGTGTTTTTTACTGCACTTGTCATTTGTTACTTAAGTTGATCTGCAAATTTTCAAGTATTTTTGCTAATGCTAAAATTCAACACTATTGCACCCATTGAAAGTAATAATTATATTAGTACTGAATTCGCTAACCATTTAGTGATTCCCAAGTCAAATATAGGTGAAAGGCTAGACTTCTGGAATAAGAAACAATTTGAAATAACTGGCTTACAATTGAATGTTGGAGAATATATTGTCACATCAAAGTTTATTGTTAGTTCCTTATAAAGCTTTGACGGTGACATAAATTTGGGCGCACCCTCGATGGAAACACTAGGGACATTCATTTGAACACGAAGAAGAAGTTTTTAACATTTTCATACAAAAAGAAAAAAATAACATTATAGGACTCTACATTGAATTCTAATCCAGTAACATCAAAAGACTTTAAAAATATCTCAAAAATTATCTTTGAATATAGTCAGAAATCAATACAGATGATGCAAGAAGAGTTCGACAAAGTTATCGCAGATAAAGAAGAAGAGATCTCTTGCATAAAAGATCATAATCATAAATTGCTTTCTCAAATCAAGAAGGCGAAGGATAAAACACAATACAATTAAAAGCTAGAAGAGGAGAATTGACATCTTCAAACAAAACTATTAGAAAATATCAAAGAGGATGGTCACCTTAAGAATCATAAACAAGATCTAATAGATCAAATTCCAAATCTTAAAGATGATGAGAAATCACAAGAAGAAATGATCAAGAATCTTAAGAATAATAAAGATTCATTAGAAAACAAGTTGGACCAAATTCAGAGGACATCAAAACCCTCAGACTCAAAAGTCCAAGTTGAGAAAAAAGAAGCAAATACAAAGTCCTCGTCACAATTCAAAAATAAGCCAAACTAGTAAAAAACAAACAACAAGAACTCCTTATCGACACCCAAACTATAAAAAACATTTTGACACAACGACAAGGTCAAAATGAACATAAACATAAGAGTTATGATATCAAAAAAGAAAGAACACAACATCAACAAACTAAGCTGAAAACTAGAAGTTCCATTCAACAAAGCGATCAGCAAACAGCTATCTCGGATGGACTACTTGACAAACGATATGACATTTTTTCTTGGGAATTCAAAACTCGTATCTTCTCGTTTCATCAAGTGTCATAGTTCTAATACAAAAGATCGAGAGATGACATTACAAGTAAGAAATCAAACGTAAGCCCTATCTTCAATAAGCTTTAAGTACAAAACTTCCATTAAGGAGAAGGGAATGTTATATAAAAAATAAAACATAATACAATATATATAAATAGTAATAGTAATTATAATAATAATAGCAACAAACAATAATAATTAGTGAAAAGGTGTAACTCTTTATGAAGAGTTTTGTTAGAGGCATTTTAAATGATTATATATACGGACAACTCTATCTTGTAAAATATCATATCTTATATCATATATGATATTTTATAATTATTATTCATGGATTATTTATCCTTTCAGAAGTGGAAGTTTCAGTAAAAACAAGTTTTTATGTTTTATTGTTACAAGAAGCCAGTTTTCTACAGCAGGACTGTGGTTGTTCAAATATTCAGGGCCTCTTTGTACAGTCACAAGTAGTATCAACATTATAGCATATCCTTTCAGAGTTCAAATATATCTTCTTAATGGGAAGCAAAGCACCCTCACGTCAGAAACGACAAGCAGTGCAGAGTAGGGTGAAATTTGAGATTTGTGTGGAGATCATCAAATCCTTGTCCCTTCGTACATTTATGTGTGATATGTAGCATTCCCTTGATAATCTTGATAACTTTTTCCAGGTCTGTATGAGCTGAAATAGTTTTCTCGATGCTTTCACCATTTTGACTTTTTACAGTTTCGCACAGTGATCCCCATGTGAGTATCACTTATTATTGTTGTCAAACTGTATAAGACAGATAAATGGGAGACCTAAGAACAGAATATCTACCTCAACCAGTTTTGCAGTGCTTATTTGAGGAATTCATAAATAACTTGCCCTATGGGAACTATCCTACCTACATGGTTGCATTGTTTGTTTCATGAACAGCATGCCACCAAAATGGCACTGGGAGTCAAGTTGTTTACTTTTCACGTTCAATGGCCCATTGATCTATGCAACAAAGGTGTTTTGTTGAGTGTTGGAGTGGACCTAAAAGGGGACTAGAGTCAATGAAGCCCCCATCCAGGGAGCAATCTGTTAAAGATAGAGCAGCATCGAGAGCCATTCAATGAGAAAATGGAGGTGCCTGGTCAGTTACAAGGAGTTGATCAACATAATTCAGTCTAGGACTAAAGCTCAGCCTGGGGCTGAGAGCCAATCTTTAAGAATGGAGGCACTTGGTCAGTTACCAAGATGTTTGCAGCTGCGAGACCCATTCTCAGGGAGGATGGTACCCTAGTCAGTTAACTAGGGCAGAGTAAGACCCTAGAAGGTACCGTAGGGCCCCCAGTATTCTCCTTGGGTTCTTCGTTTGGGACCATGCATGTTGATGTCATGACAAAGTCCCTTAACATATGGTTAAGGCCCCTATATGTCTCTAGGGTATTCTGGTCTAGGACCAGACAGTTTCTTGGACACGATGTCCAAGCAGATTCTGCAGGTTGAGACAGAGACTTCCTGGTCTGGGACCAAGCAGTTCCTGCAGAAGCATTCCTAGTCAATTAACCAGGTGGATCTTTGTCAAGTTGACCAAGATGATGATGTGCAATGTCCTCTCTCCTAATCGGTTATTGCTAGGTTGTTTCTCAAGGGACTGGCCACCCCATGATGATGTCACTAGCAACTAACCCTTATGGGCAGTATTGAGGACCAGAGGATCACATCATCCAGTTTGGATCTCCTCCTTATACAGTGATGACAAAAAAATACATGTGACAATATACCTTGAGAGAGAAAAGCTTAAAGTCCTTGCTCTTGTTGGTCCTTTGGGTAAAAAGGGATTTGTTTGTCCACCTTTATGGTACACCTTAGACTTGTGGGTATGAGGGTTGTCTGTCCTTTATCTTTTACTTGGTTCTAGTGTCCTTATGGTGGGTACCTTTGGTATGTTAACTTTTATCTTATGGGTTTTATTTTTGGACCGTTGGTATTTTATGGTTTTATTTTTGGACCAGTGCTACCCTATCCTAAGTCAACTTAATTTTATGTTTTTATTTCTTGAACCATTGGTCAAATTAGTTTAATGGTTTTATTTTGTAAGACCATTGGACCATTTTATTTTATGGTTTTACTTTTTATTTTACCATTAAGTCAACCTAATTTTATTTTATGTGTAGCCAACCTAAAAGATAGGGTGTTGAAAGAGACCCTTCTAGAAGTTCTTCCAAGTTAAAAAAAAGCAAGTTCTATCCTTCATTATGATTATCCATCAAAAGACTGATTTACCTAGGTTTGGAGTCAAGGACTGTTTTTCTGTTGCTAGGGTTTCACTGTCTTCTTTTGGGCTTCCAGATCTGTGTTGAGGACTGCTATTTGCTATCTAGCCTAAGTCATAACTGCTGGTGACTCTTCTTTGATGAGCCATGGACTGTGGTGATCCTTCCTCTATGAACCGTGACCTCTTCTGCTGCTGGTCGTGACTTTGGATTCTTTATTTTTTGCTGGGCCGTGAACTTGTTTGTGCCCTAGGGCTGGGCCGTGAATTTGTATGTGCCCTAGGGCTGGGCCGTGAGGCTGTTTGTATTCAGCAAGAGCATGACAGTCATTTATATGACTGCTGTAACTTCTCCTAACTGGGCCATGACATTATCCGCTGACTGTGTATTCAGCTTGGCCGTGACTATGTCTTCTACTGCTGCTGTGAACTGTGTCTGTGCAGCTGCTTCCGTGTATATATTTCTCCTTGCTGCCGTAACTGTGTTTTATCTCTCATCCAACATGACTGTGTGTCTCACCCTTCCAGCTTGAATGAGTCTCTCACATAGCGTGACTGTGGGTCACTTGCCAACGTGACTGTGTGTCTCACCTTGCCAACATGACTGTGTCTCTCAGCCAACGTTACTGTTTGTCACTTGCCAGCGTGACTGTGTGTTTCTTGTTCAGAGTAACTATGTGTCTCTGCTGGGTACGACTGTGTGCTAGCATGACTGTGTCCTCTCTGCTAGTGTGACTGTACTGGGCATGACTGTGTCTCTCTAAAGCCTGAAGTTTCTCTTCTGTTTGACTAAGAATCTGAGGTTTGTATCCTTACTGCTATAACTCTCTTAAGATCTCTCTCTCAAGGTACGTCATTTGTTCACCTAGGTGACTTGTCCTTTCGGTGACAAGATCATAACCTAAAAGTGTCTGAGTATAAGGCTGATCTAAAACAATTCTAGATTAGTATTGTTACTGTTCTTTAATGCTGATATTTCCTGTACATTATTATTGTTTTATCAGTTATAATATTGTTACTATACATGGCATTTGGTAAATCATCTCAAGGACCAACTTTAACGCAGTGACCAGTGGAGTGTTAAAGTTGAAAGAGATGAAAATTATGTTTGAAGTTATTGCAGCAGTATTGTTCTGGATCTAACCTTGTTGTTTTAGTTCTGTTTATGAATTAAAATATGAAAAGTTTAATTGCATATATCAAACCCTAACCTAACCCTAATTTTTGACACAATCGTGGGCTATATGAATCCTTTTGTTTAATAATAGAATTTAGAAATAATAATTTGAATAAATTATTTAAATAAAAAACCTTACTCAGAGCCAGTGACACAGAAAATGAGTACCCTCATAAAACTCAGAAATCTAGTTTTTACTGAAAAAAGGAAACAGACTTGTAGAATTTGTTACTCTAAAGACTAAATTTCAACTCGAGATGATATTTAGCCAAAGGAGCTCTGAGAGTAATGAGAAATTACGAAAAAATAAATCTGAATATTCATGTTATTTTCCTTGTTATAAGGACATAAGGATACACCAAGTATATAATTCAAAAAACACAAGATATATAAATAACAACTTGCCCTATGGTAACTATCCTACCTGCATGGTTGTTGTTTGTTTCATGAACAGCAGGCCACTAAATGGCACTGAGAGTCAAGTTGTTTACTTTCCAGTTCCACGTTGCATGGCCCATTGATCTATGCAAAAAGATGTTCTGCTGAGTGTTGGAGTCACAGTAACAGGACTCGCGAGTCAAACCGGATTAATTGCGAGTTTGACTCGGCTCGGCAACAAAACGATCCAATTTGGATCGAGGCGATTTAAACTGGGGCTGAATGACTTCAAACCATTTGATGGAAAAAAAAGCAAGTTTTTACTCAGCTCCACAAGTCCGGGTACCCTCTAAATCGCGATTTTTGTCCATTTGAGCGACAGTTTGGGAAACGAGCAGTATTCTTTTTTTAACCAGAGCGAGCCGCTCCAACAATACCAATTACCCTCAAATACTTCTTAAGCCGATCGTGCATTTGTTGGGCCAATAATGTGCTGATTGATGCCGGAATAGCTGCCAGAATAGCAACTTTACTGGGCTGATAAAAAATCGCGATTGGACGTTCATTTGTTCTCGGGTTTGGGATGTTGTGTTTGCCCCTGGTTTGGACACAATTTTTTCCTAATGATAATGATAATGGCAGGTTGTATGGGTAGTTAGTTTGAATTTGCAACCGGACTCCGTAAACATTCTTTAAATAAATAAAGTTTACATTCAATTTGCATCCTCTCAAGCAATTAATCTTAAATCTTTAGTAATTAATTACTGAAAAAAAATCCATTAGTAATTAGTTCAAAATTTTATTACGAGTAACATTAGTAATTAGTTCAATATTTTATTATGAGTAAAAGAAATATATTATAAATTATTATATTTTTAAATTTATTATAATTATAATTAGGATGGTATTGGCTAGTAAAGGATACATGGTATGTTTTCACTTTTCCATATGATTGGTAATCAATTTTTAATAATCTTTGGCTTTAATCCAATACATAAAAGTAAATATCAAATAAATAAATTTAATATGTTTTATATAAAGTCAATAATTAAAATTAATATTAAAATTATATAAATTTAATAAATATATTAATATTAATAAGATGAAGTTAATTTAAATGTATTTAAAAATTAATATCTATCAACCATATTTGTTTAATATGGTTATTTTGGACATCTATTGATATCTTGCAGTATATGGACATAGTTATTTTGAATATCTATGAAAAAAATGTGCTTTTTAATTCTAAATGTGTATATATTTAATTTTTTGTGTTTGCCGAGTTTTTCCCGATTTTTTCCCGATCCGATTCAAACTCTTCGCTCTTTTGCCTTGCCAATTTATTGCCGATTCCGAGTCTGGTAAGTATGGTTGGAGTGGACCTAACAAGGTACTGGAGTCAACCAAGCCCCCATCCAAGGGAGCAATCGTGGGCTATATGAATTATTTTGTTTAATAATAGAAATAATAAATTCAATAAATTATTTAAATAAAAAACCTTACTCAAAACAGCAGGCCACTAAATGGCACTGGGAATCGAGTTGTTTGCTTTCCAGCTCCACGTTGCGTGGCCCATTGATCTATGCAACAAAGGTGATCTGCTGAGTGTTGGAGTGGACCTAACCCCAACTGGAGTCAACCAAGCCCCCATCCAGGGGAACAATCGTGGGCTATACGAATTATTTTGTTTAATAATAGAAATAATAATTTCAATAAATTATTCAAATAAAAAACCTTACTCAAAACCACTGACACAGATAATAAGTACCCTCATTAAACTCAGAAATCTGTTTTACCGAAAAAAAGAAACAGGCTTGTAGAATTTCTTACTCAAAACACTAAATTTCAACTCGAGATGATACAAAAGATAGTGTGTTAACTTATGATATTTAGCCAATGGAAATCTGAGAGGAATGAGAAATTCTGAAAAGATAAACCTGAATAATTACATGCTAAATATTCGTATTATTTTCTTGTTATAAGGACATAAGGATACACCAAGTATATAACTCAAAAAACACAAGGTATAAATAACGAAAAACAATTAGTGTCAACAGAGTCATGACTCAGTGGCGAAGACAGTGGCATATCAGCACCCACTACGGTTCAACTCCCCTGAAGACAAAATAAGTGGTGCAGGTCCTTGGTGATCGTGACAGAATAGTAACCCCCCCATAAACCAAGTACATCAAAAAGTACAAATAATAACAGACAATTGTTGTTAATGGGGTCGTGGTTCAGTGGTGAACACTGAAGACGGTAGGCATGTCAGCACCCACTAAGGTTCAATTTCCCTGAAGACAAAATAAGTGGTGCAGGTCCTCAGTGATCACTGATTGTGAGAGAATAGTACCCCCCCATAAACAAAGTACATTAAAAAGTACAAGTAATAACAGACAATTGCTGTTAATGGGGTCGTGGTTCAGTGGTGAAGACAGTAAGCATGTCAGCACCCACTAAGGTTCAATTCCCCTGGAGACACAAATAAGTGGTTGGGGCCAGAAGCAGGGACTGGGTAACTTTGACAGAATAGTAACCCTTGTTGTGGCATCTTAGCCGAACAGAAGTTCTTGTGTTGAATGGTTCACCCAACGAGGGTTGTTTAATGGGCCAGTCACTTGTGGTGGCCAGACTTTTCGAGGCGGTTGCAATAGTTCTATTGAATTTAAAGAAAGCACTTTAAAACTAGATAATAGATTTTCAAGGCAAAAAAGAGATTTTAATCATAAAATGAAGCAAATGCAAAGTTGTTCTTTCATAGCATTGCTAATTGAATAGGCAAGGCAATAATCAAAAACCTCAGACGTTCAGCATCGGCCCTGACATCAATTTTCTCTGTTTCTCGGTTTATCAGACTGACAATACGAGCTGTATATGTAGTAATTGCACGTAGTAATTGTGGAGGACTCCTCAGCAAATTTTGAGCAAGATCCCTAACATCATTTGGTGTTTCCCCATCCAAATCAATAACTAGCTTTTCAGCATCTAAATTTGCATGTCCCTGAACTCCACCCCCATCATAAGCCGGGAAAGTGTTACGTATTCTTTCAATGAGATGAGCTGCAAGTGACTCACATGCCTTTCTAATGCTCCTTTCCTGTGCTGTTTCAATAAGAATGAGACCATCTGCTGGCTTGTTGCCCTTAATTGTAGCATAAACTGTATCCTGCTCATTACGGGCACGTAGAATATCAGGAGTTGCATCTTGCCCACTGCCAACCCTCACTCTCTGTGCATCCCTTGCTTGATCAACATACCGATGAAGTCGTCGCTGATATTCTGCAAAAATCTTGCATGCTTCTTCACACCGCTGATCATAAGCTTCAAGCATCACCTGCTTATGCCTAATACAAGAGAACAAAAAATCAAAGAGTGATAGTTCAATGAGAAAGTTAGTACAACTAATTTTAAAATTTGAGAAAAGTTCCTTAATATTCTTCAGCAATATTTAATATCCAATTAAACTTGAGTTCAATGTTAGTGCAAGAAATTACTCTGTTCTACACAATGAAATTCAGCCAAACACTGCCTGCCTAATAAAGCTCCAGCCAGAACAATTTCTCTAGAGAATCAATAACAGAAAAGAAAAGGCGTTCTAATGATCTTAGCGTGAATTCCATATACTGATTATTCTCTCCAGTACAAGTTTGGCAAATGAGAAATATGGTTCAAGTTCTCTCTTGTAAACTTGCCAGATTTTATCAAGATGTTAATAACGATGTCCTTGAAGATATTTTTTAACCAACAAGAGAAAGCACAACCTTGAGACAGATTTTCAAAGATATCTTCCTTTGTTCACAAGCTGTAATCACCAGAATTCAATTTTTTAAGGATGATGATGTTGCAAAGTCCTAATAAGGGCAGATATAGACCAAAAATATTAGCAGGACCAGTAAATCTTTAATTTCTCTAAGCATATGATAACAATATTCAAGGACTTGGTGCTTGCCCACAGGGATTATGGCATTTCAGAAATATCACAACTCACAGCTATGAGTTGAATTGCAATTGAGCCAGTGAGGCTTCTGCTTTGCCCTCAGTGCAGCAAATGAAGACAGAAATTGCACCAGTCATTACATGTATCTAAACCTCAGTTCTAGTGTGGTAGATTATTAATGTGTTGTGCCACAATACACAATTTCAGTTCAGCATTAACAGGATCCATGCAAATTTGAGTTTCTCAACACCTTCTGTACAAAAAAATATATATATATAGACACTAAGTTTTGGGAAAGACTCTATTACCAGGTGTCATGTAAAATTAATGTAGCCTGTCCTTCACAACACCAAACTAAAATATATTTAGATTAATTCAACCAAAATCAAAACACTTAAAATGAAGGCCTGCAACGGCTTCATGATCTTAAAAGTGATCGACAAATATAGTTATTTAAACAATTTATAGCGATACTAAAACATGCAACATGCACATTACGACATGCTAGTCTCATATTTGATTATATTCAACCATACTTCAGAAACAGTTTGCCAAGCAACACATATGCACAATGATCTTACTGGATAGATATATAGATGTTTAATTTTTCCAGGACGTTGAATCAGTATAGCATAAGGGCAATACTCAACACCCTATTTTGAAGACAATCAATTCTAGTCATACTCAGGCAGGCCTCTATGGCTAGTTTTAAACTAATATTCAGAACCAACATAACAGATGCCTCTCGGACTACAGTATAAACATTGCTGTAATTAAGTTTTACAGGGCCACTGAAAGAAGGAAAACCGCATTTAATAAAAGAGATCATTCCTCCTATTTTGAATAAAGTTCAGATATTTCTCTGATGTATGAGTCCTACCTATCCATTGCTCCCCGTTGACTGTTATTCCACATAATACATACTTCACCAGAATATATCACATCAAGATTTTTAGAGCAGGATGAGGAACCCTGGGATCGGGTATAATTAGTTCGTTTAATCTTATTTATCATAACAGGAAACTTTAAAAGACAATAATGTCAAGCCCCTTCTGTTCCTATGTATTAATTAGCATATTCAAGATCAGACTATTGCTAATGTTTAACAGAACAGCTTAATATAAAGAAGCTGCAAGATCCACACTCACGAAAACTAATTTTAACACACAAGCTTTTTGGAAGTAACCGAATTTAACAAAATACTAACTTGTATAACGTAACGTTCTCGGAGAGCCAGATATCCAAACCTACTCTAAATTTGGGAAAATACAAGCCTTAAAGAATCAAAAGGATAAAAAGTTTAAATCCTTCACCTGTAATTGGACTTCTCATCAAGCATTCTCTTCCGTTCAGCTTCTTCCCTGGAAGCTTCAAGCATCCGTCCCTTCAACTCCTTCCTCTGCCTCTGAAGGACGTGGCGTAGTCTTTCTACCTCTTTCTCAGCTGCATCTCGTTCTCTCAGAGCCCTTTCTCGGGTCTCATAGGCTTCAGAAGAGTGTCCCCGCTCCAGAGGCTCTTTAGGCTTGGCAACCTCAGGAACCTTTCCTTTGTTTCTGCCATCGTATCTCTTCCTGCCTTTGCCTTTAACTTCCTCCTCCTTCACATTTAAGTTTTTCGCTACTGCCTCGACTCCTTCTTGCAGAGCGACGGCGATACTAGGGCTGCCGTGCACGAGAATGTTTCTCTTAATTTTCTCCACAGTTTTTTCGGACTTTACTCTCTGCAGTAAAAAATTCCAGACAGGCAACATATTTCCCCTGCATATTTTCTTCAGATCTTCCGGCGATGGCAGGGGTTTGTTGGAAGATAAATATTGGCCGTGCGGTCGGTACCCCATTTCCTGCTGTAACCATTCCAGTATCGCCTCCGGCTGAGGAACGGAACCGCTTGGAGTCTGCATAGCTTAAACACTACAATCTTTGGACAAAACTGATCAAGAGTGAGCTCAAATTACTGGAAATGCCCTCCGAAATTCGATCCTGCCTGCTTCAAAAGGCAGTGAAGCTCGATCTGGGGTACCGAAGTGCCGGTTCCGCCTGGATTTAGTACCAAACTGTCCCAAATTTGAAGACCTAGACAAAGCTCGAAACCCTACAGCAAAAGAATTAATTTGTATCCAGTTGCAGCTGCAATGGCTGCTGCGGTGAGATGAAAGAATTGAGAGTCCCATGGACTCGAACCTTCAATCCATTGGCCGGATCGAAATTTTCTTCATCGTATCTCAAACCCTGGCTTCGTGCTTTTTCCTGCCACTGGGTTGATAAATCCCGTGCAATTTACGCTGCGATGATTAAAATAAATATTTTGGTGAAATATAATTCAAATATTCGCCTGGTGGACCGTTTAATGAATGCGTGGTTGCTTGTTAATTTTCCAATTTTCTGTCCGTTGATATGCTTGCTTCCTTCATTCCTACTTTTGTTTAGTTGAGGCCAAAGCTTCATCGATGGGTAACGTCTATATTCCTAGTGGGGTAAGTTTGCTTTAGCTATTCCCATTTAATCATTGCATCGAAAGTGGTGAGTTCGTCCCTAGGGCATGGTGGTTATACATTGTCCAAGTTAGGTGGGTTGTCGAAGGGTTTTTTTCTTTTTTCTATTTTCTGAACTAGAATAGATCTTCTTATCAATGAACTTCAAATCCATGTTGCTTGTCTAGTTGCGATATTAACTTTATAGATGGAGGTGTCACTGTAAAGATAGAACATCAAGTATTATCTTTATAAAATAATTGTTGTTTTATAGCAAATTGATAGTTACCTATTATTTTTGCTAACAACCAATGAATTTCCTTAGGCACTCGCATGTATCTCGTTGAGAGAGAAATTGATATGATCTACTATGACTTATGAGTTAAAAAATATAGTAAATTAACTTACGCAACGTTGATAAAGGAATCAGTTTTCGAGGATGTAAATTTAGTAGTAAGTTTAACTCTACGTTAAGAAGGAAGAGAGCAAAGTGTATAACACTTTTAAAAAAATCGAGAGCATAATGAAGTTGTGAGAAGTTTAAAAGTTTGGATCTCAACAAAACAAAAACAATGTTTATTTCAAATGATATTATGCATTTTTGTTTCGCATTGATTATGTGTAAAAATTAGGTTGTTTATCTTTATATTGAACAAATATATAAAGATTTTACCATTGATGATTTATTAATTTGTAATTATTATGGATGTTTTATTAAAACAATTTGTCATGATAAATTTTACAACTTCTTGCAAATTTTTAGTTATGCAATATTTAGTTATTGCAAATGATAATTCTATAAAATGTTAAAATAAGCGGGAAATTGAAAGGAAAATAGATAAAACAAAACAACATATCCAAACAAATAACACAAGATATACCCTAGGAAAACCCACTATGAGGAAAAACCTAACTAGAATTGAGGTTTATGCCTTGCTCTTTTCTTCTCCAATATGTAATGTAAATACAAAGAAAGTGATACTCTCTATGGAGTTACATATGACACTGTGGCATGTATGGCTACTACATGATCTCCTACTTCTTTTGTTATGCTCTAATGTCCACTCATTGGTTCTTGCTCAAATATGGAGCAATAGAACAATACCATAAGAATTAAACCCTTCTTCTTCTAGTGGCCTTGTATTTAATAATGTCTTGATAGTCATCTATGGTTAGTTTTTAAGGGTTTTGCATGCCTCAGTTCTCTATTAGGGTTAGTGTTTTGGGCCCTATAGATTGTTCTTAAAAGTCCACATGTGATTAGCTCCAAATGTGTGGATAATGATAGTTTACGTGGAATCCACTCAGTACCAGGTGGTCAACAAGTTAGGATAACTTGCATGAAGCTTAACTTCCTCATGCAAACTTCGCTCGAGGCGATCTCTACATCACTGGAAAGCAATCAGAGTGTAAAACAATGTCAAGGGGGCAGAAACCATGTTCATGAACTTTTAACCCCAAAAAAACATTAGGTAAGCCTTCAAACGAGCCTTGGGAGGTTTTGGGCCCCAAATGTGCAAAGTAGGACCTACCCTTGAAATTGTTCCTACAAGCCAATTCATCCAATCTTTCCACCCAAAAGACACCAAAATAGTTGGCAAATCATATATTGGTTGAAAGAGACCTTCTTTCAAAATATATATTTAATATTAATTTTATAATTTGATGATGATAAATACAATAAGAATGGCCAATTATATATGGTCGATATAAAAGAGGGGCATGTCTTTTGATTTAATAGACATCTCGTACCATTTTTAATTAATTAATAAATTGTCCTGCCCATGGGGTTAGAGCAATTGGTAATGAGTCATTGAGATGAGAAGTTGCAAATGGAAGGTCATGAGTTCAAATCCCCATGGGTACTTACTTACAAAAACTAATTAATGAATTGTCCTAGATAATAATAAATAACTAATATGAGTAATATACTTTTAGAGGTTTAGGAACAATTCAACAGACGCGACCTGCTCCTACATTGTTGGATTTTATCGCAATGATACGTTCGAGGTTAACTAAAGCACCAGGTCTCTCCCTTCGATCACTGGGCCCTGTCAACTTTAGCGTTGACTAGGATGGGTGAGGTGTTGGTCTGCCTCCAGACGGTCTAATGCTTTGATTACCGCAGTCAACGTCTTCCATATGGCTCTTGGTGAAGGAGGATCAAGATCCTCTCCATCGATCTCGGTCGATGTAGATGACTTCACACGTTTAGTTTCTTCACTGAGCAAGAAGATATCCCCTCGAAGTTTGTCAAGCGGATCGAAGATGTGCCTGTTGTTGTCATTCCACCAGAGGATAACATTCATGTTGCACTTTCATTGGCAGATCGTGCTCTAATAGGGAAGTTCACTGACCTATGGTCGTCTCCGAAATCCACCGAGAGCTTGGTTCAAAGGAACTGGAGACCTCTAATCACCCAAAACGTGGCTTCATACTCAGTGGGATGAAGTTATGTTTTGCTTAACTTTGAGTCGAAGGAATATGAGGATTTAATCTTTCAAAACGGTCCTTACTTCATGGGGCCGCAAGGCCTCTACCTGAATAGATGGTGTTGTAATCACCCAGATCACATAAGGTTACCAATAATACACATATAGAATCATATAGTCATACAGAGACAAGAGACAATAACAGATGATAAAATAACAGATTATATTAATAAATCACATGAGGGTCCATACATACACAGAACTGAACCAAGTTCATATCTGGCTCAACAACCTATTATATATGATTTACAAAACAGTTATGAATAACTACTTGTCGATTCAGTCAACCGACACGACCTTTGGAGGCCGACCTAATCTCTAATTAGTTGGCTAACTAGTCTAGTCGGCTCACCGACTAGCGCCTCAAACATCTCCCCCAGGAACAAAATCTTTCTTCGTCCCGAAGAAACAGGAGAGGTACTCAAAACTAAACTGTCAAAAATAGTTATTACATTTGTTGTGTCTTCATGGGCTGTGCAGTCGAATAGAAGGTCATTTCTGTACACATACTTCCACAATGGCTTCTGCTATAATAGCCAATTGGTGTTGAAATTATGTCTAACTGCGGAGAGCTCTCTAGATGTCAATGGTCAAGGTTGTAATACTGGATAGGGTCGACATTTTCTCCTAAATTGATAGATCTGTAATATTCTTCATGTCAGGCCCCAAAAATTGGGCTTTTTCATCTGTTGTGTCCATCAGTCTTTTCATTTGTGGACAGATCGTATCTAGGTTATCGACGCTAGGGATTGCCTGGTTGACCCATTGATGAGCTTGTTTCTCCAATTTTTCTACCTTTGTTGTTTCCAGTACAATCTGGTTTTGTACTGTGCTTCTCATTGCTTCCTCAAGGCCTTGTTGGTTTTCTAGTGTCTTGATATGTTCACGTGTTTCTCGAGCCCACTGAAATACATGGCCATTGTGGGTATACCAGCTACGCAATACTTCTTCTGTAGTAGTTGACTCCTCCAAATGTTCTTACATTACCTTTTGTGCTTTTGAGAATGTTGTGAATTGTTGCCTTAATAGCACAGATGTTTCCTCTTTTTGTTCCTCTTTCTTAGCTTGTAGTTGTGCTTGAAGGGTCGACACGACACTTTCAAACAGTTGGTATGCTTTCTCCAGTGGTTTGTCGGTGTCGGTCTTTGCTGGTCCCAGAACAACTGTATGTGTTAAATTCCTGCATTTGGTCAGGAATTCCACTTGTTCTTTATTGATTTTATCGAGCTGCTCCTGTCTCTTTTGGCTCCTTGTTGTGGATTCTTTAGTGAGGGCTCCCAGGAGTTGGTCCAACTCTCCATCTCTAAGTTTTGGTGTGTCGACTGTAGAAATCAACCCTAGTTGATGAAGGTGGATGACTGTCGGTACCTATTGTGTTTGTTGTTGTTCTCTTTTTTTATTTTCTTTCCATTTGCTTTTATGTTTAGAGTGATGGACCATTTTGGATCCTGTTGGTACCAATGTTGTATGTTGCTGCTCTGTTTGGTCTTCTTCAGTCAGTGGATTTTCAGTCGACTGGTCTTCTGTTGTGGCAGGGTTAGCTGGCCGATTTACATGGGTGGGACTTGTAGTTGTTTGTTCCTCTAGTGGTGGTGAAGTTGGTGGCTCTGGATTATGAGGAGATTCTGGTGGTGGTGGTGGTGGTGGTGATGGTGATGGTGATGGTGATGGTGAATGGTGAATGGTCTGGGGTCAGTGGAGTGGCTGGAAGGTGACTTGTCGGTATAGAAATTTCAGCTTCTGGTTGTAAGTCGATAGGGTTGTCGATTTCTTTAGTGTCTATCAGGTTGGTTATTTTTGCATCCAGTGCTGCTTGACATTTTCCTTCGAGAGCAAGTGCTCCCTCATTTGCCTCATTCACCGGAGGTCTTGGGACAGTTGGTGTGAATGATGAGATTTGGGTTGCTACAACTGTGGTTGTTTTCTCAGGATTTTGGATGTATGAGGATCTAATAATTCCCACAACTTTTGGTGGTGAAACTTGGTCAGGTTGTAGGGTGAGGCTTTATCGGGCAGAGCTCGACTCTATGAGTTTATGGGTAGTGTTGATTTGCTGGGCATTAAGAAATAAATTTGGCAGTCTATTGATAAATTGCTGAAGTTCAACCTCTTTGTCATTTTTTTCTTGAAGGGTTTCGGGGATGATATCTTTGTAAATTGGTGATATGGTAGTGGTTGAGTCTGGTGTTTTTCTAGTCGGAGAAAGTTGTGGGGAATCTGGTGTTAAATCAATAGGACTTATTTTGGGCTAGGTAGCAATTCTTACCTTTTTAAGCCTACCTTGCTTTGCTCCTGACTAAATGAACTGTTTCAACTGCTTTTCAACGGATACTTTGTTCTGTGCGGCATCCTCCAAGATGTTGGCAGTGGTAGCAAGCAATTCCTCTTCGTCTTCTGACTCCTCCGAAAGGATGAGTTTGCACTTCCCATTTCCTTGTGCCTGAGTCCCTTTCTTTTTCCTTGACGTTGATATTTCCTTAGCTATTCTTTTCAGATTTTCTTTTAGTTTCTTTGCCTGTCTGTTATTCCCCCTCCTCCTCCTGTTGTTGGGTTGGGACCATGGGGTTCTATTATGTTGGTACCATGTCTTGATTATCGGTAGGTACATTTTCAATCTGAAGAGGGTTTCGCTCTTCTGTCAAGATGTCTACGAAGTGAAGGTACTGATATGAAGGTGAACTTCATAGTCTTCTTCCTTCTCCTGGTCGGTCAATGGTTCGACAATAGAGTGGTTAATCTCTTTTGCACACGTTGGTATGGCTATTTTCGCCTTAGATTATCGGCCTAATTCTGTGAAGATTTCCTCGACTGTTGGATAGTATTTGAGAGCTTTTGTGTTTGTTGTGGAACCTTATGAGTGCCATACTACAGTGTGGTCGAGTTCTAACTGGATATGTGCTGACGAGGGCAGACATCTTCGGATGTTTTGAGGCACCCTCCATCTGGCTGTTCGGAGTTTCAGATTTTGAAACCAATTTTCTAGGAATACTTTCCCCTCTTCCTGCTCCTGTGGGGTTCTGCCCATTGAGAATTATTTAAAACGCCACATGTGGAACCTAGTTGGTTTTAGGAATTGTGGATTCCCCACTAGACATAGGTGGTACAATGGCTATCCAGATTAATAGTGATGGGAATCTAATTATAGCACATGTTTCATGACACTTTTCACAGATAGACTTGAGCATGTCGGCCACGTATTGGGCCCAACAGTGAACTTTCCTTGAGTCTGTGATGCAGTCGACAGCTTCTAGCATGTCAAGTTTCAAATCGCATCCTCGTCTTGTGACAGTTAGGCCTGTGGACACAATTTTGGCCACCATTTTAGGTGTAGTAGCTTTAATTTGACCAATAATTAATCCTTTGGAGTTTTTCCCTGTCGGTGTTCTTGTTAGTCTTTCGACCAATCCTTCTTTAATCCCTACATGAATAGGGTCACCTTTGCTAGAAAGAGTAGTAAGTTTGTAGATGGTTTCAACTGATATTTCCACTGGTTCGTCGAAGTAGAACTTCCCATTGTGGTATCGGTTGATGATGAATTTTACAATATTTTCTTTTGTCCCTCCAAAACTCGCCATGAGGGGTGCATTCATATAGTTCATGATAGTGCTTTGGTTTATTTTTAACCCCTCCTCCATCATTTTTTACTTACCTCCGTAAGCCCACTTTTTTACTTTTGCCTAGTGTCGCACCCATGAAACTTCCTGTACTTTTGCGTTTTTAATGTTTTTCAACCGTTTCACTAATGGACTTAGAGCATATTCTAACTCTTTTGCTTTGGTTGTCATGGGTCTGTTAGTTTTTCAACATTTAAGCTAGCATTATGTTAAGATCTTTTCATTGAGAAATAACAAGCACAACAATAACATAAGCACATCACATGAGACAAGAGACACAAAGAGTTTTGGGAGGGGAAACCATAAATGGAGAAAACCCCTCAACTTCCTCTAAGATAGTATCACCACAAGATGTGAACCCAAAACAGTAAGATGACCTCCCAACACAACAGCAGCCTTCTGTCTTCTGTCAAGCCAAAGTATTTCCTTCTCCAAAGGTGCGCCACACTTGAGAGAGCAAGTGATGAATTCACAAGTGATAAATAGAGAGACACACACTCTCTATTTATATTAGTCCATTCACTTGAATTGCCATTTCACACGTAGGCTCGACCTAATAATTACTACTCGAGCCTACACCTTAATTAGTGTATAATAACTCAAGTGCCCCATAACTGTGGGGACTTAACCTAATGACTTGATATGACTTGATTACAGTATTAATCCTCCCGATCGGAACATCGGGGCATGACCACATGACTCAAATACATAATAGAAACATCCCGGAATAAACATCGGGTTATAATACATAGAAGAATACATTCCGAAGTTACATATACATCAACACTCCCTCTTAACTAGGAAGGTATTCTTTCGACACAATTTTCCAGCACTGGTCTTCTTCTCTGCATCAACTGGATCATCTTCGTCTTTGAGTCATCTTCAACTTCGAGTCATCTTCATCTTCAATTCATCTTCATCTTCAAGTCATCTGGATTTGGATCATCTCTCGATCTAGATCGTCATAGTACGTCATCACTGGATCTGGATCATCACTCAATCTGGATCATCATCACTGGACTGGATCTGGATCATCACTCGATCTGGATCACTACTGCTCGATCTGGATCTCTACTGCTGGATCTGGATCATCACTCGATCTAGATCTCTCAGAGTCATCATAACTGGATCTGGATCATAGCTCGATCTGGATCTCCACTGGTCATCATCATGTGTGTACTATGTCGTCATAGGAAGTTCTACAGAGCCAGCCCTTTTTCATGCTGGTTGTAGGCCTACTCTCCTGTAGGTCTTCGCCCAGCACTTACATCTGACCTACTCGTCAGAAAGGCATGCCCAGCACTTACATCTGACCTGCTCGTCAGAAAGGCACGCCCAGCACTCACATCTGATCATGTAGTAAACTACAATCACATCAAAAAGGCTCAGCACTCACATTCACCAGCATGATAGGCACAATCAACTATCATCTGTGAAATGGATCTACACTTATATCTGACCTACTCGTCAGAATGGCACATTCACCCAGGCCGGAACACATCCTACCACAATGATGAATGACTTTCACCCAAGCCAGAGCCCCTCCTACCACAATGATGAAAGATTTTCACATTCACCCAGGCCGGAACACATCCTACCACAATGATGAACGACTCTCACCCAGGCCGGAGCCCCTCCTACCACAATGATGAGAGATTTGTGCACTCACATCTGACCTGGGAGAAACTGAATCCTACACTCTCGTCAAAATGGCCCCCAGTCCTTGACTGAGCTACCTGGTAACAGACCAGGCACCTCCACTCTCCTGGAGAGTGGCAGTTGCCCTTACATCTGTCCTACTCGACAGAATGGCCAGCACTCACATCTGTCATGGGAGGAACTTAATCCTTTAGC
>LPNX011130833.1:669558-683237 GCA_001517045.1 Pseudotsuga menziesii
TAGTGTCACCTTGTGAGGTGATTCATGTTCTGATAGTCTCACAAAATATTCCTTGAATCCCGTCATATGTTTGGAAGCACCACTGTCTATGAGCCAATCATCACTTCCATGAGTAATGTTGCCTGTGAGATCTGAAATCAGTACATATTCATCCTCGCTTGAAGAATCTGCACTTTCATATCTAGATCTCTTTCTGGAAGGTTCATCATCCTCTGCGGCATGAGCATGATGTCTTCTTTTGTTTCTCTTCTTTATCTTCTTTGGTTTGTTAGGACAATATTTTGCAAAGTGCCCTGCTTCATCACAAGTATAGCATATGACCCTAGACATATCTCTTTTAGGATTATCTTTATAAGAAGGCTTACCTTTGGAATGATGTTTCTTCTTCCTTGATGACTTGAAGTGAGACTTGGAGTGTGTTGTAAGAGCTTGGTCTTCACTTCCCATCTTCTCTTCTCGAGCTGCTATCCGAGCTTCTTCTTGAGAGCATTCTTCCCATAGTCTGCTAAATTTGACCAACTTCTTTCTAGCACAGATTCCTTGAATGAAAGCATCCCATGACCTAGGGAGGCCATTCCAAGTAGTCACGACAATCTCTGCATTTTCCACTTCTTCATCAACAGCTTCTAATTGTTCTTTGATTTGAGAAACCATTGTGAAGTATGATTGGATAGTTTTTGCATTCTGAATCTTCACATTCTTCAGCTGGTTCCTCAGGGTCATCTTCCGATTGATGTTCTTTCCTTCAAACAATTTGGTTAGGGCATCAAACATAGCTTTAGGTGTCTTGAGAGAGGACACCTGAGGGATAAGATGATCCTTGATTGAATCAGCAATGATCCTCTTTTCCATAACCATCTTCTTCTTATGAAGAGCCTTTTCCTCATCTCCCTCTAGAACTGGAATCTCCTCATGGATGTAGGAGTCTAATTCATTCTCTTCCAGGACCAGGGAGATTCTATACTTCCAAGCTTGGAAGTTATCATCCCCCTCAAGCTTTTCATCAAGCTTGGTATGATGAGATATCTTTAAATAAGAACCTCAAATGGAAATACAAAAGATTTAAGATCTTACCAGGTTCAAGATGTCAAAACTGAAGCTTGAGCTGAAATCCTGCAGAGCTGGTTCAGGAGAAACAAGGGTTTTGATTTCCCAGAGTTCTGTCCACCCAAATGCCTTCAAATTTGTTCCTAACTTTGATTTTGGGGAGGAGAACAATCCAGGCCTGGGCTCACTGAAAAATTCCTCTTCTATAAAAAGCCCTAATTTCCGGCCCCAGTGACAGGTCCAAAACTGAAAATCCTCTGAATTGAATTCTGTTTCGACAGAAAGATGTGCCCTAGGGAGGAGAGTAAGTCCACCTTACTTTTGCTGAAAAATAGTGGAGAAAGATCCACAAACAAGGAAGCCCTAGCCTCCGCAGCTGCATAGTGTCTTCTTCTCAGGTTAGCTCTGATACCATGTTAGTTTTTCAACATTTAAGCTAGCATTATGTTAAGATCTTTTCACTGAGAGAATAACAAGCACAGCAATAACATAAGCACATCACATGAGACAAGAGACACAAAGAGTTTTGGGAGGGGAAACCATAAATGGAGAAAACCCCTCAACTTCCTCTAAGATAGTATCACCACAAGATGTGAACCCAAAACAGTAAGATGACCTCCCAACACAACAGCAGCCTTCTGTCTTCTGTCAAGCCAAAGTATTTCCTTCTCCAAAGGTGCGCCACACTTGAGAGAGCAAGTGATGAATTCACAAGTGATAAATAGAGAGACACACACACTCTATTTATATTAGTCCGTTCACTTGAATTGCCATTTCACACGTAGGCTCGACCTAATAATTACTACTCGAGCCTACACCTTAATTAGTGTATAATAACTCAAGTGCCCCATAACTGTGGGAACTTACCTAATGACTTGATATGACTTGATTACATTATTAATCCTCCCGATCGGAACATCGGGGCATGACCACATGACTCAAATACATAATAGAAACATCCCGGAATAAACATCGGGTTATAATACATAGAAGAATACATTCCGAAGTTACATATACATCAACATGGTCTAGTTTGTTTTGGGTCCATCTTGTTGGTTTCTGGTTCAACTTTCGTTGAGGTTAATTTGCTCTCAGAAGTCTGGTAACTTTGTCGCTCTAGATCTTTGTAAAGTGGTAGGAATTCTTCGTCCGGCATAGTATTTATAGGTGGAGTGGATCTCGATCTTGTCGATGGAGCTATTAATGGCGGATTTGATGGTAAAGGACACGCTATTGAAGGCTGATTTAATGTGCTCTGGTTTTGGCGCTCCTTCTGACCGTAGTCATGATGGCGTGATTGGACCTTTCGATCCTCTTGTCGATGTCGATTGTATGGTCAGTATGTGGAATGCCAATGGTGGAAATGTCGGTTATCGTCGAATTGCATTCTACTACATCTTTCAAGATTTCTTGTCATTTTGGTCTTCCTTGATTGTTTTAGGTTTTAGGTTTTAGCTTTTTCTGGTTTTTATAGTCTTTGTTAATAGTTATAAAACTGCTTCTCTTTTATTTTTTATTTTTTTTCAAATTTTTCAGTTTTGATACTGCTTTAGTCGGCCACTGTTTACCAGTTTCTGAAATACTGTGCCTTGTAACGTTCTCAGTTGGACTGAGCCGTTGGCGTTGATTTCTTCGACAATATAGGGTCCCATCCACTCTGTGTGGAGTTTCTTTGGTTTTCCTTTCACCCGATTATTATACAATAGTGTAAGATTTTCGACCGACAAGTTCTTCTTTTTAATGTTTCAGTCGTGCCATGATTTTTGTTGTTGTTTCTGAATTTCCTGGTGTTGTGCAACAATTAGTCGGTGCTCTTCTAGTTTGGCTATTTGCATTATTTGGTCTTTCCTTGCTTCCTCGACATTGATATGTAAGATGTCGGCTATTACGGATGTCTGTTGTCGAAAGTGTAAAGGGATGACTACTTCTTGGCCATAGACTAATCGAAAAGGTGTTTGGTTTGTCGATCGTTTATATGATGTTCTGTATGGCCACAGTACTGTAGGAATTTTCTCGTCCCAGTCGTCTTTGTCGGCATTGCAAATTTTTTGTAGACCTCTTGTTAATGTTTTGTTGAATGCCTCTATCGCCCCATTTGACTGAGGATGATAGGTTGTGCTTCAACGGTGGTCAATTTTGAACTGTTCTATTAATGTTGCAATGGTTTTATTGATGAAGTGTGAACCTTTGTCACTGATTAGGGTTAGTAGACAGCCAAACCTAGTAATGATATTTTCATATATGAATCTAACACCTACCTCACTAGAGCAGGTTTCGACAGCTTCTGCTTCTACCCATTTAATTACATACTCTATTGTTGTTATGATATACCTTCCACCTATCCTTTTTGCTGGAACTGGAAATGGACCTATAAAGTCGATAGCCCAGATTTTGAATGTTAGACTTGGGTTTACTGATATCAAGGGAATCTCTATGCTAGGTAAAGGTCGGCTTAGACGTTGGCAACGATCACATTTGCTAACAAACTTCTTACAATCTTTGTAAAGTGTCAGCCACCACAGTCCTTACTGTTGGATTTTCTTGGTAGTTGTATCCAACAGAAAGTGTCCTCTCGCTGGTCCATAGTGTGCTTCATGCATAATGTTTTCTCATTCATGCTCTAAAACACATCGACGGAGTACTTCATCCAAACCCACTTTGTACATAAATCCGTTGATTATACTATATGGTGCAGCTTTCATGAAGCTGTTCTTGGTGTTCATGCCTTCAGGTGCTTGGCCATTCTCTCGAAATTGTGTTATTTCTTCTAATTCTGCAGTAACATCTTCTATTCGGAATAGGTGTACATCCGGTAGGTCATCTTCGACTCCTGTCGGTTCCTCCCCGTGTCAATTATCGACAAGTGGTTGGGCCCGACATTTAGTCTTCCTAGTCAAACGATGACTTCAAATTCGAATTCTTGGAACAGTAACAACCACTGGAAGATTCTTCCATGATGTAGAGGCTTGTTTACCAGGTATTTAAGTGCTTGGTGGCCATTGCAGAATATGAAAGGGTTAGCCAATAGGTAGTGTCGATACTTTTGGAGTGCAAAGACCATCCCTAACGCTTTCCTTTTTGTTGTTGAGTAGTTGCATTCTGCCTTATTTAATTTTTTGTTGTTGTATATGATTGGATAGTCCATTCCATCTTCACCAGGTTGTGTCAAAATCGCACCTATTGCTATGCCTGAAGCATTAATATGTACATGGAATTTGATCGACCAATTTGGGAATCTGAGAATGGGTGCTTCGACTAATTTTCTGTTTAATGTGTTGAAACATGTATCACATTGTTCCATCCAATCGAACTCTTGATATTCTCTTAACAATTCTTCCAATGGGTATGTCATATCTGAATAGTGTCGAATGAATTTTCTATAATATCATGTATGACCTAGCAATACTCTGACTTGTTTTGGATTCATCGGTGGTTTTAAGTCGAGGATTATTTTTATTTTTGCAAAATCGACTTTGATGCCTTCCTTGCATACAATGTGCCCTAGTAAGATTCCTATAGGGGTTAAGAAGATCCTTTATTTATTTATTGAGAGATAACTGAATTTGTTGACATCGTTCCAGCATGAGCCTTAACCATTTACAATGGTCTTTCAGCATGGAATAGATCGTCCATTCATCAAAGTATACTGTCATTGTTTTATAAATGTATTCTTGAAATGTTTTGACGACTATTCTTGAAAACACTGCAGGTGCATTCTTAAGACCGAATGGCATCACTTTGTAAGCAAATGATCCAAATTCACAGATGAATGTAGTCTTTTTGTGGTCTTCTTTGGCTATTGGTACTTGATTATACCATGAAAATCCATTCGTGAATGAGTAACATTCATGACCTGCGACTTCATTTAGGATTTCGTCGGCATATGGGGTCGAAAATGGATCTGTTAGAGTGACCTTATTTAATTCTCAAAAATTGACACAAATTTTTAGTTTTGTTGGGTCATGCTTTTTTAGTTGGATAAACATTGGGCTTGCCCATTCCGACTGATCGATGGGGTAAATAATTCCAGCTGTGAGCATATTGTCGATCTCCTTTTTTACTATTTCCTTGTATTTGTGATCCAACTTGTAGGGTATTTTCTTGATAGGCCTGGCTTCGGTTTTGATATCGATCTTCATCTCACCCATTTCTTTTACTAACCCTTTTAGGTATTTGTAGTCTCAAGCAAAGACATCCTGAAATTCTTTTAATAAGTCGACGATTTATGTTGTTTGCTCTTCGCTCCAATAATCGCTGATTCTTGCCATTTTCGGTCTGTTATCATTAGATATGTCGATTTCTATGGTTTTAACTTTTGCATCCATCCATTCTAGTGCCTTGCTTTCGTTAATCTGTCGACTACCTTCTTTGAACTGTGAAAATGTTGCTGGAAAGTCTATTATCGTCATCCAGTCGGTATTGTCTTTGTCAATCGATTCGATTTTGAATATCATTCTAACTGGTTTGATCGTTTCCAGGTGATTAGACTTCCATTGAAAGCTTTTCCCATATGTATGTTCATTTTCTAATTGGATTCTCGTCGACTGTGGTATTTTGTTGGATCGAATGTTATGGCATGTTGCATTCGGTCGGCTATTATTATGTGGTGATTTGTTAGTAGTCGGCCGTATAAATGTTTTTATTTGTTCCATAACCTCGGCTAATTTTTTGTCTTCTGGTGTAAAGATAAAGTCCTTAATAAAATTTTCTCTAAGTTCATTCCATAGGAATGTTTCCCCTCGTGCTTCTTCCATTTTATACCATTTATTTGGTAGATCATCCAATATCAAGGGAAATAGGTGTGGCCATAAACGCTCATCTTTGTAACCAAGTCTTCTCCATTCTTTTTCACATGTTCTTATGTGTTTTCCTGGATCTTTTCCTTGTGTGAAGACAGGTATTTGTGCATGTTTAGTTAGCTTCCTACCTCCAAACCTTTCTATGAAGAAAGTCGAAGTTGTTGTCCACGTTTGTAATCTCGACTGATGGGTGTCCCACCATCGAGCAGCTTGTCCTATAAATGTTTCTACTAGGCTTTGGAGTCGGCCATGTTCACCTAGGTTCTTAGAGACTTGTTCTATATGGAGAACTTGTGACTCTCTCTCTTTATACCGAAGATTTTGTTTGTTATCTATGTTTATCGGTGCCAAGGAGGGGTATTCCCTTATTTTCTTTTCAAATATTTTTGGAACAGTCGATACAGAAAAGCACTGTTGAGTTGGTTTCTTCTAAATAGTCTGAATAGTCCAACAACCCCTTGCTTGTGTTTCATAGTTTTCGATTCCATAATCATACAATTCTGCATCTGAATTATATCCAATTGAATCCTGGTTCCCTAGATGAAGTTCGCCATAACTATTAGGTTCAGTATAATCTTCATCATTTTGAATCTGATAGAGTTGTCAAACATCAACTTCCTCGTCTATAGGCTCAGTCCAGGGTTCTCCTTGTGAAGGAAAAATGGGGCCAATAACTTTTTGTCCGTTCCCTTTTAATTTTATTCTTTCATTGTCCAATGAGATTGATGCCTTCATTTTTTGACCCCATGGACGTCCTACCAAGGCTAGGAAGGAAATGGATCCTTCCTTAGGGTCGATGATTTCAAAATCGACTTTTGTCAAAATGCCTCTTATCGTTGTATGGATACTTCTCCAAACCCCAATGGGTTCGATCAGTCCTTCGTCGGCTAACTTTAAATATATGCATGATTCATTAAGTCGAGGCCTACCCAATTATTCCCATGTATCTCGCGTCATAATGTTTACTTGGGATCCAAAGTCAAGAACGACTTGTCGAACGTGGTATCCTTCGATTTCAAGATCGGCAAGTGGATTAGCACCATTCTTATCCTTTTGATTTAAACAACATATACTCTTAGTTTGTTTATATGTATCATTGTTGTTCTTAATATTGTACAATAGGTCAATGAATTGTGCCACCGACTTATCTTTATGTATTAATTTCAATAGTTCGTGAAGTGTTTTCTGTCGATTGTCATCGACTGCTTCTTGTCTAGCAAATTCTCGAAACATGTTTGATGCACCGTTATACATTTTTTTTTGCTTTGTAGGATTAGGATATTCATTTTTGTCTTTAATTTTGCGTATTCTTGGATTATCACCTCCAATTTCCGTTCCTTGTCTAGTTACTATGTGTAGATTCTTTGTGCAAACTACATCACATTTTTTAACACAAGACAAGACATTAACATTTTTCTTTTTATTAATTTTGTCAAGTGTGGTGGGACAATCTTCTAATGAGTGATCACCCACACCACAGCTAGTACAAAATTTTAGGCCGGTTCTGTCTTTATACGAATAGTCTGCATTTCGGTGTCCTTCTTTATAGCATTTAAAACATTGGATTTGTTGTCGTGGTTGATTGTCACGATTACCATAGAATCATCCTCGACCTCCAAATCCTCCACGACGATTGTTGAACCGACACTCGTATCTACGGCCTTCATATCGTTGATTTCTTGGTACATTCTGTTCATTGTTCCTTGGGATATTATCATTATTCTGGGCCACAACGTTTGTTTGGTAAACTGCCTGATAATTTTGTCGGTTTTGTAGGTTAAAATGGCAGTTGGTTGTTGCATGACTCTTGAATTCACAGATCGCACACCAAGAAGCTTTGCCATTCTTCATGTTGTATGGGCACTCCTTCGTTGTGTGGTCTCCACGCTCCTGACAGATATCACATAAACATTTTGTTTGAACAAAACGAATGTCTTGTTGGCTTACATCATGTCGACAATTATCCTTGGTATCGCCGGCTGTAGAGCATTTCGTGCACCAGATCTCTTGACCTTTGAGGTTTAGTTCTCTTAAGGATTTATGCATGATTTCCAACTGTTCTTCAATTCACACATCGACATCAAGGTATGTTGGGTAGTCGTCATCCATCTCGACCTGCAGAGCTTTTGTCAGTGCTTCTTCATATGTTTTGAATGTCTCCAGACTTATATGTCGTCGGATCTTTTGGGAGAGCCCTGCAAGAAACCATTGAATCAATAACTGTTCATCAATAACATAGTCTGTTTGGCTCAAGAGGCCTTTCCATCTTTTTTCCTAGTCCCGAACGGTTTCTATCGGTTTCTGAACTATAGACTTAAGTTTTTTCGCTGTCAGATGCTTCATATCTGGTTTTTTGAAGAAGGATACAAGTTGATGCTTAATCTCTGCTTTGGATGCGTTAGGTGTCCTTTCGATATAGGTCATATACCAAGTTAATGTTATATTCCGTAGAGCACCTACGAACTGCGCCATCTGTCTATCTTCACTTGTAACTTGATTGGCGTCCCATGTTGACTCGCAGATGAACCAATGTCGCCTAGGATCTTCGTCACCCTCATAGAGGGGAATGTGTCCTAAGTCGTGCCCCATGTCGGCGTCGAGTTCTCCTTTAGGAGGTGGTGGTGGGGGTAGTGGGATATTCTGTGTAACTCTTTGTTCACAGCTAGTCTCGACGGAACTTTCATTTTCGTCAAATGTTTTGGTTGTAGGTTATGTTTCAACAACTTGTCGGTTAGTTTCGACTTCTTTTGTCGATGTCCAATCGCATTGTTGTGCCTGTGAGTCTGACTGGTTTGTGTTTTGTAAAGTTGTGCTTTGCAGGGGGGGTGCTCCTTCATGTCTAGGGTAGAGTAAGTGGATGCTTTGGTTGGAAGGGTACGCTTGAAGTGTAACCTAATTTCCTTCCTCTAGTCGACGGATCACTAAATGATTGTCATCATTTACTTCGTCGTCTAGTCAGCTCCATATACCGAACTCACTAGCTCTTAGTCTCAGGTCCTCCTAGACAATGGCCTACATTCAGGTACTTAGATTTATCGGAGACAGAGGTCTTACCTCCTGGGGTATTTCCAGTTGGAGAGATTTTTGCTGCTCTATCCACAAATCTTCCTCCATTAGTGGAATCTCTTCATCTATTCATTCTTCATGTCGGTCACGACCCGACTCTAACGGATTTTCCTCATATTCTGTCACCCTGACAACCATTCTTATTTGGAGCGCTATAGCTTGCTCTCGTATCTCTTCCCTTCTTCTCTGCCTCTTCTCCCTTTCTATCTTCTGTAACTCCAATGTACCTTTGTGAGTCACTGTCCACTCATTTTCCTTCTTAGGTCGACTTTCCATTGCCGGTGATGGTATTTTCTTAGTTCGACTAGAATCTTTCTACTCTGCCTCGACACATGGCCAGCTACCCCCCCCATAGCCTACTTGATGCTTTAGTAACAACGGATAGTTCTGTCTACTTGCTCAAGAAGTACTCCCACTCCCTTTCTGCAATAAATTTTTCCCACACTTTCTACTTTTTCGCCTAGTTAGTGTTTGATGGTGGTTCGATGAGTAATGGACGAGTTTCGACTATATGGCCTACTCCTCTATCGATCAAAAATTTTAACAAAAGGGTCGGTAGTGAACAAAGGAACTGCTCAGTGAAGTCGGTATAGAATCTTTTTTCAATACTTTCAACTGAAACTCTCTCCTCCACTGCTTGCTATTAATAGAATTCGTTTGTGATTTTCTCAAACCACTTTGACAGGTTTGTTCATCCTCCTCAGATCAGTTTCTGAAGCAAGTCTTGATCTTTAGTTGCTTCCAGCTTCATCTAATAGTTTTTTCAACAATTGGGGTACCGATTCTACAAATTTCTCATGTGTTTCAGTGAAGAATTTCTCCTTTGCCTAAGCAATTGTCAGTCTATTTCTTCTCGTGTAATTCTGCAAATAGTTTGCGATCTTACGCTCCCACCAATTCTTAATCTCTTGCTCTGATATCATCTACATATGGTCATGTCATCCGTATATGTACTACTGGCAACAAAACCAATGTTGTAATCACCCATATCACATAAGGTTACCAATAATACACATATAGAATCATATAGTCATACCGAGACAAGAGACAAGAACATATTATATTAATAACTCACATGAGGTTCCATACATACACAGAACTGAACCAAGTTCGTATCTGGCCCAACAACCTATTATATATGATTTACAAAATAGTTATGAATAACTACTTGTCGGTTCAGTCAACCGACACGACCTTTGGAGGCCGACCTAATCTCTAATTAGTCGTTAGTCGGCTCACTGACTAGAACCTCCAATATATGGACGCCAAATTTTGATCCTGGGGTAGATATTCCTAAAGTCCTCCCACTATGGGTCAGGTTGTCAAGCCTGCCAATGCATTGCTGGAACCCAAAATCGCTAAATTCGATTGGAAATACATTGGGAAGATTTATTGACATGACAAGTCAAAAAGACCAGTATTCCTATGCCCGAATCTGCGTGGAGGTGGATCTTGAAGACGGCTTACCTGAGGCTATCAAGCTTGCAGCTGGAACATGGTATCATTTTCAAAAGTTGGATTATAAACAACTGCCTTTCAAGTGCAGAGGGTGCCATGAATACAGGTATTTTATTTGTAACTTCCCTTAGAAGCAGGAAACTCATCAAGAGAAGGAAGAAGGATGGCAAGCAGTTAAAAAAACCAAGTCGAACCCAAAGGGCAGGCAAGCGTCAAGAAAAGAGATGAAAAAAATTGTGTCAAGGAAAGCTTCTTTGGAAGTAAATCCAGCACTTCAGAAGGTCAATGGGAATAGTTTTGGATCACTGGAAATGGTAGAGGAAACTAACACTGATGTAAGCAAAGAACCAGAAAAAGATAGCATCCTAACGAACCTATTAGAGAATGAAGTTGTCCCATTGACTCATTCAGATTCAGGAGTAGTGGGGGCAAAGGAAGGAGGAACTCAAGAGAATACTGAAGAGGAAACTGACTCTGATGAAGGGGAAGAATAGGAAGGGGAAATCGAGAGGGTAACACTAGATAATAAAAAAAACAAGAGGAAGGAAATCGTCTTAAGAAGTAAGGGAGCAAAACATGTATAAGGAAAAGCTTAAAGGTTCTTAACAAACCTTGGAAAAATCCTTCAAAATCCCAGGAATACTCAACTCCAAGGGCAATCCTAGAAAGGGATTCCCTCAACTACTAAGTGTAAGTAATGAAGGTCCTCTCTTGGAAATGTAGAGGTCTAGGAAGTAAAGTTAAAGAAGATGCCATGAAATATTAAATTTGAATATACCAACTAGACCTCTTACTGATCCAGGAGACAAAGATGGAGAAAGAAGCATTTCTCCAGCTAAGTGAAAAGTTCTAGAAAAAAGATGGAGGTCTCACAGTCATTTCTAGGGGAGCCTCCAGAGGAATTGGAATGTTATGGGATGTTCAAAAGTTTGAGTTAATTGAATCCAAGCAATGCACTCAGTGAATTTTCACTAAGATGCTGCATAAAGTATCTAATACCCATGTAAGTCTCTTTAATATTTACTTCCCTGTCCTTTTTGCTGGAAAAAAAAAGATTGTTGGATTCAATTGAGGGAATTAAGGAGCAATTCTTTGTTGGAGAATATCATTCTAGCTAGCGATTTAAATGTCATCCTGAATCAAGCTGCAAAAAGAGGAGGATCTCTGGTCAGAGATCTCATAAGGGAACAAGTCGACGAGCTTATCATAGATTGGGATCTTTGTAATGCCATCCCATCAAAGGGGAAGTTTACCTGGACTAACAAGAGGATGGGCCCAGGGCATGTAGCTGCCGGACTCGATAGATTTTTTTATCCAAGACTCCTTTTTGATAGTTGGATTTAATTAATCATCCAAAATCCTTCCTTTTGGAGGTTCATATCACAAGCCAATCCTTTTAGAGGTCAAAAAAGAATAGAACCCCGCCTCGATTCCTTTTTTATAAAGTTCTCTATGGGTCGCTCATAAACACTTTAAGGGACTTGTAACTAATGCATGGTCAGCTCCAGACTCAAGTTCTCCTTTTTAACATTTGGGAAGAGAAACTGAGAAGAGTTAAAAAAGATCTCAAACGTTGGGCCAATTATGTGCCATCGCCAGCTCTTTTTAGATCTAAATCCCAACTCTCATTAGAGGCACACCAGTCTGCCATGGAGGCAACCCCGATTACAAAAGACGATTTAGAAAAGGAAGTGTCTCTTCATTACGATTTACATGTTACCTATAGGCAAGAAGAACAGTTTTGGAGGCAAAAATCAAGAAGCTTATGGCTTAAATCCTGGGACCGGAATACCACATCTTTTCATAAACAAGTAGAGGCAAGGAATCATTATAAGACAGTCCAAGAGATTCACCTTCAAGACCAAGTTGTCACATATTTTCATAAAATAAAAGAGGAAGCAACTCGTCATTTTAGTGCTATCTATACTGCGGATCCTGCCTCTAAATCGCCAAATATTGCACTTCTGGATTTAGTTCCTAGGTTGGTAAAGAGAAATGATAATAATATCCTTACTCAAAGGATCACTTTAGAAGAACTAAAATCAGCTGTGGAGGACATGGAAGAAGATAAAGCACCAACCCCAGACAGATTTAGTGCAAGGTTCATTAAGGTTTGTTGGGAAACAGTTCATAAGGATCTGCATGTTAAAATCTCAGCACTGTGAAAAGATCGGGGGTAGCACAAACTCATCCTTCCTAGCTCTAATCCCCAAAGAGAAAGATGTTGCTTCTTTTGACAGATTCCAACCCATCTCATTATGTAATGTTGGAATACAAAATAATCGCCAAAATTATGGCTAAGAGACTAAAAGACATCCTACAGCGTATCATTCTAGAGAACCAAGGAGGGTTTATCAAAGGATGGAAAATCTAGGACAATATCATTATGGTACAAGAGGCAATCCACTATAGCCTAAAGAACCGTGAAAGAGGTATGGTGGTAGAAATAGACTTGGATAACGCCTTTGATAGATTTTTCCACTCCTTTCTATTTCAGGCGATGCTGAGGTTTGGATTCGATACTAGCTTTATCTGTTGGGTCAAAGCCTGTATAAGCAATCCATGGATAGCTCCACTCGTCAACGAAAGAGCAACAACCTTCTTCCAATCCTCGAGAGGATTTAGGCAAGGTTTCCCGATTCCTCCCTTGCTTTATTCAGTCCAAGCCTCGGTGCTTAGTCTTGAACTCGATCAAGCCATGAAGGAACAAGACTTAATTGGCATCAGAATGGCACATGGACCTAAAGACATCAACCACGCTCAATTTGCACATGATATTATTTTAGTGGAAGGCACCGACATACATATAGTGAGAAGGTTCAAGTCTATTTTGGAATCCTTTTGTCAAGCTTATGGTAGCAAATTAAATTTAAGAAAGAGCTTGGTGTATAGTTGGAATATAAATCCAAGGGAGATGTCTGATATTTCACGCAATTTAGGAATTGACGGCGTCACTACCTGGGACTCCATTAAATATTTGGGTGTTCAAATATTCAAAAGAAAACCAAAAAAATCAGACTGGAGCCCCTTGACTGCAAAAATCAAGAAAAAAATTCAGGCCTGGGGAGCGACATGGCTAAACCTTGCAGGGAAGCTGATTCCGATAAACTCTGTATTAAATAGTTTCCCTCTGTACCAATGTTCCATTATGGTGGCTCCTATTGGAATTCTCGTCATTATTGAAGGTTTGATGAGATCCTTCATTTATACACACCTCACACTCACTCAGAGAGAGAGAGAGAGAGAGAGAGAGAGAGAGAGAGAGAGAGAGAGAGAGAGAGAGGAAGGATCTCATAAAACCTTCAATAA
>LPNX011130833.1:685034-727455 GCA_001517045.1 Pseudotsuga menziesii
TTTGGAAATTGTTGGTAAAGTCATATGTGGTTTTATAAACCAGAATCTCTGTAAACCTTTATGTGGTTGGTTCACCACCTTTATAATCTAATCTATAATTCTCTCTCTCTCTCTCTCTCTCTCTCTCTCTCTCTCTCTCTCTCTTACAAATAATAGTACCACGATCCAATTATTCTCGAAACAATTGTCCATGGTTCCATTCAAATTTCTCTCTCCCTCTCTCTCTCTTACAAATAATAGTACCACGATCCAATTATTCTCAAAACAATTGTTCATGGTTCCATTCAAATTTCTCCATGCATGATGTGCATAAGATTTCATAAATAAAAATGCAACAATTATGCAACCAACACTTCACACAAGGATGCTTGCAAGGAGGACACATCTGGGAGCAAGTGGACTCGCCTTGATGACCATATATACGAAGAATTTTGAACATGTACACATGGCAATGAGGACAAATTGACATTGCTTGAGAAATCAAAATCTTGGTTTGCAACATGTATGTTTGTTTCTTAATCCTCTCTTTTAGGTTAACATCATTGACTTCATGTAAAATTCATTTTTGATCCTTTTGTTTTTAACATTATTTTCTTTTGGATTTTCATCTTCTAGATCATCCTGATTAGGATTATTTTAATTGCCTTTATTTTCATCAATATACTTTTCTACATCATCAGTATAATCATTATTGGCATCATCTTCGTATTCATTAATATTTTTTGCTTCATCATTATGATCTTTGGGATCTATATCTTCTTTACAATCCTTATCGACACCATGGCCATCCCTATCTGGTGCATATGTATCTTTGTTTTTGTTATTCTTATTCTCAACGAACTCTTCTTTAGCTTCGCCTTAGTCTTCGATGCTCTCGACTTTATTTTTGTCCTCTACATCTTTTTTTCCTCCATTGTCGCTATCATATTCCTTATAATAGTCTTGGCTTCGACTTTGGCTCTTAGCATGGCTTTTGGTTCGCCCATGTTGGGAGCTTAGAAGTGTTTATGTCCATAAAATTAGGAATTCCTAGACCCTTTATGCAACTCAATTTTGTTCTTTGTAAGAAGTTGCAACTAATTTCTAGTACATAAGCATATTGATGACCTGGCATTGCATTTTCAGTATTGTATTTGGAACATTGTTTCTTAGCTATCCTTGTATTTGATGGCACAATCCTTCAGTGAAGGGAAATATAAGGAGTCAATAGATAAGATTTTTTTTCTTCTATCCTATATGTAGGAGAGATCCTTTGGTGAGGTGGAATATACAGAGGCGGTCAATATTGCTTTCCTTTATGTCATGTGTGTGGTAGCATTTTTGGACTGCCCTATCTCATAATGAGGGTTCAAATGCTTTGCCACATAAACCGTTTTCTCCTCTTGATCACTTATTTTTGACGTGATGTCTTTACCATCTTCCTTACCGTCATCTTCATCAATCATTTTTCCCTAATTTGGTTCTTGGCCAATTTTTTGCTTCCTTTTTCATCATCTTTATCGATGCCATTGTTATTATTCAATTTTTTCTTCCTGCTCCATCTCATTTGAGGAGTAGGACTCATAAGTATCCATTATGTCATTATAATTTGGAGTATGTGCATCAACATTTCCAATGTCGGCATTCTTATTAGACTATTCGTCTCGTAATTATATTAGCAGCATTCTTATTGTCTCGTATAGTTTTTCTTTGACTCTTTTAAGTCTTTGACAAATACCATTAACACTCATCAAATGTCGAAGACATGGTGATTCTAGTTTATAAAAACCTTTAAGAATTGATTGGAATTTTGAAAAATTAACTATCAAAAATCAATAATATAATGACTATTATTATAAAATAATAATAATTTTATTTATTATATAGTTTTAATAATTTAGGGATTTTAAAATATTATTATTATTGTTGAAATGGGTAAAATTAGGGTTTTTTATTAAATAATAATGGTTTTTAAAATAATAATAGTGATTATGGTGTAAACACTAGTGGTGGCAGTGGGAATTTGTGTGTGGTTTGGGGTAGAGGTGGTGGGTAGGGCAATGCATATTGCAGGGGATGGAATGGTGTATGGTGTTTGACAAGCGGATGGAACAATGTATGGGGGCAGTGCTTGGAAATGGAGTGTGGGCGGCATTGGGATTGAAAATGGGAGGCTGTGTGGGGAGAAACAATGCAAATGGGGAGCAATAGTGCCTACGCGGTGAAGAGCATGGATGTAGAGGAGTAAGAGAGCGTGCGTCATGGTGGCAGGAGTTGTAGATCAAGGAGAGGGGACGTAAGTGTAAGTGTGTAGGAGGAGAGAGTGTGAGGGTGTGAGGCTAGGAGTAGCGCATGAGAAAGGGCAAGGGGATAGTGGTGGATATTATAGGACTTTGGTAGATGGATATAAAGGTGGCTTGGAGCATGAAGGTTATGAGAATGGAAATGGGATGTGTGGGGGAGATAAATGGGAATGAAGCATTGGAGACGGGAATGAAACGTTGGAGATGGTGGAAGGAAGGAGGTGTAGAGGGTTGGAGAATGACGTGGGGAGGAAAAGAGGTCTTGGATTGGAAGAGAGTGACGAGAGATGGGGTGGAGGAAGTGAAGGGAGATGAATGAGAGTGTGTAAGGAGTGAAGTATGGAGTATGGGCCGAGTGGTGTGGAAGGGCAACATAGGATGTGGAGTTTCAATGGGAATGGGATGTGTGGGGGAGAGAAAGAATGTGGAGGATATGAGAAGTGAAGAGGGATGAGGGAGTGCAGTGGAAGGAGAGAAGAGCGAGGGGTGAGAGGAGAATGATGAGGATGGAGAACCAAGAGCTTCGATACCAGTTGAAAGAGATCTTCTTTCAAAATATATAATTAATATTATTTTTATAATTTTATGATGATAAATACAATGAGAACGCCCAATTATACATGGCCAATATAGAAGAGGGACATGTCTTTTGATTTAATGGATATCTTGTACGATTTTTTAACTAAGTAATGAATTATCCCAAATAATAATAAATAACTAATATGAATAATATACATTGATCCGTTTTGGATCATACCTCCCCATTTTGAGAGGCTTTTGGTCCCCAAATTTTTTTACTAAATGAGGTGATGAATTTTGTCTCTTCCTTCTCCTCAAAGTACCTTTTATCCATACCTGGAAGCCATCCTTTCAACTCAACATGCCAGAGTTCATATTGTCCTCGTCTAATTGTTCTTCTATTAACTATGTCAGAGTTTTTGGTGCTAAGTCCTCTATAGAAGGTAAGACCTGCTTAGGTTCTTAGTCCAACATGGATGGTTCAAAGGGTTTCAAATTTTCCACATCCAGTACTAAGTAAATGCGCATATATGGGGGTAGATTGAGTTTCTAGGCATTATCTCCCACCTTCTCCAACACTTCAAAAGAAGCAATATACCATAGTGCCTTGATGTGCTTACCACGATTTTGTAATATTTCCTCATTCAAGTGCGACCAAACTCTGTCTCACACCTTGAATGTTTTCTCAACCCTTTGTTAGTTATTTCTATCCTTGTACTTTTCATGTGACTTTTTTAATGTATCATGTACTTGCAAATGGATTTACATTTCCATATCAATGAGTTTTTCAACTCGTAATGCTTCACTTATGGTGTCTTCCTTCACTCCCCCTTGTTGTCCGTATACAACATCTAGAGGTGAAGGTGGAAGATATCCAAAACAAGTTCCAAAAGGGGACTTACTAATGGAAGTGTGGGATGCTCTATTATAAAAGTGTTGGATGTATATCAAATTCTCATCCCAGGTCTTTGATGATTCTAATTATAACCCCTAAATAGTTGAACCAATGTCATGTTCACCACTTTTGCTTTCCCATATGTTTATGGATGGAAAGTTGTGGAGTTCTTCAACTTAGTGTCCATCTTCTCCCAATTTGTAGTCCAAAAGGCACTGAGAAATTCGGTATCTCTATTTAAGATGTTGCTTCTTGGTATCCCAAAGTGCACCCAGACCTTTTCAAATAACAAGTTTGTTGCTTCTTTTCCTTTGATGGTTTTTGTTCAAAACATGAGAATGCACATCTTACTAAACCTATCAACTACCATGACTAAATAGTCATGTCCCTTCCTTGTATGCATCATGGGTGAAAGGCTCCACATTCATAAAAGTAATTGAAGTTGTAAGCATGGTTGTAGGTGGCCTTGAGAGCATGTATGCCAACTTGTTTTTACTACCCTTCTTGTATTTGATGATTATATGGAATTGTTGTAAAAATCCCATCCTCTTGTAGTGTTGAGTTTGTTGTAGTTTACTTTGGTCCTGCAAAACTGTAGTGGCTGGTGATCAATGTGAATGATGGTATCCTTACCTATCAGATAGTGTTTCCATTTCTTAATAGCTTAAACGAAGGCATAGAGCTCCTTGTCATATGTAGGGTAGTTCAAGACACTTCCATGGAACATTTCAAAATGTTACCATATTGGCCTTCCTCCTTGCATCAAAATCGCTCCCATAACATATCTACTTGCATTTGTCTCCAATTCGAAATACTTTTACAAGTTGGGAAATGCGAGAACTAATGAATGATTTATCCTTCATTAGAGCCCTTCAAAGGCATATTGTTGATTCTTTCCCCATTAGAAACCCTTGTTGTTTGTTGTTATCACATGGAGAGGTGCTTCTATAGATGAAAAGGAAGCTATGAAATTTTGAAGGTATTATGTTGCCCCCAAAAATATCTTAACTTTAATGACATTTGTAGGAGTTGACCACTTGGTGATGCCCTCCATCTTTGCAGGAATAATCTTAAGTTTTCCTCCAACGATCACATACCCCAAATAAACCAAACAATATTGAGCAAATTCACATTTATTAAGGTTTGTTAGCGCTTATTTTTTGTCCAAGGTCTCTAACACCTGCTTGAGATGTGCAATATACTTTTCCCAGGTAACACTATAAACCAATATATCATCTAAATACATTATTACAAATTAATCTATAAAAGGATGAAATACATTGTTCATAAAACAAAAAAATGTAGTTGGTGCATTACACAAACCAAAAAGGATTATTATTAGACCTTGCCTAGTCTTGACAACGGTCTTCTAGTTGTCTTCTTCCTTCACTCATACCTAGTGGTGTCATGAATTGAGATCCAACTTGGTGAAGTACCTAACATGCTTCAAAGATTCAATCAAATCATCGATCATGGGTAGAAGGTATGGATTCTCTAGGGGGTCTTATTCAAAGCTGTATAGTAAATAAACATCCTCTAATACCACAAAGAAAAGATAATCTAGTAGAGATTATATCAAATGCTCCTCTAAAAAGAGCCCAAATGTCCATTTATAATGGAAGTCACTAGCAGAGGCGAGCAAGCAGAGGTTTTAACAGTTGTTTTTTAGGGTGTTTATGCATTTCAAACACACCAGTGCGTATACAACCCAAATGCACTAGTGTTGATAATAAATCATGTGGCACCGCAACCAAAAACACCTTTAAAAAAAATACAACCAGTGCGTTTATATTACCAAAGTGCATTAGGGCGTCACGTACTTGAAAGCACTTAAATAGGGTAAAAGGATAGTGGAGAATGTAGGATTACTATAAAAAAATTATTTTTTCCATCACCGGTGTGGTATGTCTAATTTACAGCATCGGGGCAATAAAGACAACATTGCAATGCGTTAAGGTTAAAATCCCCCCCCACCCCCCCCCAAAAAAAAACAGGACTATATTTTGTCCAAATTTATGTTAACGATGTGTTTGATATTATCCATCGCACCGATATGTCATGGACTCAGGCACACTGCATTAGGGTTAAAACATTACAAAATTAAAAATACGATTAACTTTTATTTTAAATTTTTGCTAGCGTTGCATTTGATATTATCCATTGCACCAGTGCGCCATGGAATTGGGCACACCGCATCAAGGTTAAAACATTACAAATAAAAAAACATGATTATTGTGTATTAAAAAATGTTATTAATGATGTGTTTATATTAGCAATCGCATCAGGGCGTCCTGGGATCGGGCATATTGATACAAGGTTTAATAAAAAAATAACCACACTGAAAAAACCAGTTTTACCATTTTGCAGTTCTTTTGAACCCAACAACATCGGTACCGTACATCACATAGTTAAATGCTCTAACATTCGTGCTCCACGTGGCAACATTGCTTGCTCCCATTGGTTGTTGTCTGGATTTTAAATTTTCAAATGGTGGGCAAAATTATAAATTACACACATCACCATGATGCCTCCCTGATGCACAAGGGACAAATTAAATTAATTGTTACTTTGCTATTTCATTTTTTAGCGGATTAAATTTGAGAATTCATCTTTAGTTTGCCCAAATTTAAAAAAAAAAACTATGCGTGGTGCGTTTGAGTCATTTGACTCGCACCGCAAGACAATCCACCCTATAAATTTACAGGGTGCACTGGTTGAGGTGCATTTATTACATAGGCGCACCACTTCTATGGTGCATTATAATATTTAACACATCGATATATATATATCATTGAATAAACGTGAACTGCTCTATTGAGCTTACATCAAGAAACCTTTGAAACTCAGTCCTACTGTAATCATAGAAGACTTTAATCTTCCTTGTTTCCCTCATATGTAACTGCTTTTTGCTCCTTCTTGACATCCATTCTTCTTCAAAAATATGCATAGTTTTTTAGATTATTATATAAGAGAGGGAAGTGTTGGAATCACGATTTCCATTAGACCAAAACCTATAGGTGTTAATCTCCGGGGAACGTTGAACTCAATGTCCAACAATCTCCCCCTAGAATGAGCTGGGTGAGTTTCGAACCTTTGACCTATGGCTATGATACCAATTGTTGGAATCACGATTGATGTTAGACCAAAACCCGTAGGTGTTAATCTCCGCCACAATTGCTAGAGTTAGGATCTTGGGAGACGGTTAGTCCATGTCACGAAACTCATGGCGAACGTTGAACCCCATGTCCAATAGGAAGTCTACCCATTGTTGTGTTCCTCTATCTCTATCACCCCGGGATAGATTGCTAAAGCCAATTTGGAGAGTGTATCTGCTTTTGAGTTAAGTTCTCAGTAAATGTGGGAGAAAGGTACCATCTCAAACTGGTTCCTTAGAGATTGAATATCTGTTAAGATGTATTGTAAATGAGGTGCTATAAAAAAGCTTTTCCCATTTTCCCAATCAATTACCATTTTTGAATCGCCAAAAATATGAATATTATGTATTTTCCTGTCTATGGCGATTTTTTAAAACCGCCGAAAGAGATGCTAGTTCAGCTTTGTTGTTGGATGCTCATCCTGTAGCATGTTTTATACATATCTTTGAATCTGATGATAATATTATGACCCCCCCAACTCCACCAAAGGGGGGGGGGGGTCTCCTTGACTCGCACCATCAAAAAAATCCCTCAAGATGTTCTTATTTATAGTTGGTGCAATGATTGTTCTTATCTTTCTTGGCGCTGGGCTAAACTTGTTCTCTTGAATTTTTGCCACCAACAGTGCACTGATAACATCAGGTGGTGTCCATTTGTTTTTGGAAAACTGCACTATTTCGTGCCTCCCAAATGCTATAAACAAATAAAGCTGGAAATGCATCGTATAAATGTTCCCCTTCATCTTGCCACCATGCTCGAGATCGTTGCTCTAACAAAGTTTCATTCCAATCACGCACTCTGCTTTTGGTGAGCTTCTGTGTGACTGCGATATAAACAACACCTGCATAAGGACAGAAACTGAACAAGTGAGAGGTATGTTCCTCATTTGTTTTGCACAGTGAGCATATTCTCGGTCCTTCAAATCCCTCTTTTTCAAAATTTCCCAAGTAAGCAACTTATTGTTTAAAGATAGCCACAAGGTGATAATGGTCTTTAGGGGACTATGTATGGTCCATATACTAATCGACCACCATATTTTTTCACTTGCTGCCATCTCCCCGCATACTACTGCATATCCTTGTTTGGCCGTGAATTCTCTAGTCTTCATGTTTTTGGTCGATATGAGCTTGTCTTGATCTGTTCTATTCAAATGAACAAATTTTTTGATGAGTTTATGAAATTATCTATTCAACTCTTCTACATCTCCTCCCACTAATCTGTGTTCCTGATAAATTTTCTAGCCCATCCTTCCTCGTAATTGAGGTTGTTGGGCATGAGCATCTGTTAAAAAAGTGATTCCCTAAGCCCTCAATTGTTGTATGACTTGATTGAAAGTCTGGAATCTTCCCCAGCTCCTGCCCATGGGTCCTCCCCGACTTTCACTCTTGTTCCACTTCCTATTCTCCATGCAATCCAATTGCAAATTAAAGGGAAAGCCAAAAACAGTGCTTTCCATCCTATAGACCCATTCTTATGGGTTTTATTTGGATTCCTGAACCATCCCACTAAAGAAGAACCTGTGCAGTATTTCGTGGTCATTACCCTTCCCTGGAGCGAATCCGAATTTTGACCTAATCTCCATAATGTTTTTGCTGCTAGAGCTTTACAGAACAGAGTCATATTTTTGATTCCCCATCCACCAATTTCCTTTGGTAGGGCAAGTGCAGACCATTTAACCAGTGGTATTCCTTCTGCTTGTTTGCTTGTTGTCCAAAGGAATGAGAAACATTTATTTCTTATCTTCGTCAAAATTCCTTTAGGGATATAAGCAATTGATGCCCAGTTGTAACACCCCAGTTTGACCCCGTTTGCATGATGTATATAATGTAATTAATCATGGTGAGGAGCTAAAGGCAAAAGCACCACCATCGATTTGGTTGTGTATGTTTCAGCAATAGGGATAGTTGTCGATGGTATATCGTGCTATCTAGTACAATATAGTTTGGCATCATGTAAATACACACATCAATTAAAGTAAACCTACAGCCAGTTATGACGGTGGAACGTTAAAATGAGAAGGGCATGATTCCAAAGGATAAGGGGGGGAAGATGATGAACCTTGGACTATGGGGGGAGGGGGGAATCCATGTGTCACCACCCTGTTTTGATTTTTCCATCTTTCCTTGTTTTATCCAACCACCACCATTAAAAGCTTTGTTATTAGTTGGGGCAGTTATGGCTGGGAGTGGAGTGTGGCAGGACTGTCAGTCCTTGCCTACACGCACACTCCACTAGCAGGTTGACCCTCACGTTGGGAAGAAAAAATGACCACCGCCATCACTCCAGGAGACTCTCCACTCTCTCCACGATGGTGCTGAAACACTCACGCACTCCCGACTACGCCATTCTCTCCATTTGTGGGTTCACTCTCACGCATGGAGTCGGCGTTTTTGCCCCCACCATTGCCGGACTGTGAAGAATTGCTGTGGGTTTATTTTATTGCAGATGGACTGTTGTTTTCCATTTTTGTTGGCCGCATCATTTTCCCTCACGTATAGTTTGGTGGACAATCGGTTCTTTCCCCATTCCTGTCTGTGTAACTTTCTTCAGCGGTCGCATTGAGGAATTGTGTGCTGTGAGCTCTTGGATGTTGGACAACTACTGATTTCCACATTTGTTGGCTGAGTTTTCCCTTGTCTATGTTGGGAGTTTCCTTCTTCCCCAACTACGGACTGTGTAAGGTTCTCGCCGTTTCCTCATCAGATTGTGGTCTGTGTCTATGTCCTCCTTTTTGCCCAAGATTGAGAATCCTACTTCTTCCCTGTTTTGAGACTGTGTATGGTTGCCATAGTTTGCATTGTGAGTTTGGGCTGTCGATTCACCCTGGTTTTGGGTGGCTTCTTGGTTGCTAAGGCAGCAGATGTCTTTTGGGGATTGTTCCTAAGTTGTTTTGGCCACGCTAGGGCCAAGAACAACTCTGGAGTGTGGTTGGACCTGAACTGTGCTTCACCTTTTGTTTGCGATTGTCACCCGGTTGTCTTTGCCTTCTTCACAGAGTTGTGAATGGGTTGTTTTGATGTGGTATGCAGTGGTTGGTCTTCAGACTGTTGAGAGTAGGATTAGAGGCTGGGTATGCTTGAGAAGACTGGTGTTGAGGCCACCAGCTTAGCATCTAGCCTTTCCTACCTCCTTGACGACCTTGTAAAACCCTACTGTGTGGGTTGGTTGATTGACAAACCTTGGCTATGTGTAAGCATGCATTGACCCTTATTCCTTGAGGAATCATTCCCAGCTCGGCGGTGGCAGTGTTGCAGAGAGATTGATGAGCACGCTGGCCTATGGTTGGGTCGAATGTTGCAGCGACGTAGCTGGTTGCGGGGCGAGTTCTTCATCAAAAGATAAGTACTCCTGATTATTTCATCTCTACAATTATATCTACTGTTTCATGAGAAATGATGAACATGTTGAATGCTGGAATGTATATGTTTGCTTCCGCTGAATGTTGATTAACTATGTATCCTTGTATGTTTTTATGCCTCTTAGTATGTATTATGTCAAGCTTTTCAATATCAGCATTTATCCTTGTTCATGTTCATGGGGCTGTTTGCCCGTTTGTTTAGTGTTAGTAGCGTCCTCCTCGCTCGTCGGAGGGTCAGGGACGTCAGTGTTGAGAGGCATCTCAACAACAACAAACACAGGATGAGCAGTACAACTTTGTGCGAGAGTGGCAGGCCAGGAGCGGGAGAGGGATTTGTACCCTCTCCCATTTACTCATTAGATATGAGACCTCTTACAACCTCCTAAAGTTCTATTAAGAGGCTACATCCCACAAGGGGAACTTGACATTGCTAGTTCAGTCGATCTGACACTGGGACCATAAAAGGAAGGCATTTTGTGTTGGTATTGATAAATGGTTCCAACTCACTAATAGGACATCTATTTCATCAGTAGAATATCCAGGAGAGGGGAGGATTTTCCCTGGTTCCCTAAGGTACCAGCTAGTGTTGTAGTAGAGAGTCAGCTAGCCCACTTAGAGATATATTGGTGACCACTTCATCAATCCTACTAATTTTTAGGTGAGCAGTGCACAACTCTGCATTTTCTCTCTCGGCCCAGAGCATGTGAGGTGCCTCTCACTGTTGGTGATGATCGTCACGCACCTCACCACTGATGGGCAATGTATTAGTCACCCTCTATTATTTTATGTAGATTCTTTAGTATAGAGACCTAGATGCATCAAGTGGGTTGCCATTTTTTATGGAAGTTTTGTTATTCTTCGGATTAATGCCATGCATACGTCGACAGGAGGGTCAACGTCCCTTTCAGTTCAGAATTTTTTTTCCTACTTTTTGAGAAGATTCCAGCCACCAGGAAATCATTTAACTGCCACACGCCTAGGTTGATGATGGCGGCATGTATGTGCATGTAGGGGAAAATAATGCCCAAGAGGGGGTAGCTCACATTTCTGACCATGAACACAACAAAGGTGCTCATGATTCTAGGCAGCGAGGATGACCATTCATTAGACCTAGATGCATATCCATACACAGGTTTGGATTGGAGAGCAAGCCATAACATATTCTTCGGCTAAGATGACCAACTAGATGACAGAGGTAATATTATCATTATGTTTAGATAATCTAGTTGCATTTTATCCTCGTTATGCTTAATGCAAATTAAATATATTATAAATCATTATATCAAATTGTTTAATGAAATTGTTTCATTATTGTTGTTTACTATATATTTTGCAGACATCGACATGTTCGATGGGAAGGCGTCACCTCTTCCCACTCAGGATGACGAGGAGATGGAGGAACATGTGGTGTCACAATTTCATAGATTTGGCCTTTGACATAGGCCTGATGTTAGGTGTTGACAGGATGTGCCAGACATGTTATAAACATTGTTGGTGCAATATGAGGTTTAGCCTGTACGAGTGCATGACATTGTGCGATAACCTGACCTCGTAGAGATATGGAGGATGGTTCCTCATGATACAAAGAACTTGATGCATCATATTGTCAATGCATCCATTCATTTCGCTACCAGGAGGGATGACCATTACTCATCTGATGAGGTTGGAGATCCTCTTTCTCCTCCATTAGCTCATTCTAATTATCAAGAGGATGTAGCCTCAACATCTCATCCACCTCCTTCTCCATCAACTCCCACATCTCATTCATCTCCTCCTCCATCAGCTTCGATATCTCATCCACCACCTCCTCCTCCATTAGCTCCTTCATCTCATCATCTACCCTCACTTGGTCCACCACGTCTATCTCCTCAACTACTCCTACTCGACCGACCAACCTATTAGCAATCAGAATCGCACCAAAGGTTGTCGGAAGGCGGACCCTGAGGTAACAACATAACCGCTTTAGGAAAGGGAGCTGGAACCTTCGATTCTAGATGAGGGTAACATTTATGCTGCACCTCAAGAGATGCTACGTCTTCAAAATCCCGGCTCACCTGTATCTTCGGTTCTAATTGTGGCTACAGCCCATCATCCTTGGTGTAACCTGTGTTTGGACTTGCTGTAGTTTTCAATCACTTTCCATTGGTTAGCCGTCGGTGTCTCCAACTTTACCATTTCTTCCACCAATTCTCCGAGCTTTAGGTTCTCCATATAGGAAGGCATTGGTAACCTTGTGCACAAAACCTTGAAATCAAGTAATAATTCAAATTCACCAGACAATTTTTCGACCACGGTTTTGACTAAAAGCGACTGTTGGGCCATGTCTACGAATTGCCTTTGTTCTTGCCTAAACTCTACCAATTTGTCATAATACTCTTTCTGGGATAGCATTGGTCCCTTTTCTTCCTAGAAGAAGGTCGCTTTTCTTCCCAGAAGAAAGGGAGCCTCCTTTGGACCAAAGGTTTAAAAAATGCAGCAAAGTCATCGGCCTGTTCGCGCATGAAATTCCATTTTGCCTCGACCATCTTTAAGTGGTGGTGTTTGTGAACCACTCTTTTGGCCTATGTGATGACTGGAATCCTATCCTGGATGTTTCCTCGTCTAATTTCTCCGTCCATCAAACTGTTCAGAAAACTGATTACGCCTTCAGCTGTGTCCAAGGGCCTTTTGTGCAAGTCCAGCTTCGCTGTCTGGATGTGTTTTTTGGCCGCCTGTATGAAGCTTCCATTATCTTGGATAAAATCCAAGTATGGTCGTACTTTGGTTGCTTCTACTATTATTATGTCCCAGATGAGCTGTTTTTCCCCTATAAGAGCTGCTTGGCCCGAAGCTTGTTTGGTTAATTTGTCGTTCTTATCCTCCATTTCTTTACAACGCTCTTACAACTTATTTCTCAATTCTTCTTTGACATTAGCCATGTCCATCAGGTCTTGATTCTATTTTCTTAGGCCAGTGATTTATATAGCTTTGATACTTACCTGGGACATGGCATGGGAGAGGGAGTCAGCACCAGATATCTCAGACGATTGAGCCACAGGCACTGGTTGTTCCTCAGCCTTCTCCTTTAATTCTTTTCACTCCCTTTCCAATTCAGCCTACTTCACTTCGAAGGCTTGTTTTTCTCCGGCCCAGAGCTCTGCATCTTTCTTCCAATATCTCTCCCTTTCTCCCTGCTTGAGTAATCTAGCCTTGCAATCGATTAACTCGATGCTTAAGGCCTCCTTTTGTTTTTCAATTTCAGTCAATTCAACATTTTGTATAAGTCGAGTAGCAGGGATGTCTAGCTTTTTCTTCAACATTTGGATTGTGCCCTTCTTTTCCTTTAGTAGCCTTTGTGTGGCGGTACCTTTATCTCCCAGGCCGTCTGCTACCGATATATCTACCTAGAGCTTCCTAATCTGGGTCTGGTAAGCCTTGTTCTCCACCTTCTCCTTTCAGAGCATCTCTTCAACTCTTTTCTTACCAGCTGTTAGTTTGGATATTTGCAAGGCAGCTTGGAGCAAATCAATGTAGAGGAAGTCACTTATCCCTTGGTGTAAGTGAATCATGTTAGTTTTGGGGACCCTTTTGGGATCTACCTTTAGCTCATCTACTTTGTCTCCTGTGATCACGACTAGATTCAATGTGCCTTGGGTTGGGTCTCTGACAATTGCCAAAGAGGTACTCTATCCCGACAATTTGTCCACTTTGTCGCATAACTTCAATCTTTCTTCAAAGGCGTTTTCACCAGCTTCTCTGTATTTGTCCAGCAGCTCGACTTTAGACTTATACTTACTTACTGCCTCTTTAGGAACACTATTGAACACGTACTCCTAAATTTCAAAAGTCGAACCTTTAACTTTCATAGTTTTCTTTCTCCCCTTAGCCTTGGCACTCTGCACGAGTTTATCAGGTTCTTCAGTTTTCTGCTTCTTGGATGTTTTGGCTGTATCCCCTTCGTCTACATCCATGGCCTCTGGGTACTCTCTTTTATTCCTCTTCTTAGACAAGCTAGCCAAAGGGGTGATTTGTGTGGCCGCAACCACAATGCTAGAGAGGTCTTGCTCGGAGGAACCCCTACATGTGCAGAGGAGGTTGACTTTTTCGGCATATCTTCATCGGAGTTAGTCTCTCCAGGGTATGTCATCCAATTTTCCTTTTCCACCAATCCCACTACTTCAACATGCTCGAATGGTTTGTTCTTATTCGCTTGGCCTCTATTAAAGATGGTGCAGTGAGGATCGTAGTTAATTGCGGCCTCCATTGCAAACCCTTTCTCGTTGAGCTAACTTTCGACCATTGGCAAGGCTAATTTGCTTTTAACAGTAAAAGGACCAAATGCCCATGGAAACTTAAGACCTGTAAGATTCCTAAAGCTTAGAAAGTGTTCATCTTTGGCTGTCAGCCTTTGCCTTATTATCTCTAGTGCAAACATCCTTAATGCCAGGAATGTCGGCAAGACGTATGGCAGACGAGTAAACCCATAGACCCTGATCACCGTATTGTTTTCCGAGGGAAACCAATCTCCCACTCTTCTTTCAGGGGATAATTGCAACAGGATTTTCATCTCTGGTAGGACCCTTGGCAGCCTCTTTTGGAAGAGGAACTCATATACTAGTGCCATGAGGACATTCATGAATCTGCAATAATCCTTCTGCATGTCTTCTGTCATAACCATTTCCGGGAGCTAGGGTTCGTCATCATTGAAGCTCAAAAAAATCTTCATAAGGAGGGATTGGAACCTGAAGGTTCCTGATTAATGAAAATTACTCAACTGGGAGTTTATACTTCTGGCTAAGAATTCATCAAATTGTAGATATGCGGATGGTGAAGACTGACTCGATACTCCTGATGTTGCTCGGCTTGAACTGAGGGTGAATATCAGACTCAATAAAGGTTCAGTGATAAATTGGTTTGAGTCCATACCTAAGAACTGGCACGCTAGGGTTATCACAGACTGCGTCTTTTCCTTAAACAGGTCGAAATCGATGGGGAATGGAGGGTTTGACAACTGGATTTATGGATTCAAATAGTTTCTAAGAAAAGCCTCTTTTTGTTCAGCCGAAGACCTCTGAAAAAACCAGAGTATATCCTCTTCATTGTACTCACTCGACATCTGAGTAAACTCATAAGGGATTAGCAGAGTGTTTCGGATGTTAAGGGAATTTATGGGACACAATAGCCTAGACCTAGACACATCCATTATCACACCCTCGGACGGAGAATAATTGCTTACGCACCACTCTATGAATTTCGGGCAACTAGGGGTTTGCTCAACAAAGAAATAAAAGAAAAAGGAACTGAACACCCCATGAGTGCCGATTCCCTGTAATTGAAGAGACTTTAGCTTGCTCTGAGAAGCTTCTATACTATCATTTAGTATGACAGTATCAAAGACCTCGTCGCCTTTAACTACTAGGGCTTCCCCAACTTCCTGAAATTTGAGGTTTCGAGCCTCTAAATCTTATGTTTTGGCCATGAGAAAACAGTTTAATAGAGCAAAGACGTACCAGGTTGGTTGATAGTTTGCTTCAAAAGCTTGTCTAAGCTGGTGCGGTCTGCATAGTCTAAACCCTCGCTTCCCGATGCTGCAAAAGAATAACCAGTCTGGATAAATGTGCCGACTTTTATACTATTTTATTTCTCCTATCTAACCATGTATCTTTCCAGCCAGATGAAATACTAGCTGTAGATCTGGGACCTAAAAGCCTTGAGCCATGTGATCTCTGTCGTTGGATTTTTGTACTATCACGCCTTCCCTTCATAGTCTCTCACGCACCTCTAACCCGTGAGATTTAACCTCCACCGTTGATCTCAGACTCTCCTCCCATCACACCGTCCAGAATGGAGAGCTTTATCAGATTTCACACTTTCCAACTGAGATACCTTTCGCACACTTACGGTTGGCGAAAAATCTCTTCGCCTTAGATCTACTCCCGCACTGATCTCTACCATCAAACAGGTCCCCTCTTTATCCTGTTTCACGAACTTTGAAACATTATCTCCCAAGGGCATCTTAGATCAACAAAATCTACCTCCGCCGCTGATCTAATATCTTCGCGATCTCGACCATCGAAATCCGTCGTTGTTTAATGCATTTCGCGAATTTGGAATGTGATATTTTGTGGGGCGCCTGAAACTTGCGAAATGACTCTCTGTCGTTGATCTTCTCCATTTCCTCATCACGATCGTTGGAAAGCACCTTATCTTTTGTCATCCTTCAGACGGGGTTCCTCTCTTTCCCCTTGCATGATCGACACGAGAGGGCTTGTTTACGACTCTGGACCTTGGGTTCTTCTTCTTATCAACCTTCAAGCTCCCCAAGGTTTCTTGTTGTGAAAATTTTTGGAGGCCTTGTTCCTTCCCCTACAGGTCTGAAACCCTTTCCTCTATTTAGCATGTATTCGGTCCTAACAGGTGGCTCCAGCTAGGGATGCTATCCTCCCCGCGAGGTAGCAAAGAACCTGTAGACTAGGTGTTGAATCCATTAGGTGGGTATATTTACTCCAGACTTTGAAACATCTGTGAGTGTTGCTGTGCATGTAAACAAAAACAAGGAAATAGGAATGTGGTTGTCCTCCTTGATCTTATGGCTTTCTCCTGAAGCTTCAAATCCTTTCTAAGGCCACCTTCTTATTTACTGAAAACTGGGAAATATATACAGCTATAGTACATGTGTTTACTTCTTCTTTTCAAGTCAAGTAGTGTTTGAGAAACCTCCTGTTCACCAGACACCCTTCCAGCAGGGACCCGTCTTGGTGTTGTAAAATGAAAGCGTTTTCTCCTCTGTGTGCCATGACAATGTAGGGGCCTACCCACATGTGGTCAAATTTTCCATGTTTCCCTTTATCTTCATGGGGAGCATCCCACTTCAGGACCAAGTCATCGATTGAGAATTTTTCCTCTTTGACCTTCCTGTCAACGGTATTCTTCATTTTCTCTTGATGTGTCTGCACATTATTATAGGATTTACCTCTCAACTCGTTCAACTCAATGATTTGGTTTATCCTTCTCTACATATGATTTGGTTCACTTTGTTGTTCTTGCAACAACCTCATCATTGACACTCCTAAAGATGCTGGGAAGACTACTTCAGACCCATATACTAGTTGGAATGGGTACATCCAAATCACCCTTTTGGTATTGATCTCGTCGGCCCATAATGTGTATCTCAACTTCATGTGCCAAGCCCTCTTGTTATCCGCCAACAATTTCTTTATAATCCTTACCAGAATTTTGTTTGAAGACTCTGCCAACCCGTTTCCCTGGGGGTAATAGGAGGTAGAATGGTTGAGGCTGATGTGGTACTTATGGCAGATGTTGGTCATCTTCTTGGACTTAAAGGCTATTGCATTATCTGTTACTATTCTCCTGGGGTGCCCAAACTGAGCTAAAATGTTTTCCTCTAAAAAAATCATAACGACCTCATCGGTAGCTCTTCTGGTGGGTATTGCCTCAATCCATTTGGTAAAGTAATATGAAGCCGTCAGAATCCATCTATGTTTCCTAGAGGAGTTCGGGTTTATTTCCCCAATGAAATCTAGCGCCCACTGTTGAAATGGTGCTTCCACAGATATGGGGTTAAGAGAAAGTGGAACAAGTTTCCTCTTTCCTTCGAAAACTTGGCAATGGTGGCATTTGCTGATCTCTTTGTACACATCAGAGAACAATGAGGACCAATAGAAACCAGCTCTCAAGATCTTGTTTGCTGTAACTTCCCAAGAGTGGTGTCCTCCACAATATCCTTTATGGAATACTTCCATGGTCTGCCGGGCTTCATCGTCCAGCGGGCAGTTCAAAAGGATACCTCCTTGGTCCTTCCAGTACAGGTACTCATTTAGAACACAAAATTTCATAGATTTCAACTTTATTGATCTTGCCCTCGTTTTGCTCAACCCTGTAGGTGCCTGTACATTCTGCAGCACATATACAATGTCTGAATACCAAGGGGATGTGGAGAAGCTAGGAATCACATGTATCTCGACATCCAGTTGGAGCTAGTGACTGGTCAAGAAGTTGAGCTGCAAGGAATCACAATTGGAGTTCGTCATCATTTTTTCCAACCCCTGACCTTTAACCAGTTCGGTGGGATTGATTTCAATATCATATTCTAATATCACTGCAATCCATTTCACTCTTCTTCCTTCTGGAACTGGCTGAGTGAGGATGCCTTTCACAATACTGTTGGGTACATAAGTGATGATGTGGGAATCGAGGATGTAGACTCTAAAATCCTTTAGCAATTTTATCAGGGCATACGCATGTTTCTCCATTATATCATACTTCAATTAAACATCTCTTAGCATCTTGCTGAAAAATGCTATAGGTTGTTCGGCGTTTTGGTCATTCTTTTGTAACATCACTCCAGCAACCGTGTGCTCCGATGCATAAGAAAAAATTAGGATGTCTTTATTGAATTCTAGACTGACCAGGATAGGGGCCTATGTTAGAGCCTTTTTTATATTCCCGAAGGCCGTCCTTGCGTCTGGTGTCCATTTAATTTCATGGTATTTCCTTAGCATGTTAGTAATATTTATCAGTATTTTGACGAAGCTGGGGATGAATCTTCTTAAAAAATTCACTTGCCCGATGAAAGAATGTACTTACTTTTTGATTCTTGACTCTTTGACTTTCTGGATGGCTTTGATTCTTTCCGGATCTATCTTTATATTGTCCTTCGAAACGATATGTCCCAATAATTTTCACTCCTCTAACCCGCAATGGGATTTCCAGGGGTTCAATGATATCCCATATCTTCTGCACTTCAGGAAAATTTCTCCAAATGCTGGATGTGTTCCTTATAAGATCTAGAGTATACAGTATTATCATCCATATAGACCACTACAAATTTGTCTTTTTCTTCAGCGAAGGCTATGTCCATGGCACGTTGAAATGTGGCTCCTGCATTCATGAGGCCAAAACGAATCTTGGCATACATGAAAGTCCCCCATGGCTTGGTGAAAGAAGTTTTCTCTTGGTCTTCAGGCAATACCTTCACTTGGTTGTAACTTGAGAAACCATCCATGGTGGAAATCCTTTTGGACCCTACAATTGTTTGCAGGATGTGTTCCATCTTGGGCAAAGGATAATTGTCCTTCAGGGAAACCTTGTTGAGATTTTGGAAGTCTATGCGTATCCGAATTTCACCATTCTTTTTTCTAACTGGCACCACGTTTGCGACCCACTTAGAAAATATTAGTGTCACAATGATTTTGGCGTCAAACAACTTCCTGATTTCTTTCTCGATGATAGGAAGCAACTTTGGGTTGGCCCTTCTCAATTTTGGTTTAAAAGGTTTTTCACCTAGCTTTATGGGAATGGTATGTTGTATGATGGAGGTGTCGTACTCTTTAAGATCTTCATAGCTCCATGCAAAGATGTCAGTATATTTCTTCATCAGGTTAACGTAATATTCCTTCGTCTCGGTAGGCAGTTTCTTTGACAATTTTACGATCTTTGGGTGATTCTCGGTCCCTATGTTCTTATCTTCGACAGTGTCCTCCGCGGGCTATTTTTTGGGATCTTTAGCCACGTCATTTTGATCAAACAAATTCTCTAGGGGGATCAGACCTCTAGGAATATGATTACCTTTCAATTGCACTATGTCCTTCCCTCCCAGGGAATCCTTGTACCATACACTTTCATCAATCCCTTCCTCGCCACCTTTAGCATCTTGAAGATTCTCGAGGCGACAGTTCTCATTATTTATCTGAGTGTTTGGGAACTTGTCTAATAACTCCAGAAATCTCTTGACTTGCTCGTCATCTTCGAAAACTTGTCAATGTTTAGAGTTGTCAGGTATAGAGGGTCTGTTTCTGACGTGTACCTTATGCTTTCTTTTCCCAGCCATAGGGGTTCCGAATCTGCCAGCAGCAACTGCCAGGGAATCAACAATCATGTTTTTCACTTCTAGGGACTACTTTGATTACATGCTCGGTGAAATAATTGCCAAGCATGTCCCATATTTCATTTCTATAAGCTCTCATTCTGGGATGCCTGGTCTGATATATGTCATTTATCTGATTTATGACAAATTTTGAATCTTCGATGATTTGTATCTTTTTGGCTTTCCTGTCTTTCAAAGCATGTAATCCCAACAACAAAGCTTCGTATTCTACTACATTATTAGTACATTCAAAATTCAGCTGGTAAGATAGGATTTCGAATTCCTCAAGGGGAGAAATGATATACACACTTGCACCAGGTCCAACTTTGGCGACCGAACCATTGAAGTACAAGGTCCACAGGCCTTCCTCCCTTTCCTTCACTTCCAGTGCATCTTTCCCCTTGGCAGGTTTTCCTCCCTCCTCTTTGACTGACGTCGATATTCCGAGGTTGCAGGGGGAGACGTCATTGAAGAAAATGGATGACTCGAGGTCGGTGTCAACAACATATATAGAGTGGTCGTCTGGCTTAACTAGGCTATTGACAACGTATGGAGATATTTTCTCGATGTACAGTCTTTTACTCCCCCCAATCGTAGGGATGGTGGCATAAGACATGTCCATTTGTAGGCTCCCTTTTAACTTGGGAGTCCATGATCTAGACAACAACATGCTGAACTTGGGGGGAATGTCTTCCATGACCACATCCATCAGCACTGTTTTGGAAGGCAATTATGTCAAAGTCACTACCATATATTTGATCAACCCGAGACATTTCACCTTTCTGGAATCGAAAGAGTACAAATATTTGTAAGGTCGAGTGACTTCTAACCCCAGACTCTCTACCACCCCTTTTGGCATTAAATTATGGGATGCTCCTGAATTCAACATAGCATTGTGCACGACCATATCGTGCGCATTTAGGCTTAGGTAAAAAGAGGAACCTCCTCTTCATCTCCATTTTTTAGCCTGGACCCAAAACTGATAGTGGGAGCATCGTCATTCACTTCCAAGATGTCGGGTTGAAAATCTCCTTGACTTTTAACCATCTCGGTTATTTTATCCCTATATTCTTTATTTCTTAGCATCTCGTTGAAGGGAATATAAATATTTACCTTGGAAAGTTCAGTCTGCAAGTTGAAAGTAGGCGTGATCTTCTCTGTCTCTATAGGTGTTGGTGAACTAATTTCCTTAAGCTTTTCAGCTTTATTCGCAGGTTCTTTGCATGGAACGTGTTCCTTTGGTTTTTCCTTCTATCGTCATTTTGGAGGCTGGTGGAGGGATGATTCGAATTCAACTTACATTTATTGAAAGCGACATCTCTGCTCCTCTATTGAATCTTCCTCTTGACCTCATCTATGGCATGCAGATATCCCCACTGGTACTATTCTAACTTTTCCTCAAGGTCCTTCGGATCCTCCTCTTGGGCATACATATTATGCTCTACTTTCGTGAGGTATATATCGGAGTCTAGATCCCCGAAATGATGGATTTGATCTTCAGTGGGATCTTCTCCACCCTCGCCATCAACATAATTCTCAGGAAAATGTGCCTGTATTTGTTGATCATTCAGGTTTCAGGGATTTCTGGCCCCCTTTGTCTAATCTGTGGAGGTTGAGGAGGGTTGGGTCTTCTAAAATTTGGGTTCCTGATTTGGGGCTCATTTTGTTCCCTGTTCAGCGATCCATTGTCCACAGATAATTTATCCTTCAGCTTCTCTATTTTCTTCAACATCATTTCAAACATTACGTCGTTAGCGAAAGCAACTGAGGTAGAGGGCCCATATTTTTTTACTTTCCTTGTCTCCATCGTCTGCTCGATCTTCCCGCTTGCCATCATGTTAGATTCCATATCTATGGCGTCTTGAAACATTGCAGGAAGATTTGTTGACTTCCTTTCCCTTAACACTAGAGAAAAATCATTGTCAAAAGCGTCAGCGTAATGTAGCTTTGTAGCACCCACTAGTGGCTTGATGTCGGCAGGAATAGAATTTTACATTTTCATAAACCTGCCAGAAAATTCATGCATGGACTCGAAACCACCTTTATTCAAGCTGTTGGATTGGGACAGGACTTGTAGGGGGATTATTTTATTGTCCCACCTTTCTAGGAACGCAGTCTGGAAAGCTGTGAACGTGCGAATAGACTTGCCAGGCAAATATTTGAACCACTTCTTCACCTCCCCCAAGGGGCTCAACACGAACAACCTCATTTTCACATCATTGTCATCTACCAAGTCTAGGTCCAAAAAGTCTTCGAACTTATCGACGTGCTGTTTGGCTGTGAAGTTTCCCTCCTTGTCATAGAATGAGACTCTCTAGGTATAAACTTGAGGGAGGTCATGTAACATGATAGGCAGATCTAATGGGCCGATGTAACACACCAGTTTTGACCCCATTGCATTAATGTATATGATGTAAATATTATATCAAATCATGACAAGGCCCTGTCATTGGTTAATGTTTGGTATATATGCGATCATGGTTGATGCCTATGGTTTCTGTGTTAAGTCAAGCACGTTTTAAACATCATGTAAATATGCAAATTAATGAAAACCCATAGCCAACTATGTTAATGCGATGAATAATGAGACGGGGGCATGATTTTCCTAAGGATAAGGGGGTGGGATTGTTAACCTTGAGCTAGTTTGGGGAAAATCCATGTGTCATGGGGAGAACCCATCAGAATTGTCAACTACCCTCTTTCTTGTCTTCTCTTCCGAACCATTTATTCTGCCAGAAGGTGGTTGAGGTAGTTATTGCTTGGAAGGGGAAGAGTATGGGCAATTTCGAATTGGGTAGAGCACCCAGTCCTGGAATGTCATGTTTTGCTTGCATGGACAAGAAAACACCAGAACCGTATGCCAGTTTCGACCCACGCGTTCACGTTTTAAGAGCCGCGGGACGTTCTGGCTCTTGATCCATCTCCATTCTCCATTCACGAAAAAAAAGCTCTTCAGCAGCTGAGGTCTTCCTATGTGTATCCTTCACGTTCTGCGAGTGTTTAGTGAGATTGTGGTAGCAACAGAGCTCTACCTGTGTATATCCTTCGCATTTTGCGAGTGTCTTTCCCTTAGAAAGTCTATGATTACTGCGTTGCAGTGTTGTCTGAGACTATAGAGTGTATGTGACCCTGTTACTCATTTTCAAGAGTAAACCTGTGTTTTAGAGTCTCCCTGTGGTTGTTGTGTTGTGCACCCTGCTTCAGGTCTGAGCTATGTACAAGACTTAGGAATGGGAGACACGTAGAATGTGCTTGATAAACCTAGTGTGGAACCTCACAATAAGATAAGAGTGGCTAGCAAACCTGCTATGCACGTCCTGAAGAGCACTGGAAGGGAAGGTGTAGCATGAGGGACTGTGGAGCAAAGAAGGGGACACTTCCTTGTGTTGGGTGTGTAGGTAGTGGGGAATCCTGGCTAGATAGGTCTTGTGAAGGTGTTCTTAGCTCTATAGATGAGCTCACTAGCTTAGCAGTTCTTCCTGCCCATTACATTGGAAGCTTGATAAACCCAACTGGAAAGATGGGTTGGCTGGTAGCCTGATAAACCCATCTGTTGGGTTGGTTGTGTCTTGTGTGCTTGACCTGGTGAGTAACCTTTGGCTTGATAGTATGATAAACCCAACTGTGAATGCTGGCTTGGCTAGTTAGCCTGATAAACCCAGTTGTGAGATCGATTGACTGTGAACAGTCTAGTAAACCCATCCGTTGGCTTGACTGGTCCTTAAGGTGAAGGTTGGCTTGACTGTGTACAGTCTGTGAACCCAACTGTGAGATGTCTTGGCTAAGTGGGCTGTGAAACCCATCTATTGGAATGTTTTTCCTTAAAGCCCAATAAACACACGATAAACACAACTGTGTTGGCTTGGCTGAGTGTTATTGCGCCTTGGCTATGTATGAGTCTGCTAGTGTTCCCTTACTCCCTAAGGAAATCATGCCCAGCTCGGGGGTGGCATTGTTGCTGAGAGACTAAGGAGCACACTGGCCTATGGTTGGGAGGAACTTTGCAGCGACATAGCTGGTTGTGGGACAAGTTCTGTTCAAGATAAGTGTGCTTGTCTATGTTATTCTTTGCAATTGTATTTTCTGTTTTGAAAATTGCTTGATGGAATGTGATGAACATATTGTTTTGATTAAATTGATGCATTGTTCCTTTGAATAACTGCAAGTATAGGCATCCATGTATGTTTTTCTGTCAATGCATTTTGAACTAAGTTGCAGGGTAGATTGGCCAGATCGGGAATGGCCTAAATGATCAAATCGATCCAAGAATTCAGTTCTGTTAGAAATCCTTCGTTGCGCAAATTTGCAGGTTTGCGAGATGCGGGATGCGGAATATCATTTCGAGGATTCCTTTCCACAAATTCCTCTCCGCAACTTGCAGGATGTGGGATGCGGGTTCGCCGTGTCACAATTTTTATAATTCCCAATCCCACAAGTCAAAGTTTCCACGCCGTCGATCTTCACAGGATGATTTTCCACCGTCGATCTGTTTCCGATGCGGGATGCAAGATGCAGGAAGTGAAATCACAAATTTCGTAACTTTTGACCTCGCAACTCGGGCTTCTCGCACGGTTGATTTTGGCGGGTGGATTATAAACTATTGATTTGGTTCCAGTTTGAGGGATCATTGATTTTCGTCGCGTTTTCTCTCCGCCGTTTGATCTCCTCTAAGATATTTCCTTGCAGATCATTGATCTGATCAATGGAAGACGGGAGGGAGCGTGATAGTGTTAGAAATGTCGAGATATGGTCATGACCATGCCCTATGTTTCAATGAGCAGTATAGTCTCTCGATGAAATTTTTAATTCCGCATGATAATGGGGTATGGGGATGCTACAATGTGGTATCAGAGCTGCGGGTTGCAACATTGGGCCTGGATGGGTCAAGAGAGGAGTCAAGAGTACCCTCTAATACTAACTTGTAGTACACTACAGTGTGGTATCCAAGCTGTCGGTTGCAGCATTGGGCCTAGATAAGCTAGGTGACAGTAAGTAAATGGTTTTGATTTTGAATTACTGTGTGTCTAACAAATGGTGTTGATAACACATTTTGTAGAGTCATAGTATATTTTGGAAAGGTAAGTTGTGTTGCAGCCATGAGAACCCATGACGGATATGATGCTCGAGACTCCTACGAGCGTGCGCGAGATGCCATGGGGGAAAATGTCTGAGTTGGAAATGATGACATAGAGTCTAATGGAAGGAGATTCCAAGAGACGCCGCTAGACATTGTAGCCACCATGAGAAGCATGCTTAAATCTTAGGAAGATTAGCATCAGTTGAATGCTGCTATGTTGCAGAGTTTAACAGACTTGCAAAGAAAGATGAACTCTGGACAGGGTACAGTAAAACCTGAAGGCAGTAAGAGTAGTACCAGAAGAAGAAGAAGAACTACTAGTAGATCATCTGACTCAGAAGAATCAAGTGGGGATTCAAGCTCTTCTTCTCCCAAGGGAAAGAGAAAGAGGCACCATAGAGATCGCTCTCGGGATGAATTTAAGAAGGCTAACCTCCTTTGTTTGATGGCGAGGTAAAGATTGGACAAGAAGCTAAATCTTGGCTTCTTGGGATAAATAAGTACTTCCAAGTTCAGGATTATTCAGGGAACATGAAGGCAAGGGTTCCCATATTCAGTTTGAATGGAAGGGCATCCATTTGGTGGGAGCACTTCAAGTAAGTAAGGAGGATCAGTGAAAGAAGAATTAAGTGGAAACGGTTCCAGAAGTATTTCAAGCAGAAATACCTCTTTGACGGGTACTATGATAAAAAGATCAAGGAATTCCATGAGCTGAGATTGGGACAACATACCATGGAAGAGTATGCAAATAAGTTCCTAGAACTGTTGAGATATGTCAGGTACATCAAAGATGAAAAAGTGAAAATCCAGCGTTTCCCAAGTGGATTGCCTCAGTCTTACAAAGACATAATCGAGTTTTACGAACCTAGAACTCTTGAAGAAGCAATTATGAAAGCTAAGTATTGCTATGAGCGAAGCAAGGGAAAACCTGACTATCAGAAGACATGAAAGGACAAGAAGAATGAGAAGTTTGACCAAAGGAAGAAAGGTTTCAAACCTTCTAATGTCAGAAATCAGTAGAAGCAACCTTTCCTAGCGGGAAAGTAACCAGCTAGAGTGGTGGGAGAAAAGCCAAGAGATCCACAACAGATCAGAGAATCACTCCAATGTTGGAGATGTGGAGGACCCCACATGCGCAGGAATTGTCCACTCAAGAATGAGAGCACAAGGCCAACTTACAACATTCAAGAAGCAGAAACAGTGGGTCAAGTAGCAAGGGCCGTCCCTAGGATTTATGTAGCACTGAAGGACCGCCAAGTAGATCAACAGTCAACTATGGTTGAAGTTGCAAGTAAGATTTTTGAGCAATATGTTTCTATTTTGATTGACCCTGGTTCTACTCACAGTTACATTACTCCTAGAGTATTGGAGATTTGTGCCTTTAAGAAAGTAAAGCATAGCAAATATTGGTTAGTTCAGCTAGCCACTGGAACTTAGATGAAGATTAGCGAAGTGGTGAAAAAATGTCCATTGGTTATCAATGGATTGGTCACTTGTGTTGATATGAATGTTCTACCCCTTGGTTCCTATGATGTTCTCATTGGAATAGATTGGTTAGAAGATCACAGAGTAAAGCTTGACTGTTATAATAAGGCTTTTGAGTGCTTGGATGAAGAAGGAAACTCAAGGATTGTGAAAGGCATTCCAAAGGTGATTTCTATGAGGAATGTTTCAACAATGCAGTTGAAGAAGTTTTGTAGGAAAGGTTGCCAGATATATGCAGCTCATATTTTGGAGGTACCAGAGAATGAAACTCCTAGGTTGGAGGACTTTCATGTGTTGCAGGAATTCAGGGATGTTTTTCCTGATGAGATTCCAGGGCTTCCTCCAAAGAGGGACATTGATTTCATAATTGAACTTGTGCCAGGAGTGGCACCAGTGTCCAAGACACCCTACAGAATGAGTACACCAGAAATGCTAGAGATGAAGATGCAACTGCAAGAGTTGTTGGAGAAGAAGTATATCAGGCCAAGCATGTGATTTTGTTTGTAAAGAAGAAAGATGGTACACTCAGATTGTGTATTGATTACAGACAGCTGAATAAAGTCATAGGAAATAATACGTATCCTTTTCCTAGGATTGATGACCTCTTCGATCAAATGAGAGGAGCAAAGGTATTTTCCAAGATTGACTTGAGGTCGGGTTACCATCAGGAGAGAATCAAGGATGAAGACATTCATAAGACAACCTTCAGAACAAGGTATGGGCATTATGAGTTTGTAGTGGTACCATTTGGTCTCACAAATGCACCAGCTACATTTATGTGCCTTATGAATAGTGTCTTCAGCAGGTATTTGGACAAGTTTGTTCTTGTTTTCCTTGATGACATTCTTGTTTATTCTAAGAATGAGGAAGAACACGAAGAGAATTTGAGTTTGACATTGCAATTGCTCAGGGAGCATCAGTTGTATGCAAAGCCGAGCAAGTGTGACTTCTATAGAGATAGAATTCAGTATTTGGGTCACATTATCTCAAAAGAGGGTATATCTATGGACCCTGAAAAGATGGAAGCCATTATGAATTGGCCTGCTCCAAGAAATGTGATAGATGTGAGATCTTTTATGGGACTTGCAGGATATTACAGGAGATTCATTGAAGGATTCTCCAAGCTTGCACATGCCATCACTTCTTTTCAAAAGAAGGGGATAAAGTTTGAATGGACAGTGAGCTGTGAAGAAAGCTTCCAGCGGTTGAAGAATCTTCTCACCAGTGCACCAGTATTGAACGTTGCAAACCCAGAGAAAGATTTTGTGGTATGTACTGATGCATGTGGTCAAGGGCTTGGAGGAGTCCTTATGCAAGACAACCACGTGATATGTTATGAGTCCATAAAGTGGAAGGATCATAAGAATAACTATGCTACTCATGATCTGGAACTTGCAGCCATAGTACATGCTCTCAGTACGTGGAGGTATTTCTTGATGGGCGGAAGATTCAAGCTAAGGATAGATCGTTGTGGTCTGAAGTATTTATTTGATCAGCCTACTCTAAATGCTAGGCAAGCCAGATGGCTAGAGTTTTTATGTAAGTTTGATTTTGAGATCAAGCACATAAAGGGGAAAGAAAATAAGGTAGATGATGCACTCAATGGGAAGGTGCAGGAAATGCATGTGGCATCTCTTAGTATTGCCAATCAAATTTGAGGAAACAGATTGTTAATCATACTGTTGGAGATGAGTCGTATGAGCATGTAAAAAAACAAATTGCAACAGCAAAGTCTTGAGAAGAGGTATGAGGGATATAAATTGGAAAAAGATGGATTTCTTACTTATAAAGGTGGAATTTACATTCCAAAGGTAGCAGATTTGAGGAGAGTAGTTATGGATGAGATCCATCAAGCTCCATATTCTGATCACCCAAGATATCAAAAGGCAATTTCTACAACTAGAAAGTAGTACTTTTGGCTAGGAATGAAAAAGAACATGGCTGAATACATTTCCAGGTGCATGAAATGTCAACAGGTAAAGGTTGAGCATCAACACCCTGCAGGTTTGTTGCAGCCTTTACCAGTTCTAGAATGGAAATGGGAAGTTATTTCCATGGATTTTATTACAGGATTTCCAATGACTTGGAGACAACATGATTCCATCATGGTTGTGGTGGACANTCACATTTTATACCGGTTAAGTCTACACATAAGACATATGATATTGCAAAGATCTTCATGAAGGAGATTTTCAAATTACATGGATTGCCTAAGGCAATAGTCTCTGACAGAGATGTCAAGTTCACTTCCAATTTTTGGAAGGGGTTTTTTGCGGATTTGAGTACAAAGCTGAACTTCAACACTGCTTACCATCCCCAGCTTGATGGGCAGATGAAGAGAGTTAATCAAGTGTTGGAAGACATGCTTTGCATGTATGTGATGGACAAACCAACCAAGTGGGAAGATTATTCACACTTGGTAGAGTTTGCCTATAATCATGGACAGCAAGCATCCTTGGGGATGAGTCCGTATGAAGCTTTGTATGGCAGGAGGTGTAGGACACCAATGACTTGGGATAATCCAGTAAACAGGGTTGTGCTTGGTCCAGAATTGCTCAAGGAGATGGAGCAAGAGGTTGTAAATATCAGGAAGAATTTGAAAGTAGCCCAGGACAGACAGAAAATCTATGTTGATAACCATAGGGTGAATAGAGAGTTCAATGTTGGGGATCATGTCTATCTCAGAGTGAGGGCAAAGAAGAGCTCCTTGAAGCTTGGGAGTTGTGCCAACTTGTCCCCAAGATATTGTGGTCCGTTTGAAGTACTTGAAAGAATAGGGCCAATTGCATATAGAAATGCATTGTGTGCTAGCACTAGAGCTCATAATGTTTTTCATGTTCTTTGCTTAAGAAATATATACATGACCCTAACCACGTGATAAATTGGGATGTGATTCAGGTGGAACCCGAGGGAGATTTTCGAATTGAGCCAATGCGCATCCTTGATAGGAAGGTCACCATGCTCCGAAACCGAGCCATAGGATAGGTAAAGGTGTAATGGGAGCACTATGGTCCTAAAGAGGCTACGTGGGAGCTGGAGGATGCCATGCAATTAGCACATCAATTTTTGTGCAATTCTGCGGAACACTGAGGCGATGCCAGTGTAGCGTTTTGTTTAAATTTTGTAAAGCACTGAGGACAATGCTATTGAAGGGGGAGGGGAATGTAACACCCCGATTCTGACCCCATTGCATTAATGTATATGATGTAAATATTATATCGAATCATGAAAAGGATCTCAAGGGCAAGGTTCTGTCATTGGTTAATGTTTGGTATATAGGCGATCATGGTTGATGCCTATGGTTTTTGTGTTAAGCTAAGCACGCTGTAAACACCATGTAAATATGCAAATTAATGAAAACCCACAGCCAGCTATGTCAATGCAATGAATAATGAGATGGGGCATGATTTTCCTAAGGATAAGGGGGTGGCAATGTTAACCTTGAGCCAGTTTGGGGAAAAGCCATGTGTAATGGGGAGAACCCATCAGAACTGTCAACTACCGTCTTTCTTGTCTTCTCTTCCCATCCATTTATTCTGCCAGAAGGTGGTTGAGGTAGTTATTTCTTGGAAGGGGAAGAGTATGGGAAATTTTGAATTGGGCAGAGAACCCAGTCCTGGAATGTCATGTTTTGCTTGCATGGACAAGAAAACACCAGAACCATACGCTAGTTTCGACCCACACGTTCATGTTTTGGACTACTCTCATGTTTTGAGAGCTGCGGGATGTTCTGACTCATGATCCATCTCCATTCTCCATTCACGAAAAAAAAATCTCTTCAGTAGCTGAGCTCTTCCTGTGTGTATCCTTCGCGTTCTGCGAGTGTTTAGTGACATTGTGGTAGTAGTCGAGCTCTACCTATGTATATCCTTCGTGTTCAGCGAGTGTCTTTCCCTTGGAAAGACTGTGATTGCTGCGTTGCAGTGTTATTTGAGACTACAAAGTGTATGAGACCCTGTTACTCATGTTCCAGAGTAAACCTGTGTTGTAGAGTCTCCCTGTGGTTGTTGTGTTGTGCACCCTGCTTTAGGTCTGAGCTATGTACAAGACTTAGGAATGGGAGAGACGTAGAATGTGCTCGATAAACCTAGTGTGGAACCTCACAATAAGATAAGAGTGGCTGGTAAACCTGCTATGCACATCCTGAAGAGCACTAGAAGGGAAGGTGTAGCCTAAGGGACTGTGGAGCAGAGAAGGGGACACTTCCTTCTATTGGGTGTGTAGGAAGTGGGGAATCTAGGCCAGATAGGTCTTGTGAAGGTGTTCTTAGCTCTGTAGATGAGCTCACTAGCTTAGCAGTTCTTCCTGCCCATTGCCTTCGAAGTCTGATAAACCCAACTAGAAAGATGGATTGGATGGTAGCTTGATAAACCCATTTGTTGGCTTGGTTGTGTCTTGTGTGCTTGACCTGGTGAGTAACCTTTGGCTGGACAGTCTGATAAACCCAACTGCGAATGTTGGCTTGGCTAGTTAGCCTGATAAACCCAGTAGTGAGATGGCTTGACTGTGAACAGTCTGATAAACCCATTTGTTGGCTTGACCGTGTACAGTCTGTGAACCCAACTATGAGATGGCTTGGCTAAGTGTCCTATAAAATCCATATGTTGGAATGTTTTCCCTTCTAGCCTGATAAACCCAACTGTGTTGGCTTGGCTGAGTGTTATTGCACCTTGGGTATGTATGAGTCTGTTAGTGTTCCCTTACTCCCTGAGTAAATCATGCCTAGATTGGGGGTGGTAGTGTTGCTGAGAGACAAAGGAGCATGCTGGCCTATGGTTGGGAGGAATGTTGTAGCGACATAGCTGGTTGCGAGACAAGTTTTGTTCAAGATAAGTATTCTTGTCTATGCTATTCTTTGCAATTGTATTTCCTGTTTTGCAAATTGCTTGATGGAATGTGATGAACATATTCCTATGATTGAATTGATGCATTGTTCCTTTGAATAACTGCAATTATAGGCATCCATGTATGTTTTCCATCAATGAATTTCAAACTAAGTTGCAAGGTAGATTGGCTAGATCGGGAATGGCTTGAATGATCAGATCGATCCAAAAATTCAGTGTAAAAGATGAGTTTTCTGATAGAAATCCTCCTTTGCGCAAATTTGCAGGTATGCGGGATGCAGGATGTGGAATACCGTTTCGCAGATTTTGGTTTCAGCAGATTCCTTTCCGCAACTTGCGAGATGCGGGATCGCAATTTCCATAATTCCCAATCCCGAAAGTCAAAGTTTTCGCGCCGTCGATCTTCGCGGGATGATTCTCTGCCATAGGTTTGTTTCCGATGTGGGACGCAGGCTGCGGGAAGTGAAATCACAAATTTCGTAACTTCCAACCTCGCAACCTGGGCTTCCCGCACCGTTGATTTTTGCTTGTGGATTCTGAACCGTTGATTTGGTTCTAGTTTGCGGGATCGTTTGGGATCATTGATTTTCGTTGCGTTTTCTCTCTGCCGTCCGATCTCCTCTGAGATATTTCCTTGCAGATCGTCGAACCGATCAATGGAAGATGGGAGGGAGCGTGACAATGTTGGAAATGTCGAGATGTGGTCGCGACCATGCCCTGTGTTTCGATGAGCAGTACAGGCTCTCGATGAAATTTTTAATTCCCCATGATAATGGGGTATGGGGTCTGGGTGGGTTCGGGACTATAGGAGGGACTTGGAGGACATGACGATTTAGCACCACCCAGGAGGGTACTGGGTTGAAAGTTTTGGAGCACAGGGTTTCTAGTTCTCGGAAGGTTTTGCCGAAGAGAGTGTAGCAGATATGCTTCCAACCTATCAAGGTTCACTTTGTTGGTCTTCAAATCTAACTCTGATTTAGATTTTGGTAGGGATCTTTCAAAGTAATCTTCCTCTACAGAATCTTGGATGCCTCGGAATTCTTGGGTAGAGGAATTTTCAAAACGACGAATAGCTAATTGATATTTTCCCTTATTCCTAAATGGTTTAATGGGGTTATCCAAACTTGGAAATATTTCGGTATCAGGATTACCTCTTCTATGCGACTGCTGGGAGGCCAGGATGTATTTTGTATGTAGCTCGGACACGGTGTGGAGTCGCTAGGACAAATTCAAAACCTTATTTACTTGTAAGGGTCTCTATTTTCCCGCGAAAACCTGTTATCCTTTGAATATTTGTCGTTCTTCCCAGGGATGATCTTCAATTTCGTCCTCGACAACGATGCAAGTTTGTTAGCAATCAAAATCGCACCCAAGGTTGTGGGAAGGCAGACCCTGAGGTAAGAACAGAACCGCTTTAGGAAACGGAGCTGGCTCCTTCGATTCTAGAGAGGGATCTCTCAAAAATACATAACAAGGCCATATTATATTGTCACATATTGAATATCAAATATTGGTGGTTGAGAGCAGGATAAAGATGTGTCGGGCTATGGAGTCACAAATACCAAGAAAACAGAGTATTTTGCATAGAAAATGCTTGCAAGAGCAAGGTAGTACTTCTATCATAGGCGATATGTTTTGGGTCTAGTGGGAAATGCAAAATGATGACAATCCACTAGTGTAGAGCACCGCAGGGATAAATTCTACACCAATTTTGGAGGAAACATTTGGTGGATATCAGAGACAATGGATGGAGGATATGAGTATGAATTCCAAACCGTTATATACTAAGTCTACAACATGAAGAAAACATAATGTAAAGAGATAATAGGAAGCACATGCAGATAAGGAAAAGAAAATCACAGACTGAAATTGAGGAATACACAGGAATTCTTGCATTCAAATACCCAACATTTGGCTCTGTAAGTTATATTAAAAATAGATCAAAATATCATAAACACAATAGTCTAATAGGTTCCAACCAACAACCCTTTCTCCTTCTGTAAGGAACATATTTATAGTGTTTGGGCCCCCAAGACCAACCTTGAAACAGGGCCAAAATTAGTTACAAAATTGGCAACAAATTCTCAATAAACTATATCGTGGCATATTCCCATGGGTGACATAAAACCGAAAGTGATGAGGGTAACATCTCTGCTAGACCTTAAGAGATGCTACATCTTCAAAATCCTGGCTTGCCTGATTACTTCACACCTATATATTTTGTTCTGATGAAGGCTAGAGCCCATCATCCTTGGTGTAACCTGTGTTTGTACTTGCTATAATTTTCAATCACTTTCCATTGGTTAGCCATCGGTGTCTCCAACTTTACCATTTCTTCCGCTAATACTCTGAACTCTATCCAGATAGGAAGGCGTTGGTAACCTTGTGCAAAAAACCTTGAAATCAAATAATAATTCAAATTAACCAGGCAAATTTTCGACCACGGTTTTGCCTGAAAGCGACTGTTGGGCCATGTCTTTGAATTGCTTGTGTTCTTTCCTGCACTTGACCAATATGTCATAATACTCTTTCTGGGACAACATTGGTCCCTTTTCTTCCCAGAAGAAAGGGATCCCCCTTTGGACCAAACGTTTAAACAACATAGCGAAGTCGTCGGCCTGTTTGCGCATGAAATTCCATTTTGCCTCGACCATATTTAAGTGGCGGTGTTTGTGAACCACTCTTTTGGTCCATGTGATGATTGGAATCCTATTTTGGATGTTTCCTCGTCTGATGTCTTCATTTTTCAAACTGTTCAGAAAACTTATTGCACCTTCAGTTATGTCCAAGAGCCTTTTGTGGAGGTTTAGCTTCGCTGTCTGGATGTGTTTTTTGGATGCCTATATGACACTTTCGTTATCTTGGATAAAATCCAAGTATGGTCGTACTTTGGTTGCTTCTACTATTTTCATGTCCCAAATGAGGTGTTTTTCCCCTATAAGAGCTTCCTGGCCCGAAGCCTGTTTGGTTAATTTATCGTTCTTATCCTCCATTTCTTTACAACGCACTTCCAACTTCTTTCTCAATCCTTCTTTGACATTAGGCATGTCCATTAGGTCCTGATTCTGTTTTCTTAGGCCGATGATTTCTATAGCTTTGAGACTTACGTGGGACATGGCATGGGAGAGGGAGACGACACCAGATATCTCAGACAATTGAGCCATAGGCGTTGGCTATTCCTGAGCCTTCTCCTTTAATTCTTTTAACTCCCTTTCCAATTCAGTCTGCTTCGCTTCGAACGCTTGTTTTTCTCTGGCAGAGAGCTCTGCATCTTTCTTCCACTGTTTCCCCCTTTCTCCCTACTTAATTAATCTAGGCTTACAATTGGTTAACTCGATGCTTAAGGCATCCTTCTCTTTTTCAATTTCAGTCAATTCAACAGTTTGTATAAGTCGAGTAGCAGGGATGTCTAGCTTTTTCTTCAAAGTTGGATTGTGCCCTCCTTGTCCTTTAATAGCCTTTATGTGGCAGTACCTTTATCTCCTGGGCTGTTTGCCACTGATATATATACCTGGAGCTTCCTAATCTAGGTCTGGTAAGCCTTGTTGTCCACCTTCTCCTTTCAAAGCATCTCTTCAACTCTTTTCTTACCAAATGTTAGTTTGGATATTTGCAGGGAAGCTAGGAGCAAATCAGTGTAGAGGAAGTCACTTATCCCTTGGTGTAAGTGAATCATGTAATTTTTGGGGACCCTTTTTGGATCTACCTTTTGCTCAACTACTTTGTCTCCTGTGATCACGACCAAATTCAATGTGCCCTGGGTCGAGTCTCTGATAGTTTCCAAAGAGGTACTCTGGCCCGACAATTTGTCCACTTTGTGGCATAACTTCAATCTTTCTTCAAAGGATTTTTCACCAGCTTCTCTGTATTTGTCCAGCAGCTCGGCGTTAGACTTATACTTACTTACTTCCTCTTTAGGAACACTATTGAACGCGTACTCCTGAATTTCAAAATTCAGATATTTAACTTTCATAGTTTTCATTCAACCCTTATCCGTGCCTTATCCTTGGCACTCTACATGAGTTTATGAGGTTCTTCAGTTTTCTGCTTCTTGGATGTTTTGGCTGTATCCCCTTCATCTACATCCATGGCCTCTAGGTACTCTCTTTTATTCCCCTTCTTAGACATGCTAGCCAAAGGGGTGATCTGTGTGGCCGCGACCACAATGCTGGAGAGGTTTTGCTAGGGGGATTCCCCTGCCTGTGTAGAGGAGGTTGAATTTTCTGGCATATCTTCATCAGAGTTAGTCTCTTTAGGGTATTTCATCCAATTTGCATTTTCCACCAACCTCGCTACTTCAACTTTCTCGAATCTCTTGTTCTTATTCGCTTGCCTTCTATTAGAGATGATGTGGTGAGGGTCGTAGTTAATTACGGCCTCCATTGTGAACCCTTTCTTGCTGAGAAAAATTTCGACCATTAGCAAGGCTAATTTGCTTTTAACAGTAAAAGGACCAACTTTCCATGGAAACTTAAGATCTGCAAGCTTCGTAAAGCTTAGAGAGTGTTCATCTTTGGTTGTCAACCTTTGCCTTATTATCTCTAGTGCAAACATCCTTAATGTCAGGAATGCCGATAGGACATATGGCAGACGAGTAAACCCATAGACCCTAATCACCATATTGTCTTCTGAGAGAAACCAATCTCCCACTCTTCTTTCAGGGGATAAATGCAGCAGGCTTTTCATCTCTTGTAGAACCCTTGGAAACCTCTTTTGGAATAGGAACTCATATACTGGTGCCATCAGGACCTTCATGAATTTGCAATAATCCTTGTGCATGTCTTCTGTCATAACCATTTCCAGGAGCTGGGGGTCGTCATCGTTTAAGCTCAAAAACATATTCATAAGGAGGGATTGGAACCTAAAGGTTCCCGAGTGATGAAAATTACTCAACTGGGAGTTTATACTTTTGGCTAAGAATTCATCAAATTGCTGACATGTAGGTGGTGAAGGCTGAATTGATACTCCTGATGCTGCTCGGCTTGAACTGAGGGTGAATATCAGACTCAATAAAGGTTCGGTGACAAATTGCTTCGAGTCCATACCTAAGAACTGGCTTGCTAAGGTTATCACAGTCTGCGTCTCTTCATTAAACAGGTCGAAATCGATGGGGAATGGAGGGTTTGACAACTAGATTTCCGACTTCAAACAGGTTCCGAGAAAAGCCTCTTTTTGTTCAGCTGAAGACCTTTGAAAAAACTGAAGTATATCCTCTTCATTGTACTCACTGGACATCTGGGTAAACTCGGAAGAGATTAGTAGAGTGTTTTGGATGTTAAGGGAATTTATGGGACACAACAACCTAGACCTAGACACGTCCATTATCACACCCTCCGACGGAGAATACTTGCTTATGCACCAGTCTATGAATTCTGGGCAACTAGGGGTTTGCTCAACAGAGAAATAAAAGAAAAAGGAACTGAACACCCCATGAGTGTCGATTCCGTGTAATTGAAGAGACTTTAGCTTGCTTTGAGCGGCTTTCTATACTATCATTTAGTATGATAGTATCGAAGACCTCAACACCTTAATCTACTAGGGCTTCCCCAGCTTCGTAAAATTCGAGGTTTTGAGCCTATGAATCTTCTGTTTTGGCGATGAGAAAATAGTTTAATATAGGAAAGGTGTACCAGGTTGGTTGACAGTTTGCTTCAGAAGCTTGTCCAAGGTGGTGCAGTTTTCACAGTTTGAAACCTCGCTTCCCGATGCTGCAAAAGAATAATCGATATGGATCCATGTGCCGACTTTTATACTATTTTATTTCTCCTATCTAACCATTCATTTTTCTAGCCGGATGAAATACTAGCCATAGATCTGGGACCTAAAAGCCTTGAGCCGTGTGATCTCTGTCGTTGGATTTTTGTACTATCACACCTTCCCTTCATTGTCTCTCGTGCACCTCCAACCCATTGGATTTAATCTCCATCGTTGATCTCAGACTCTCTTCCCATCCCACTGTCCAGAACAGAGAGCTTTATCAGATTTTGCACTTTCCAACCAAGATACCTTTCGCGCACTTATGGCTGGCGAAAAATATCTCCGCTGTAGATCTACTCCCGCGTTGATCTCTATCGTCAAACATGTCCCCTCTTTATCACGTTTCATGAACTTTGTAACATTATCTCCCAAGGGCATCTTAGATCAATGGAATCTTCCTTCGACGCTGATCTAAGATCTTCACGATATCGACCATTGGAATCCGCCGTTGTTTAACGCATTTCACGAATTTGGAATGTGATCTTTTGCGGGGCGCTTGAAACTCGCGAAACAAATCTCTGTCGTTGATATGCTCCATTTCCTCATCATGATCATTGGAAAGCACCTTATCTTTTGTCATCCTTCTGATGGGGGTCCTCTCTTTCCCCTTGCGTGATCGCCATGAGAGGGCTTGTCTACGACTTTGGACCTTGGGTTCTTCTTTTCGTGACAGACTGTGGCCAGTGCGGGTTTCTCTGTTCTTATCAACCTTCAAGCTCCCCAAGGTTTCTTATCATGAAATTTTTTTAGGCCTTGTTCCTCCTCCTATGGGTCTAAAACGCTTTCCTCTATTTAGTATGAATCATTTGCTAACATAACCTATCCTCCTCATCATCGCATCCATCCACCATTTCCTTCTTTAGTCGCCTCTATTATAGATACAATTCTCATAGGTGGTATGAATCAGTTGGATGGACCTATATATGCTTCTCTCCAAGCTTGTTTTTTTCTTGGCAGAGAAATTGATGCTTTTGGCTTGATTAGCGGAGGTGTCGATGCCTTTGGCTTTGCTGCCAGAGGTGATAATGCCTTTAACTCTACCGGTGGAGGTGTTGATGCCTCTGTCTTTGGTGGGAGAGATATTGATGCCTCTGGTTCTAGAGGCGAACCATATATCTAATAATAGTTATTGGACTAGAGATATGTATTTAGCATGTATCATCAATTTCATGATATATATATATATATATATATATAGAGAGAGAGAGAGAGAGAGAGAGAGAGAGAGAGAGAGATTGATGTTGACGTTTATTTAATGTTGATGGTGATGTGTATGTTAGGTTAGGTAAACTGGTGTTTGTTAGATGTGTGTAATGGTTATGTTATATAATGCAGTTTGTGCTTTGTTAGATGTTATTATTAGATTTGTGTGTTAGATGATGTTTAAATCTGTTAGATGATTTAAGGCAATGTTAATGATGGTACGCTCATGTTTATGTTTACTTTTATATTTATGATGGTATACTGATGATGTTTACGCTTATGTTTGTTATATGGTGAAAATGATGATGATGGTATGTTTATGTTTATGTTTAATATGATTATGTTTATGTTTAATATGATTATGTTTATGATGGTATGATGATGTTTATGTTTATGTTTGTTAGGTGCTGAAAATGATGAGAATGTTATGTTTATGTTTATGTGGTGAAAATGATGATGATGGGACATTTATGTTTATGGTTATGATGGTATGATAATGTTTATGTTTATGTTTGTTAGGTGGTGAAAATGATGATGATGGTACGTTTATGTTTATGTTTATGATGGTATGATAATGTTTAAATGTTAATGTTTATTATGGTATGATGATGCTTATGTTTATGTTTGTTAAGTTGTGAAAATGATGATGATGGTACTTTAGATGATACCAACTATTTTTAGATGTAGATACTATATGTTTATATTAAATGATGTTAGGTGATATTAGATGTGAAATATCATTTTTGATGTAGGTTAGGATCATTGATTGGATTGTTAAACCCTAGGAAGCTGAAGCGTCGTGAGGTGTTGTGCTAAGGTCCACCTGGATTTGGCTGCACACTCATGGATCCTCCCCGGATCCACCTCCTGAGGAGAGAAGATGTCTCTTGAATGAATCCTTTAGGGCTTTGGTTGCCTCCTCACCAACTCCAACAGCTTCAAAGATTCATGCTACTAGCTTTATGAAGGGTGTTGCTGCTCCCCGAATCCATATCATATTTGCGGCTTCAAGATTGAAATCTCTGGCTTTGAGTGAGAAGATGATTAATAGGACAATTCATGGGGATCTGGATGCCATTGATCTCTGGAGTCCTCCGACACTATTTTTACAGTAAAGGGTTATTTGTGTTCTTGCTTGAGAATAAACAAGACATGGATCTTATTTTTAGAAGCATACCTTACTTCATGGCACCGAGAGGATTGTATCTTAATCGATGTAGCTTGTCTTTCGATCCAAAGAAAGACGTACCAACAACAGTCCTGGTATGGGTTTGCCTCCCTCATCTACCCTTGCATTGCTGGAATGACAAAGCTCTTCTAACTATTGGGAATACCCTTGGAAAATATATTGATATGACAGAACCAAAGGGACCACTATTCTCATGTGCAAGGATATATGTGGAAGTCAATTTAGAGAAAATTTTATCGAAAGTAAAATATATTCATGGATGGATGGGAGCTGTTGAGCCGCAAAAAGACCACATTTTATTCATCATTTCATATACTATTTATCACCTTATTCCATTATATCCTTCCATAAAACCATTAATATTCATCACTTTCATAATAAATACGGGTTTATATTACTATTTTCCAAATAATTTATTTTTGAGTATTTTGAGTGAATTTATGGTTAATTATTGAGAAAAATAACATATTTTCATTATACTTTAAAGTTGGGTGAGTTTGGTGATGTTTACAGGTGTATTTGAAGACTTTATCAAGCTCAAAAGTGACCACCTAGTATCAGATTCAAATTTCATCTTCTATATATGGGCTAAACTCAAAGAGAAGATCATGGGAATGTGGAGAGAATATCTCATCCAATATTTGGTTGAGGATTTAAAGGGATGAGTTGTAGATTTGTTGAGGATTTGGGGGGATGAGTAGTCTATTTGTTGAGAATTTTAAGGGATAGGTTGAGAGAATAGTGGATATGTAATTATGGTCAGTTAGCTTGGATTTATGTATAAATAGGAGGGATCTCTACTCATTTTGGTTAGAGGCCTCTCTAGTGGTTTGGAAGTAGAGAATAGTTCAGAGATAGTCATAGAATATGATTTCTGATTGTTATGTAATGGAGATGATGCTTAATGCACATCCTTTGATTCCTCCATGTTAATATAGTTTTTCAGCAATTTCTTTCTTATGCGTTCTTAGTATAAAATTTAAGTTATCTCTTTCTTATGCATTTTCAGTATTGATTTTATTTGAGGTCAGCAGTTACTGTTAATTGCTTTATACCAATTTATTTCATGCAGTTTCAATCTTTCTTTGTGAAGTTTATTTTATACAATTTCATGTTTTCTGCAATTATATTTATTTTCATGTAATTTCTTGTTTTCATAAACTAGATTTAATTTCAATAACATTATTTTCTGATTACAGTTATCTAGAATTTTAGATTAGGTTCAGCAACACTCTGGCCCTGCATATACTTTGTTTGTACCTCACAAGTTTACGCTCTCTCCGGGTTGACAATTAAATCGTTTGAATTCTCTTATAATATGTTTAATAATTTTACCCAACATTTTGGCACCGTTGCCAGGGAGGTGCTAAAAGGGATCAGAGTTTAGATAGGTAGATAATATGCTTTTGTTAGATAGAAAGGGGGAGGGGAAACTGTAAGATGTAAAGACGACTTAACCACGAAATTTTCGTGGTGTAACAGCTAGACGCGTTCACTTTAATGGGTTTTCCCAAAGCCTTGATCGTTTTTTGCAAAGTGTTTATTTTCCTGCAAGTTTTTTCTTTTTCTGCAAATGCAAGTTTTAATTTTTCATTTACAATATTGTAGTTTAAAGTTTGTATTGCTTTCATTTTTGGGCGCCTTTATTTCATACTAACTTGTTTTAATTTTATATGTTCATTTTTGTTTTATATAGATTTTTGGTGCACTCTTTATTTCTCTGTTTTTTACTAACTCATTTTGTACTGTTTTTTTCTTTTCTGCATTTGTCATGTACTCGTTTTCATTTTTCTTTTTAAGCAGTTGATTTGATTTCAGTAGAATGCTGAGCTTAAGCCTAGAGCAGCTCACTCGGATCCTCGCAAAAGCCGAGATCTCCTCTTCTCAAGAAGAGGAGATCTTGATAGCAGTTAAAGATGTAAGTACTCCTCCTGATACCAACAAAAAAGAATTGACATTTGAAGAATTTTGCACAGCATATGAGGAGCAATTTTGTGAGAAGAAAATCGAGAAGGATGAAGATGGGATCTCGGTTGATCAAGGTCATGAAAAATATCTTGCAAATGGGAGCTGCATCGAACGATGGATTCAAGTAAGTACTAGGTTAGATTAGTTCTGTTTTCACTTTTATTTTATTAGTTTTCATTTTTAATATTTAATTTTTCATATTACAACATATTTTAGATTTAGTTTTTCAAAATTAAATCTTAATCTTTGTTTACTCTTGTTAGATAGATGGTTACACTGGCAATTTCATTTCACTTGAATGATTATAATTTTCATTTAGAATAGAGTAGGTAGGCTCTAGTTTGTATTTTTTAGTTGAAAATTAGTTTTGTTCCAATTTACTTTAATGTTTCTATTTGTTAAAGTTTTATTTCTAAATAGTCTTAGATTATTTTTATTTTTATTTTTGTTAGGAATTAAAAAAATAATTTTAGCCTTTTAAATCTAAATTTTTATGAAATCTTTGGTCTCTTTATTTTTATTTTTATTTAATAAAAATAGAAATGCATTAAGAATTAGTTTTTTTAACAATTAAAAATAAAATAAATTAATTAATAAACAAGTAAAAATAATAAACAAATAAGAAATATAATAATAGTTTTAGTCTTTTTCTTTGTATTTTAAATTATAAAAAAAAATAATAAATCTAAATATTTGACCCCTTATCAATACCTATTTTTAATATGGTTAAGAATTAAAATCTTTAATTTGCATCTTTTAAATCTAAGCATAATTTAAAATAACTTAAAAAACAAATATATATATATATATATATATATATATAT
>LPNX011130833.1:731991-814727 GCA_001517045.1 Pseudotsuga menziesii
TGGAAGCAACATTGGTCTTATTGGCGAAATCCTCAGTACATGCTGCTTGTCCCGAGAATGTAGTCTTCCATTTCATGGTGTCCGAGTGCCAATGTGATCTCAAGGCTACGCTTCAGGCGACTTTTCCATACCTGTGCTTCATATTATATCACTTTGACTTGGGAGAATCATTTACCTCGACTCCGATTTAGTTGTTGTGGATGACATTGCCAAGCTAATGCACCCTCGTCTCATGGCCCGAGGTCTGAAAAAAACCAGAACAGCTGGCTCCGATGGTACCACTTGCTATAACAGATGGCAATGGGATATGATTTTTATTTTTTTAATTTTATTATTATGATGTCATGTTGCCACATGTCAACTCAAATCCAGATACCAAATTCCAAAGTTTACATCATCTTCTATCCACCAATAAGCTGTTTACAAAATAGTTTTTTAACAAAATTAAAAAAAATATTTTACAAATCCCTAAGTTATACTTTGCAAAACAGATTTTAATTTTTTATACCTGCCTCAAAAGAGAGCAACTAATACAAAGTCAAAAGAGTTTTACTTGCAATCGATTACAATATACCTGCTGAGGGAGGTATAATAAATAGAAAAAACAACCTTTAACTTGAAACCTGCACACTGCAAGAAAAAAAATTATTTAAAAAAAAAAAATAGACTGTTTAGCCCTCCATCCGGAACCTGCAAACGAAGAGCTCTTCAGCCTTCCATTCCATGAGCAGTCTGCCTTCCATTCGCTATCTACAAACAGCCTTCCATGCAACCTGCAAACATAAAATTTTAAAAATAAAATGTAAAAAGAAGAAGATTGAACGAGTATTAGAATGGCTATCCCAACCTGTGATAAATCTTAAGACTATGAGATGATAAAGGCAGAGGCAGTTCACGATTATCTTAGGCTGAAATGGGTGCATATCGTGCCTATCTATTTCGCTCAGATCTACTCCGGAGATATTGGCGATTTCAATAGCTAAACCATTAAAACTTCAGTTTGGTGCATGACGCCATGCCACCAAACATGTCTTCTATGGCGATTTTGGTTGCCACAATAAATAAACACCTAGCTAAGCCGTAACTCCTCAAATGCATGTGCAGTAATGATGTTTCCACTTCATCTTATCAGGTTCATGGCTCTTCCTCCGATTAAAACGGAATCTTTTCTGTTGGTTGTTTTGGGCAATCCAAATATAGCGTGGATATACCAACATCTCCTCTGTTCTCGATAAAAAAAATCACCCAAGATATGTTACGATGAATTACTCAACCAACTCGCCAGATGGATGGTTTGAAGCCGCCCAACATTACTGCAGCCAACATTTAAGGCCTTGCTCGAGAAGGCCGAGGAGGAATTTGGTTTCAACCACAAGGGAGCCCTTACTCTTCCCTGCGATACTGTTGTCTTCCAGTATCTCACATGGATGTTGTCCAAGAATGACGAGATGACTCAGAGTACGATCTTGGAGCAGCTCATCTGCTTCTACCGCCATGAGACCGAATGTGGATCATTCGAGGCCAAAGTCATGTGCTCCAATCAATTGGGTTTTCGAGCTTCGTCTCAGAAATCTTTGTGTTGCAAGCATAATTCATTGGTCAGATCCACAGTAGGGTTTAATGTGTCTAAACTTCTTGCGATCTGATATCCAACACTGTTTGTTGCTCCGATGTCATATTTCCAACATGGGGATTGTATTCTATATTATGAAATAAAATATCCCAATGTTGCAACCCCATGAATATTATTCAAATTTGTTTGTTTTCTTTACGAATCCAAAACATCGGAATTCAAACATCCCGATTGCATATTTTTTTGTAACATTTATGTGCTGACGTTGCAGACCAAATATAAGATTGTAACTACCGTAGACTTCAAAGACCCAAACTTTGGGATATTTTCTTATATAGATTATATAAATGGAGACTCCCAATGTTCAGGCTGGGAAGACATTTACAACTTATTCAACCGACTATTTTTCATAATATGAACAAGTTTGTATATGGCATAACAATGGGACAAGCAAAGATGGCGTGGAGGTTCGAACTTTGAATATGATGGTGTTTCCATTATAAACTGAGTGGCGATCCATATGGTAGACGGAAAGCATGGAAGCATGGATTTATTTTTATTATTATTTTCAGATTTTTATAGTGTCAGTCTTCGTTACCTTCTGGTTCAACCCTGCAGTAATCCCGCGTCTTCTCAATTATTGCTCTCGCCTGAGCCTTAATTATATCACTGTTTATACCCACTTTGTTCTTATATCATGGCCGACCATTTCCCTCCAAACTGCGACAATGACCATGCAGCATAACAGATGTATTCATTTTCAGTTGGAGCCTTCGATCATTTTCATTCACGATGGTAAGTTAGGCCTATGTAGTCAATGACGTGGGATCCTGCACTGTGGGGAAGGTGGTTTTCACCCAGCCCACCAGGGATCAAATCTCACCGAGACATGGCCTGCTGTGATAAGGCTCAAAGGGTAGACGCCCCCTGGATAGGCTACCACCCCTTGTCCGGATTGGAGTCCGGGACGTCTCGGCCCTTGCTGAGTCACAAGTTTCTGGTATATCCTGGCTTGCGGGTTGTCGGATATATCTAGGGGTTTATAGTGGCACCCGGCGGCTTTGACCTTGGGCCTGGCCCAAGTAATCCCGACGAGTTACCAATTTCCCTACTTAAAAAAAAGTTAGGCCTATTTTAGTCATTTCCCTTTGTTCGCAACGGTAGCTTAGGTTTATCGTAAGAATTACAACTTATTTTCTTTCAAATCATTTATAAAGTATATAGCGTATAGTGGATGCTCATATATATATATATATATATATATATATATAATAAAAAAATATATTGAAATACATAAAAATAATTAAAAATAATTTTTTGGTAAACATAAATGTTATAAAAAAATAAAATTAGTTATTTATTTATAAATGTTAAAATGTTATCAATGATAAATGTTATAAATGTTATTTATTTTATTTTTGTTAAATAAAATTAGTATATAATATTTATAAAAAGAACAAATATGTTATTTGTTCTTTTCATAAATAAATGAAATTTAAGTAAAAAAAACAATAATAAAAGGATGTTGTAACTAAATAAATAAAGACATTTATTTTTGTTTATAAACAGAAAATTAAAAAATATATATATATATATAAAAGTACTAGGTGTTGTAATAATAATATAATATTGCGAAAAATAATATAAATACAAATTAACAATCAGTAAATAAATAAAATATAAATATAAAAGGTAATTTAAGAAAAACATAAAATAATAAACTTAATATGCGTCTCAGAAATCAAAGGCCACTACTGTCGCAACCACACCTTCCTTTTAATTTTTGCATAGTGGGACTTGACCCATCTTCAGTTGGGGGTGAGGGGGGGGTAGTCGCATAGTCATTAAAACTGCTAAACTCACCATAAACTAAAATCGCTTGTTTGCACACTCCTCTCTATTCAGATAATCAAGATAGCCTATTTTTAGAGAGGTCGACCACTAAAAGGGTCGACCCTCTCTCCCTATTTGCACAATCATTACATAAAGACGCGTATTCATATACATAAAAGCACATAAAAATTTGTTCTTTTGTAAATCAAATTTAAAAAATATATATACAAAAACACTGCAATAATAACATTACAAAAAATTAAAAAATAAATAAAAGTAAAAACTAAAAACATATAAATGAATAAAAAGTATTAGTTAAAAAATAAAATCATAAAATAAAATTTTAAATGAATTTAGAATTTTCTCAAAATTTTATGATCATTGTGCTAACTTGTTTTTGCAAGTCGCTCAGAAACAGGTTTCGACAAGAAGGATTGCCACTTTCAGGTATAAAAGCATTTCATTTATTTTCTTTGACTTGGTTTGTTAAGCACATATTTTTCTGTATTTTTAATGCTCTCACAAGTTGGTTGCAGGAAAATGCTAACCTTTTGCAGATTTAAAGACAAACGTATGGCATGCATAAGTGATTTCTAGAACCGCAGAAACTTTTCAGAAAAAAATGTTTCATTGAAAGCTTGAAGGAGTCGAGTTTCCCTTGTGCATGTCATGACATTTGCTGCCAAAAAGAAGCCTTTCAGAAACCCATTACGCCATGTCATGATTATTTACCCTTTTTCCTTCCAAGCTTGTTCGTCATCCATGTCAGAGTCTACATTTTTATGGCCTTATATATCATGACTTCCTGCCTGTATACCTCTTCTGAGTCTCACATACTTTCCTCATTTTCAGTTTATCTTTTACCTTTTGAATAAAACCATTCAGCTTCCTTTCCATGACTACATTGCCTTGTTATCCCTACTATAAAAACTGTTTGACCATGAGATTTTTTTTATCTATAGTCCTACGACTCATTATGTACAACTCGTGTTGACTGATGTGGGATTCCTTAAGGACCTCCTTTCAACAAGTCTTGCCCCATCGACCTCAACACATTATCTGGGATAGAGACTAGAGTTCATTTTCAGTACCTTAAGGCTTGCATGCCTTAATGGCAAGTTATTTTGCTGACAATCATAGGAATACATCAATGTCCCTTGATCATTAGATCCTGCAAGTGGCTCGACGTCAATTCATTTATTCGCACTTTGCACGATGTACTTAGGTACCTTGGCACTCATTGACATCAATGGTGAGATTGCCTCGCATTGGTTAACGACATTCATTAATAGTCAGTATTCCAATGATTTCTTTTCATGTTCGACATCGACACATTTATTCGCATGGTAAGAATTTTACCATCGGGTTTTGTAGCAGGTGAAGACTATATATTTTTCATGATCACCATCAGCAGTTTTACAACAACATACTTCAGCCATATGAGAGTACCACAGTTCTACTTTCATCTCTCATCTTCTACTTCATCCAACCAAGCAGCAGTTCAGATCCTTCATATCCAGCAACAGTATCAACCACATTCCTCTTGTATAGTTCATTAGCTTTTTGGGTAAGTGGAGGTATGTTATTTTCTAATATTTAACCATGTAATTCCTTAAATGATAGAAAATGAATGAATTTGGAAAATTCCCTCAATACATTCACTTTCTCACTTTTCATAAACCTAATACATCTTAAGTTGGGGGGGGGGGAACTATTCATTATCATTTTACATATTCATCATCTCATTTACTCTTAATCAACATGTCTTTCCCAAACTATGCTATATATCCTCGCATGATTCATAATATGAAGAAAATGGCTTTTTATTATACATTGATGGTTCATCATTTCTAGTGCATAAATTTTATGTATTGCAACAAAAATACAAGTAAAACACGTGAATGTTGTTAACACAAGAACCAACATTTGTTATGGTTGTCACACAAGAACCAACCATATATATATATATAAGGAAAAAAGAAAAAAGAAAAAAATTGCTGCCATTCATGCATTTCAAAATCATGGAATAATTTACTGTTACATACCATCATCATGTAAAGCCTTAGCTACAAGCCAAAAGTTTTAAAGGAATCAATGCATAGTTGCATGAGGACATGCAAACAGTCAAGTTGNGGGTGAATTTATGGTTAATTATTGAGAAAAATAACATATTTTCATTATACTTTAAAGTTGGGTGATGTTTACAGGTGTATTTGAAGACCTTATCAAGCTCAAAAGTGACCACCTAGCCTCAGATTCGAATTTCATCTTCTAGATGTGGGCTAAACTCAAGGAGAAGATCATGGGAATGTGGAGATAATATCTCATCCAATATTGGGTTGAGGACTTAAAGGGATGAGTTGTAGATTTGTTGAGGATTTGGGGGGATGAGTTGTCTATTTGTTGAGAATTTTAAGAGATAGGTTGAGAGAATAGTGGATCTATAATTATGATCAATTATCTTGGATTTATGTATAAATAGGAGGGCTCTCTCCTCATTTTGGTTAGAGGTCTCTCTGGTGCTTTGGAAGTAGAGAATAGTTCAAAGATAGTTATAGAATATGATTTCTGATTATTATGTAATGGAGATGATGCTTAATGCACATCCTTTGATTTCTCCATGTTAATATAGATTTTCAACAATTTCTTTCTTATGAGTTCTTAGCATAGAATTTTAGTTATTTCTTTCTTATGCATTTTCAGTATTGATTTTATGTGAGCTCACCAGTTATTGTTAATTGCTTTATACCAGTTTATTTCATGCAGTTTCAATCTTTCTTTATGAAGTTTATTTTATACAATTTCATGTTTTCTACAATTAGATTTATTTTCATCTAATTTCTTGTTTTCATAAACTAGATTTAATTTCAATTACATGTATTTCTGATTACAGTTATCTAGAGTTTTAGATTAGGTTCAGCGACACTCTGCCCCTGCATATACTTTGTTTGTACCTCACAAGTTTACACTCTCTCCGGGTTGACAATTAAATCGTTGGAATTCTCTTTTAATCTATTTAATAATTTTACCCAACAGGAGCATCTACAAAATGTTGATTATGAGCAACTTCCATTCAAGTTTAGAAGGTGCCATGAATATGGCCATTTTCTTAAAATTTGTCCAAAAGCAGCACAAGATATCCTTGAAAAAACCCAAGAAGAAGGTTGGAAACAAGTAAATAGAGGGAGAAAGATGCTAGTTACCTGAACTAATGCATCCAATGAGTCTTGGCCAAGAAAAAATAATAAGGAAACTGATCCAAGTGGTAAGGGAACATCCACGAACACCCATCCTCAAGATCTACCCATAGAATAAGGATAAATCCCTCCAACAAATATCCCACTAGAGGATAGTGAAATAGAAGAATACATGGAACTGAGCTCTAGTTCATTTCCAAATGCAAGTGGAGAAGGGGCAGAGAAAGAACGCACGAGACCCACATCCGTAGGTGGAACTTGGGAAACTATGGTGAAACAGAGAAAAATTAACGCAATGGTGATCTCCCCAAGTCAATCCTCTTCACAAGGATCTTAAGAAATACAAGAACAAACTCTACCTCTATCCACCATGGGAAGAAAAACCCAAAGACATCACAAGGAATAGGAAGCAGAAAGAGAATTAGAATTGGGAAGGCAAAAGAGTATAGAGGAAACTAATCTTCTACAAAACACTAGAAATGTAGGAGGATCAAGAATGGACATCAGGTCTAGAGGAGGCCCTCAATCAACAAAGAATTAATGAAAGTTGTCTCTTGGAACTATAGAGGTTTGGGGAGCTAAGCCAAACTAGAAGCTATTAGAGACATCCTAAAATCCAAGAGACCGTACATTTTGCTAATCTAAGAGACAAAATGGCATATGAGGAGGAAATGGCCTTCTTTATTTTGAAAATTTATATTGTGAGAGCCATTAGCTCCAGAGGTGCGTCAATAGGAATAACAAATTTATGCAACTCAGATAATTACTCAATTAAAACAATGAAGGAAAACAACCATTGGATTATGGCAGAGATACAAAGCAATGATAAGAAAGATACAGTTTTTGTGTGTAATGTTTATGGTCCAACCCACTATAGGGACAAGATAATTTTTCTGGAAAAACCTCAGCTCATTGAGCGAAGATTTATAGGTTAAAGACTCCATTCTCGCGGGGGATTTCAACACCACCAAATCGCATTTGGAGAAGAGGGGAGGCTCGATTGTTCGGGATCCTTTTAGTGAGAAAAGGGAAGATCTTATGGCATATTTGGATACATTGGACCCCCCTCTTAAGAATGGGAAATACACTTGGAGTAACAAAAGAAAAGGCCCTAGACATATCATTGCAAGACTGGACAGGTTCATGATAATTTCTTCCTTTCTCCAAAAGGATATGCTTGCGACCTCGCTTGGTCTTCCTTCAACAACTTCATATCATAAACCCATCTCCTTGTATTTATGTCCCTCTAAAAATTTGGGACCAATACCTTTTCGATTTCCTCTCTAGTTAAATGATGCAAAAGCATTAGAAATAATCCAAAAAGCTTGGAATTCCAACATATTCGGCTCTCCTAGATATATTTGGGGGTCGAAACCAAGAGAAATGCGCTACGCTCTAAAAATTTGGGCTAAGGCGTCTTTTAAAGGGCTGACTCTCCACAAGAAGCAAAACCAAGAAGAACTTACAACTCTCCAAAAATAATTGGAGAAAGACGAAGTGACAATGCACTACTTGAATCATGAAAAATATTTGAATGTGAATATTTTAAAGGCAGCTAGGCACGAGGAAGAAGAGTGGAGGCTAAAGTCTAGGAAGAAATGGTTAAAATGGGGAGATAACAATACTGAATATTTCCACAAGCAAACAAAATATAGATTAAGCTTCAATATTATTAAAGAGTTGAAAGACAACAATGGACAAAAGATCAAAGGGCAAGAAAACATATAAAAACATGCTTTCCAACACTTCAGTGAACTCTACTCTGATAGTAAAGATAGAAATCCTATCACTCAAGCTGACCTACTCTCAGTCACCAACCCAAAAATCTTTGGTTTTGAGAACAAAAAGCTATTATGGTCGATATTGGAATATGAGATAAGTGAAGCAATCTGGACCATGCACCTTGAGAAGGCTTCGCGACCTGACGGATTTACAATCAATTTTTATTGGGTTGCGTGGGACGTCATCAAGGAGGACCTAGAAAAGAATGACCAACTGGATAATGAAAAAATACAAAATAGGGGGTCCACCAACACATCATTCTTGGCTCTAATTCTGAAGGAAAAAAACCTATCTCCGTGGAGATATTTAGGCCAATCTCTCTTTGTAACACATCTTACAAGGTCCTTACAAAAATTATGGCGACCGTAAAGAAAAATATAATGAAGCATATGATAATGGAACCCCATGGAGGATTTGTAGCTGGGAGGCGAATTTTAGACAATATCATCGTCGTCCAAGAATCCATTCACACCAGCCTGGGAAGAAAGCAACAAGGTATGGCTACAAAACCAGATATGGCTAATGCCATTGATAGGGTTAACAATTTTTTTCTATTTGAAATTATGTTTAATCTAGGATTCTCTAAGAAGTTCATTAGGTGGATTAAATCATGCATTAGCATCACGTGGATTGCTTCATTAATAAACGACATGCCAACTGGTTTCTTCCAAGCCTCCCGGGGACCCATACAAGGATGCCATTTGTCTCCCTACCTCTTTCTGCTAGTATTTGAATCATTGAGCAGGAAAATTCAAGCCATGCAAGAAAACAAAGAATTAAAATACCTTAAGACCACCAAGGTAGTCAAAGTTGTTATTCATGCCCAATTCGTTGAAGACACAATTTTGTTAGGTGGGGATTCTACTGTGATTGCATAAAGGTTAAAAGATGTGTTGTAATCTTTCCTAAAAGCTTCAGATGGCAAGGTGAATACTATAAAATATAAATTTTATGGATGCAATTGTCAGCCCGGTATATTGACTAGGATAGCAAGGGTTCTAGGATTTGAAGGCAAGATCAACTGGAACTCCTTCAACTATCTTGGGACTCCTATTTTCAGAGGAAAAAAAAAACTCAACAAAATGGCAAGGAATAGTTGACAAAATAAATAAATAAATCTCCTCTTGGGGAGTTAGGTGGCTTAACCCAGCGGGAAAGATAGTCCTCTTTAACTCCATTCTATTATCCTATCTAGTTTATGCTTGCTTGATCTCTCTAGCTAAAAAAAAATAACCCAGAAAATTACTAAAGAGGTTTGAAAATTCCTATGGCAAGGTGGTAAATCAAATGGATCATAGAAATTTCACCTCATTAACTGAGATATTGTATGTAGCCCGAAAATTTGTGGAAGGGTTGGAATAAGAGATCCAAATCTAATGAACCTCACGCTAGGAGAGAAAATACATGGTGAATTGTTTATGGAGAGAAGGCATGGTGGAAAGAGATTCTCTAGGAAAATATATGTAAGGAACAAGGAAAAGGTGCATGGATGAGATTCCATTGCAAGGGAATGGATCGTAAATTTGGAGCCTATGCAAAAGGGCGGTTAACATCATTAAAAACAACTTGCATTGGATTCCAGGAAATGACAAAAGAATTAGGACCTGGATGGACAATTTGAGAACCGTCTCTCCCTCAAATCACTCGGGTGTCTTCTTGGAACTCAAGCAATGGATGGATTAGTTAAATATCTCCACCCTATGTGATCTCTCCTCTTGGAACAACAATGGAATATGGGAGGGAGGGAAGCAATCAGAAGTACCGGATCATCTCTAGCAGGATTTTGATGCTCTCCTAACTCTTCTCCATGGGTCCACTCCCACGCATCGCCATCTCATTGATAGCAGGGGCTAGGTAAAATCATGACTCTACACAGTGAAGGAATGGTATCGTCTCATCTCTAAAAATAAAGAAAGCAACAAAAAGGATATCAAATGGGCCAAAATCTAGTGTAAAGACGAACTTCCAAAAATCAATGTCTTCTTTTGGATGGTAGTGCACCATAAAAATTTGACAGCTGAGAATTCGAGAAAAAAGGGGTATTGAGGGTCCATTACGGTGTATCCTTTGCAAAGAGTCAGAAGAAACATTCGAGCATGTCTTCCTGGAATGTAAGTTCTCTCAATCGGTTTGGTCCCACGCTCTTCTTGAATTGCATGTTAATCTCATTTTTCCAACGGATTGGAATGACCTGTTTGATTGCTGGAAAGATTACTATAAAGGCTCACTTTATCAAAATCCATAACTCACAAGGGCCTAGGTTTCCCTTCCAAAATCATATGCTGGAAGATATGGGAAGCAAGAAATAAAGAGATTTTTGAAGGAGAAGTCACAAGTCATTGGAAAGTAATAACTTCTACAAAATCATTGTGGGTAGAAGCATTATTAACAGGAGGGATGATCGACATCCAAAAGGATCCCTTGAATGATGAAGAAAAAGCATGGGCAAGAGACTTTTTGGTGCCCTCCTATACCCACAACTGGAAAGCAACTGATTGAAGGCCACACTCATTAAAATGGCAATTGAGGATGAGCACTGAAGACTTTGTTAGATGGTGGTCGAATCTTAAATGCAAATTTTTTTTTTTTTTTACGGGGCCTCTAAAGGAAATTCAAGGATAGTAGGGGAAGGAGGAGTTATTTTTTATTCTAAAGGAGCAAGCAGAAATATTATGCATGGGGATTAGGAAAAAAATCTAACAATGTTGCGAAGTGGCTTACTCTAATTAAAGGCTTGGAGATAAGAAGCAATTGCGGAGTAGAGGAGATAACAATGTTTGGAGACTCTCTCATAGTTACAAGAGAAGCAAGGAAGTTGATAAAAAACCACAATATTCTGTCAATCAAACTACATTAAAACTTTTTCATATTATGAGGGTAAATAACAGTCAAACATATGTAATGGCCAATAAAGGGGTGCTACTAGATTGTGGAATTCTAGTTTGTAATGAAGAAGGATATTAAAGAAGCTGGACCCCTTGATCTTCACCCTATCCTTAGGGGGGAAGGACTAGTTTTTGGTACTTGGTTCCATCTCTCCTTGCTCCTGGAAGCAACATTAACCGGTCATGGAAGCAAACATTGGATTTAAAGAGAGGCTGGAGCGATGATCTACTGGTCACACAGCTCACAAATGTTGATTGGAGGAGCAATGCTCATATAGTGAGTGTCACACTAAAGGATGGCAAGAATACCATCAATGGGATGACCAGATGGATCCCAAAACATTCAAAGAGCATTAACCTGCCTCTTCACAAAGGAATACCCATCACTCTATCGTTTACTTGGTCGAATGATAGGAAAAACAAATTGGAGGGGAATCAAGTCGATTACAATATTCCTCTGATTCGGTGCTTGGAGTGCAATACCAATGCACATAAAATCTGGGGAGTAAGGTATTGTGCAACTAAAATAATAATAATATAAAGCACCATGGACTTAAGGAAAACTTCATTGATGGAAAAAAAGAGGACAATAAGCAATTCAAGAAAAAAATTGGAGGAATAGTCAAGACCATGTCTGCAAGAAGAAACAACATTAGTCTATTTGGATCCCGATTCAAGAGAATCACAACTATAGTCCCTCTTCTCTGCTTAGATTTTATGCATGTTCTCAATCCTGTCAAAGTTAATTTGGATGAAGCAATCCGGAGTTCTCCTGGGAATAGTAACAGGTCGAGGCCCAAAGAAATTAAATGGTATTTCAAGAGCCTGTACTAAGAAAATGATAGGATCTCAGTTTTTGCAATGAACTATTTTTTTCTATTTCTTCTTGGACAGTTTGTAAGGAGATATAGTTTCATTAGAATAGGGAAGTATAACAACAATTTCAAATATGCCAAAGACGAAGAAGAAGTTATGGATATCGTCCAACTTAGGGAACAATCATTCCATGACAAAATGTAAAGTTTTCTTTGGTTTATAATACAAAAGGACTCTCAACCGTTTCTGTTATATATATATATATATATATATATATTAGATGTGAACGTTCATGTTTGCTTATATATGTGTTTGTTAGGTGTGTACTATCAAAAACAAATTCCTCCAATTTAATATTGTATATAAACATCATGCATTTTAAATTGTGAAAAATCATCATGCATATTTATTTTGAAAAATTGTGAGAGGGCTTTATTAAAAAACATCAATAATATCTTCTTCTTTACAATTCAATTACTATCATATTGTTGCAATAAATGTAAACAATTTTATGAATTTATATTGTAAACTATAATAGGTAAGAAAGAATTCATATGTAATTGTTTTTTTTTTCCAAGGAAAAAAGCGTAATTTAATTATTTGATAGCCAAATTACATATTGCAGAAGGGTTTTTTCAAGCCCTTTCTAGAGATGGCCTGTTTTCCATTCTGTAAAAAAATAAGAGTGTTTTCAAAAATACATGCTAAAAACTGTAATTCCGAAACTAGTCTTGCATGATGCAGAAAAGAGAAAAAGCATTTTGTGAGCCATTTTCCATCGTGAAGAAAAATCATGATGAGTTTTTTGCTGGGATACATGCCAAGAGCAGTCTTGTTTATCATTAAAAAAAATGAGCAAAAAAAAAAACCAGAAGGTTGTTGTTTTAGTTCAGTTGTGGACCCTCGATGAAGGGCCTGTGGTAGAAATCATGGAAGGAGTTGTTTATGTGTTATGTGATCTACCACTGGCCATGTACCAAGGTTAGGCCCCTTTTGGAGAGTTGATTTGGTGATGTGTTGCTCTCCCTGTAGACATGATGACACTGAAATGAGTCTAAATCGTTTAGAATGCACTAAGTGTCTTCAAGCAAATTGTTGAGAATATGTAATTATATCTTAATTATATATACATTAATTAATTTTAAAAATTATTTTAATAATACAATGCATTTCATTCCCCTATAACAATTATTTGTTTTACTAGTTTATCATGAACTAATAATTTGCATTTAATGTATCTTAATGTTACATGTAATTAAATGAAAATCATAGTTAATCATATGAATAATATATGAAAGATAAGTGATGCAACTATTATACATTTGATCTTGTGAAAACTATTCCTAAATTGACACATTTATTTATCCTAATTTAACCATAAATGGATTGTACATGCATACATAAATTCCAAATTTAAGTAAGATTTAATATTTATACAATGGTTTTATTTTTAAGGGTATTTTCACATTTTTTGCAAGGTGTAATTTGTTGAGATTCTATAACTTAGCAGTATAATTTTCAGATCTTGATAATTATGTCCTAATGATTATTATCCCACTTTTTTCATTGTATAATTACACACTGAAAATTTCAACATTCACTTTCAGCGGAAATAAAACAAGGATCATTGAAAGATAACCATCCACAAGAGACACAAGAGTTTTTTTTATCCTAGGAAACCCAATAGGGAGAAAACCCAACAACTTTCCTTAAGAAGATGTTTCCTATAATAAGAGTACAACAATAATAACATGAAGAACCTTAATTCACAAGGACATGCCAAACATCACCAACTACATAGAGCGAACCAAGTGGTATAGAGGGTGCACACTTCTTCACAAGACACCCTAGCAAGAGGGATAAATTCTATAAATGATAAGTAACCCCATAATTTTTCTCCTTGATATTTCACCATGCCCAAATAAAGTTGCACACTAGAGAGAGAGGATGATGTTTTGTTGTAATGTGTCAAAATGAAATGTTTAGCTGCTTATTTATACACTTCAAATCACTTGAATTTCATTTCTGGGCTGACTTGCACTTTTTATCTTCAAGGCCGAATTACTAGTTTGACCACTTCATTATTAATTCACTTGTTGACCATTTATTATTGGATTTTCCATCTTTCTTAAGAAAATTTATTCATGATGATGATGTTATTCTTCTCCCCGTATGCCCATCTATTCATTCATAGAGTCATAATCTCGAATATACCCTTAACAAGCCTTTGACACTTCTTAGATCTTGTAAATTAAACAATATTCCTCTATCATAGAATATATTACTACAAGCCCCATTCATAATGAATATCTGCCCAATGTTACATAATGGAGAAAACATCAACATTCTTTCTTAGCAAGGGAGACATTTTGCATCATGCCAAACATCACACTTGGTGAGAATGTCCATATCTGGAGTCATATATTCCAACCAAATCATAGATCATGCTAACACCTTGAGCCTTCTTCACTTAGCCATGGTCTAAGTAAGGCTACACCAGGGATCTTTACCACTAACCATGTGCACATGGTCATTTCCCATGAGTGAATGTATCATTCTCCACTATCCAAATAACATGGTCCCATGGTAGTCTACTAACCAAGCCTTGTAGTACTCCACTAACCAGAACACATTGTCTCGTGGTAGTCCACTAGCCAAATCCATGACCCCGTGGTACTCCAATGACACATGGGTCATTTCCCGTGGTAGAATGTATACCCAATGCTCTAGAGCCATCCATCACTATCCAAATCACATGATCCCGTGGTAGTCCACTAGCCAAATCAAATGGCCCTGTGGTTCTCCACTAATCAATACATGGCCATTTCCCATGAATGGAAGTACCCATTGCTAAAATTTTGTAGGACCATCCATCATTAGCATAGTCTTGTGCGTGGAAGACATCCAAGGATGCTCATCTATATGTCTGGGCCATTCACCACTAGTATAACCCCATGAGTGAATGTCTGTATGTCTGGGCCATTCACCACTAGCATAGCCCCATGAGTGAATGTCTACCCCATACTACTCATCTTGTATGTCTAGGATATTTACCACTAGCATAGACACATAGTGAATGTCTACCCCATACTTCTCATCCATCTCTTGTGAATATTTGTCACTTGTCTATAGAGCCATCGCCACTCTATTTGAGCTATTCATATCTATCCATATGACTCAGGCTCTAAGGGTGAATATTTGCCCAATGCCCACTCTCTCTCTCTCTCTCTCTCTCTCTCTCTCTCTCTCTTTCACACACACACACTGAAGCTTTACTGCTTCCTTCTACACCCTGTCTTGCATGAACTGGTATTTGATATCTAGATAAAATAGTCCTATGACATTAGCTACAATATACTCTACTTCTACTATATTGGGTACCATAGAAGCATGCTTCCCACTAATCATAATTGTTCTAAGTTGAAGCATCACCCCAAGGTGCTCTTTCTATCCACTACACTCCACCCAGTCAGAATTTGTATACCTCTGCAGCTTCTCTTCATCACATGATACATCTCGCATACCATATACAAATGTACCACACATGTACCTTAGCCCATACTTTTCCACAACCTAGTGGAAGAGTCTCAACTCAACCATAAACTAGATTAGGGTATTCAGTGAAAATAAAATATCTCATCAAGGATCTAATCAATTGCTTGTACAAAACCAAATATGAATCTGAAATGAAGTCACTTAGCTTCTCCAGATATGCACATCATGGGATCAACCGAATCTGAATTTGAAGTGGAATTTCTCATCTTCTCCATACCTGCCTCCATAGATATAGCCATGGACTTAGAATCCATCATCTCGAATATCTTAGGATCTAAACTGTGTACTCTCTTTGATTGAGGAAGATCCCTGGCCACTTCCTTCACCATAAACAATCTGTGCTACAACTACTCCCTCTGTGTGGGAGCACTTTGCTCCTTCTGCACTTGAGTATCCTGCTCCATCTGCATCTATACACTCCACATTTTAGTATCCTGCATTCTCTACATCTGAGTATCCTGCATTGAAGCAACCTGATGTCATCTACACTCTTGATCCTTTTGTATTCATATATTTCATTTCCTCACATACACGTTTATTCACACATAGAGCTCTAATGTTTATTTGAACATACTCTAAAAATTCCTGGACACTTCTTAGAGCCCATGTCAAATTCAACATTGGATTCGACTTTGTCTATTTCACAAGGAGGTGGGATCGCTTTCAAACAAACAAGTTAACTCACTCTAATCATAATAGATCACTCCATCATGGAGCACTCCCACATAGAGTATGTAAGGTGACGTATATCCTTATTCACTCTTAGGCAATACACATGACTAATCAAGGCTAAGAATCTCAAGCCTCATACACACTTAGTCAATACACATGACTAATTAGGGCTATGATCTTCATCCTCTTCTTCCTCGACGTTTAGGTGTATGCTAGACAACCAAAGATCCTTTATGGCTTCACTCCTACAAGTGGGTCTCAAAAGTATTATTCCCCAATATCCAGTCAGAACACTTGATTTGAGCATAATTTTCATATTGGATGCATCTTCCCATAAGAACATAGGTAGATCTTAATCATGGATCTTCATCTCCTATTCTATAACACGTGACAGAAATGTCCACAAGGGTTAAACAACACTAATTTAAATAGTTATGTTATTTATCAATAAACTAACATTTCAATTTGAATAAATAACACTTATTACACAAAACATTAAATACTTACCTTTGTTTGTTTTGTTGTCTCCCTCTTGATCTTTGCCTCCTTGCAAAAATCACTAAACTCCTAAAAAAATTTCATCTTTTTCTTCAAGTCATGAACTCCTGTAACTTGTTGAAGTCTTCATGTCTTATGGAGGGAATCATACATAGTACAAGAAGACATCCAAGGAGTCCACTGTCATCGGTCTACATGTATCTGCATGTACTAGGTCCAAGATCCCCTTTGGACCTGTTAACACTGAATGAAATAATTCCTTTGGCATTCTCGTCAAGAATACATCTTCTGCAAAACTTATTCATGTTGAAGCTTTGTAGTACTTAGAATTACTCTTTTTGAATTTTATCTATAGTCTTCAACAAATGTGTCTTTTAACAACCACTTCAAATATGCTTGTTACGTCACTATCAATACCATAAATTTGTGCTTGAACTTCACACAAAATCAACCCCCATTTCATAATCCAAGTTTGCAATTTTTGGACTTGCATTTTTAGACCCTATTTTTATGGGATTTTTTTGGACCCCATTTTTTCGGGATTGCTTTTTCATACCCTAATTTTCTACGCCTACTTTTTTGGACCCTAATTTTTTGGGCCTGTTTTTCGGACCCTAATTTTTTGGGCTTACTTTTTTTAGGACCCTACTTCTTCAAACCTCCACAGATAAATGTTCCCTACTAGGGAAAGTTCCAGAACACTAATTTCAAGTCCAATATATAATCAAAAGTGTCAAAACTTAGAAGCCCTTGTTTCCAGATTAGGGCAGAAACAATCACTAGTAATGACTTCTTTCAATACTGCTCTATACCATGATGAGATTTTATAACTTAACAGTACAATTTTCTAGATCTTGATAATTATGTCCTAATGATTATCATCCCACTTTTATCATTACAGACTTACACATTGAAAATGTAAACATTCACTTGCAGCAGAAATAAGTCAAGGATCACCAAAAGATAACCATGCATAAGAGACATAAGACCTTTTAATCCTAGGAAACCCAATTGGGAGAAAACCCAAAAACTTTTATTAAGAAGATATTTTCAATAATAAGAGTACAACAATCATAACATGAAGAAACCTAATTCATAAGGGCATGTCAAATATCACTAGCTACATAGATTGAACCCAATGGCATAGAGGGTGTGCACTTCTTCACAAGAAACCCTAGCAAAAGGGTGAACTTCCAGAAATGATAAGTAACCCAAAATTTTGCTCCTTGATCTTTCACTGTGGCCAGCTAAAACTGCGCACTAGAGAGAGAAGATAATGTGCTGTTGTGATGTGTCAAAATGAAATGTTTAGCTTTTATTTATACACTTCAAATCACTTGCATTTCACTTCTGGGCCAACTTGCACTTTTTATCTTCACTTTTCATTTTATCTGTAGGGTCGATTTACTAGTTTGATCAACGTTGTTAATTCACTTGTTGATAATTTATTATTTCCTTTTTCATCTTCCTTAAGAATAGTTCTCTACGATAATGATGTTATTCTTCTTCCCGTGTGCTCGTCTATCTATTCATAGAGTCCTAATGTTGAATAGACCCACTAAGAAGTCATGGACACTTCTTATATCTCATTAATTCGACAATAGTCCTCTATCATAGAAATAGATTACTCTGAGCCCCATTCATAATGAATGTCTGCCCAATAATGCATACCAGAGAAAACATCAATAATATCTTCTTCCTTAGTGTAATTACTTTCACACTGTTATAATAAATGTAGACAATTTTGTTAACCTATATTATAAAATATAATAGGTCATAAAGATTTCACATGTAATTATATCTTAATTATATTCAAATTTATTAATTAAAAAAAATGATTTTAATAATACATGGCATTTCATTCACCTATAACAAATATTTGTTTATACTAATTTATCGTGAACTTATAATTTGCATTTAATGCATCTTAATGTTACATGTAATTAAACAAAAATCATAGTTAATCATATGCATAATACAGGAAATTCAAGTGATGCAACGATTATACATTTGATCTTGTGAAAACTATTCCTAAATTGACACATTTATTTATCCTAATTTACCGACAAATGGATTATACATGTAGACATAAATTCCAAATTTAAGTATGATTCAATACTTATACCGTGGTTTTATTTTTAAGGGTATTTCCACATTTTTTATAGGGTGTAATTAACTTCATATTTGGGGGATAACGATTACAATATATGAATTCAAATTGCCTTGTACTTTTCTATTTATTAACACAATTTAATTAACAAGCTTTAATATCCATAGTGTGATAATCACCATATTAGTGTCATAGTTTAAAGTATTGTTTTCAAGCATTTTCTATCTTAACAATTTCAATTTCATATTCATACTTAATTACTAAACATATGACTAATATAAAGATTCACAAGTAAGTGATTTCTATTCAATGTTATTTTCATAAATAACAATATATATTTGGTGAACGTACCGTTAAACCATTTTTTATAATGAGTGTTGTCATTGCTTTATTTCTTTCATGTAATACATACTAAGTAATGAATGCACTGACAAAAATCCATGGTGAATAAAAAGTGAATTAGTTAAACCAAAAGAAATAGCAACAATGGTAAAAAGAAACAATCTCAAGCTAAATTCCATGACAAACTTCCAATAAAAAATCTCATTTGAAAAATAAGAAAAGGAACTCTTATGCTTAAAACCAAGGATAATTTTAGGGGCGAAATTTATCCCATGGGCTATTTTTAGGGGGTTTTCTCCAATAAAAGATTCGCCATTTTGCAATTTTTGAAGCCCTGTTTCGCCCAATTTTGATGGGGTAAACTTTTTTCACCCTAAAAATCGTCAATTTATTATATAAACGATATAAAATCCTTGGAAATTAAAATATTTTTTGAAAAATATCGCCAAACATTTTACAGTTGGTGTTTTAAGAATTGGTAAGATTCGTTAATATTTATACACTTTTAAATAAGTATGGTTCCTTAAAATCATCCCCGCTTAAAACACCACACTAGTAGAAAGTATAAGTGTTTAGGTATAATATATTCATGGAATCCACCTTGTTATTCAAATGAGAGAGGTTGAAATTCAACAAACAACAAATATGATTAACATCAATGACAATTTACAATCTAATTAGCTAATTTTGATCTAGTTGTAATTGTAATATAATAAATTAAGTGATAAAAACCACACTAGAATGAATTAATTGTAAAGCAAGAAATATCATCTCTAACTATGGACAGTCACATACAATCATTCCATATAATCATGAATATCTTGATAGACAAACACATTTCGCATCAAATTGATTGCTACCAACTCAAATTGTTTAAAAACATTTGGTAATCAACTTTCCTTTTCCATCACCATAATGCTAAAAATTAACAATATAATTCAAGGATTAAATATAAAATTGATAAAATGATATATCGAAACTATAAATCATGAAATAAAACATGTACATATCACTCTCTATTGCCATCACCCTCATTATCTTCCTCGCTTGGCATGGTAGAACTATTGTTCTCAAAAAAATGTTTAGATCTTATGTTTGTGTCTTAATACAAACCAACAATCCCTATCTAACGCATCTAGGTAAAAAACACTTGGTTGGAGTGTTTTGGGAAAACATAAGGCTCCTTTGCTTCATCCCATATCCTTCTAGAGTTGATACATATTATCCCACTGTCACAATATTCCTTTATATTATTCCTATCGAACGTGTCCCACCACTTGCACCTAAAATTAACACACCGAAAATATGAGAAGTCCACTTGAATGATCTCTTGTATCTTTTCGACATAACCCATATCCCCCCTTTTTACGTTTTGATCATAGTGGTTAGCATGGCGAAATTGGTTGAACTCGACTTCTACTCCATAGTCTTGTGTAAGATGTCCATCATTGACATCCTTGGTGTGAAAATGATTCCTATATGCCCACATAGATGGGAACAAATGTACATGTTAACAAAGTGAACAAATTATGGTGTCATATGTCTAATAACCTGACCATTAATATATAAAATATAGATGATATAATTCAAAAGTGCACTATAAAGTTAGAAATGTATAAAAGAAAGAGATTATTCCAACTTATTGCAACTGATGCCTATGTTTAGCACATCCTCCTCAGCATGTGGGTAATGACCAGATGCACCATATTTCTCTTTAACTTGGTCAACAACCCAATAGTTGAGACAATTCATTGGCATATTTTCTTTTAAATATTTGGATAAGGCATGCTTCTATTGTTCAACCCTCTAAATTCTTTCTTATCAATGTCTCACTTCCTCCTCTTCTCTTCATACAATGTGACCCACAATTATGTTGCCTCCATGTTGTAAATAATGAATTTATTGATGACATCAATTTCTAAATTCATTGTTGTATTCATGAAATCAAATCGACATATAGTACGTATGAGATCAAATATAGATGATGAAGTTCATTGTGAATATAAGTGGTGAAAGATAACTGACTTACTCTTTATCATGTGGCTTTTTCATTCATTTAGAGTAGATCCCCATCCCTTTTGTCCCAATTTCTTTCATCATCCCAAATCACTGCACCTAGTGTGTGGTCAATTTGCTCTATGTACTCACTAGCATAACATAACGAATCATATACTATGTACCCCTTTGCCATAGGCCCCTCAGTGTTTTCCCTTTTTGGAACAAATCCCTTCAATTTTTTAATGTACCTCTCCAAGAAGAACATCCAATGACATGAGACCACCTGACTAATTCAGCCTCATTGACTAGGTGAATTAGAAGATAAACTTGCAAGTCCATGAAACTCGTCGACAGTTCCTTCTAAAACATACAAACAATCTCTGTTATCTCTCATCACTACTTTGGAATGGTAGCGATGCCAATATCCTTTGATGTGATCCACCGTACAAATGTAGATAATTTAGATATGGCACACCATAGGTCATTGGGAAAGTTGTGGTTCACACACCCATGCATGGGCAACAGATAATGGAAGTACAAAGTGAACAAAAATATTTAATTTCATTTTAACTTGTGTGGTAAAATATATAAATAAGAAATAAAACATTTTTTATTTTGACATTATACGTACCCTTAGAAGGTTGAGATGGTCATGTGATTTCGAACCCGACAAATGTTTGTCTACAGTGAAGCAACACCATAGAGTAGACCCATATAAATAAGGCACCTTCACACCCAATATAACTACCTTTTCTAAATAAATATCAGATTTCTTCAAAACCCATGGGACATTGCCTTCTTTAAATGACCAAGAGGGGCCAACCTCTCCTCTATTTTCTTGTCTTAGCCAATGCTTCTTTTAAGAATTTGAAGAAACAATATCTCTCCAGAGAACCGATGTGTCAGTTTGTTTCGATGATATGTGCCTCCATAAAGAAGATGAAACATTTTTAAATATATGCATGGTATCTAGTTAGTGGACAATCTTAAGATGCTCCCAATATGGGAACTCATAAAATATCGATTTTATTTTCATCTTGATGGACATTTTATCAACACAAGTGTCAAAGAATTCAAGATAATCAAACATAGTTTCCCCATTTAAATCGAACATCTTTACAATTTCCTTCTCCTTCTCTCTGTCCTATGCCCTAAGCTAGTTACCCAGTGTCATTATTTTAAGCCTTATGTTCTGTCTAGTTCACCATTGAAAGCAAAATGTTGCTCTTTTGCAAGGGTGGTTTTATGTGAGGAAAACCCTTGAGCAGTCATACACTAGCTTTCGTAGGTTGTTGGACCACCTAGCCTTCTTATAAGGTCCACAACATTTACATCCATGATAACCTTTTGGTACAAGACTTGTGGTGTTATGGTATACAAAGCACGTTAGTGTTGAAAAACAATACACTTGCACCAAAATAAACAGGCCAAGAAATATTGCTATGAATATAAACAAATCAAACAACATATTTACTAGAGCAAAATCCTAATCGAGGATAATAATGTGTGGTGTACGCACATATGCCATCCAATGCAAAACTCATCTCTATTGTGATGAGTCTTGATACATCATATACTTGTATCCCTTCCCATAATTCCTTCAATTCATCGATCAATGGTTGTGGGTAAACATCCATATTCTTCACTTGTATTCTACCAGGGATTATAAGAGCCAACATAAGATGTTCATTAATCACAGAAAACCATGGGGGGATATTGTTATTGATTACTACTACATGCCAAACATAATAGTTGGTGTTTTGTAGGGAATATGGGTTGATGCCATCCATTGTTATGCTCAATCGAAGGCTCTATACTTCATCCTTGAATTTAACGGGCCATGTATCCTCTCTATGCTTCATGTCTATTAAATATGTTTGGATTCACAGAACTCCTTCACTTCGGTGTGAGGCATGCCATCCTTGTAGCATAACTAAACATTTGCAAGGAAAGAGCCTTCAAATCCTTGGTATTATAGGCACATGCCTCAATATCTTGTGAGGAGGACCGTGTTCTTTAGCCTTGCTTCTCGATTTTTGGCACCTATCACGCCCACATTTTGGACATATCTCTTTGTCTTCATATTCCCCTCTATATAAAATACATGACACACATGATATGATATGTACTCAACACCCAATATTTTCAACATTTGCTTTGCCTCTTCACAATTGCCAAGCAAGAAATTATCACTTTGAAGTACCCTATATTTGAATAACCTGTAGTTAGTGGGAAATATAAATGTACAACATCATTTAATGTTGATAAAATCAACCATTTTCAATGTTGATTGTGTGACATGATTCTTCAAAATATAAGGGAGTTCATGGCGAGTTACCTCAAAAATGCCAAGAAACACACGTCTGACATGCCATATATTGTTTTTAAGTTGTATAATAACATTGTTGTCCCTAGTTAGGTCCAAAATTCCAAATAGAGGGGTGGAGAAATCCAATTTTAAGGCTTTGGAAGAAGGTATTAGTGATATGAGCGTCATCCTCTAGTTCATTGTCCAAGAATGCATGTAACAACAATGCATCCATGGCATTTGTATGCCATAATAACTCATCCATATCAACCTCTATTTCATTGCCTCCATTTCCAACATGTGAAGAACTACTATCAATATATACATTCCTAATTGGTGAATTTGGACATAGTGGGAATTGAATTGGTGGTTGATTCAACCATGCTTGGTATGCTTCCTCTTTGAGTTGCACTCTTTTTGCAACCTTCTCTCAATTTAACATTGTAGTGGGGTGCAACAGAAGATGGTAGACAAGTCCCTCATCATTAGAGTCATGATTTAAAAAATATTGAACATTACATCAATGATATTAGTAAGCACAATGTAATTGGTTTGTTCCAACATTATACCAAACAATTACTATAGAAGCATGATAATTTTTTTCAATGGTAAATGTTAAACCACAGATAATTTATAAAATAAAAGTTCAAATTGATAAATACTTTAAAATCAATGCTATTGAAAATTAAAATATATAATTAATCATTTTATTTTGTATTATGCCCTAAGGGGACATCTAAAGTAGTCCCAATGCAAGGTGTCTCTAACGAGCAGTTGGTGGTCTACGAAAGTTATCATTTATTAACAACTCATCTCTAGGAGACAAAATGTGTATTGCATGCACAATAAAAAATCTAGATGCTTTCCTTTTTATAAGGAACTCCTAGTCATTGAAGTGTTCCTCAAATTAACACTTTACAGAAAACAAAGAGCACCTATAACTATTTATGAACCTTGCAAAGTTCTTGCGAGTGTGTGGAGCCCATCGATACATAACATGTTCTTCTTGTTAAAGTTTCTATAAATGTAACCATTCATGCACATACTATACACAAAAATGCTATGTTTGTGTTTAACAATATTTAAGTAATCTTACTGACAATGGATAAGACCACAAAATGGTATAAGTGCTACTGATTGTTTGAGAGGAATGAGTCCATCTGAAAAGATAAATAACCCTACATTTGCAACATCTATATTAGACTTGGCAATCATAAAACTATTACCACAAAAGGTGAATTCGGTTCCAACATCAGGAATATGTAAAGAAGATGACCAAGTGTCATATAAAACGTAGTTGTAACAAGTTTTATATTTACTTTACAATTAACGAGAAGAGACAAGTCATTGCTTTCCTTAAACAATTGGATCGATCTTGGTGTGTATTTGGACATTTTTTCTCTCAACTCATGCAAATTTTTGGATCTCCTAGTATATATGTTTTGGGTGGCATTATATCAAAGTTTGGATCACTAGAAATTTTAGTTGACTAAACATAAGCATCGGGGCTATTCAAATTAGGATGGAATGTAGTTGTTTGGGGTTCCAAATTTTCTAAAAATGAGCATAGGAAAGTGTTCCTACGTGTATTTGTTAGATTTTTATCTATTTCAACAATATTATCTTAATATCTTATCTGAGAGAATAACATGCACAACAATCAATCACAAGAGACAATAGACACAAAGATTTTCCTTGGGGAAGCCATAAAGGAGAAAACCCCGCAACTTCCGCAGAGATAGAATGAGCACCAATGGCAGCAGTAAAACCCAAAGACAGTAAGATGATCTCCAATAGCTGTTCTCTCTCTTATCCTAGCTTCTTCTCTCTCACTCATACTCTACAACTGAGTGTGAGTGACTGTGTGATAAATAGAGAGGCTCACTCTCTATTTATTCTAATTCCCAACTTGACAATAACTTACCATGGCCAACTTCTGTAGGAGATTCTAATAACCCTAGTGCCCCAAAACTATGGGGACTTTGACCCCTGATCAACTAGGAGGGTTAACCTCTATGACTTTACATGACTTGTTTACATTACTGATTCTCTTGATAGGAACATCGAGGACTAATCAAATACAATATATGAAATATACAAGTGAATACATTCTGAAGTTACAAATACATCAACAATCCCTCTTAACTAGGAAGGTATTCTCTTGACACAATACATCAACACAAATATTCTTCTCTGGATCATTATCAAAACTGGATCATCATCGAAACCGAATCATCATTGGATCATCATCAAAGCTGGATCATCATTAGATCATCATCAAAGCTGGATCATCATCGAAAATAGATCATCATTGGATCATCATCAAAGCTAGATCATCACTGGATCATCATCACTACTTCCTCTATCTCGATCAACTAGTGCTATCTCTCAATTCTACTTGTCACAAGAAGTTCTACAGAGCCAGTCCTTTTTCATGCTGATTGTAGGCCTAGCCTCCACGTAGGTCTTCATCTGCTTCAACACTTATATTTGACCATGGGAGGAACACATCCCGCAACCATGTCAGAAAGGCCTGCACAACACTCACATCTGACCATGGGAGGAACACATCCTGCAACCATGTCAGAAAGGCCCAACACTCACATCTGACCATGGGAGGAACACATCCCGCAACCATGTCAAAATGGCCCAGCAATTATATCCGATCATGGGAGGAACACATCCTGCAACCATATTGGAAAGGCTCATCACTTATATCCAACCATGAGAGGAACACATCCCACAACCATGTTGGAAAGGCTCTGCACTTATATTTGAATGTGGGAGGAACACATCCCACAACCATGTCAGAAGGGCTCTGCACTTACATTTGACCATAAGAGGAACACATCCCGCAACCATGTCAGAAGGGCTCTACACTTACATATGAACATGGGAGGAACACATCCCACAACCATGTCAGAAGGGATCTACACTTACATCTGACCATGGGAGGAACACATCCCGCAACCATGTCATAAGGGCTCTGCACTTACATCTGACCATGGGAGGAACACATCTTGCAACCATGTGAGAATGGCTCACAGACTCATCACTTCCCCTTGGAAGGAACCTCTATCTGAAGAACACCAAGCTTCTCCCTAAAGTACTTAAACTTCACTCTGGCTAATGGCTTGGTCAACACATCAGCTATCTGCTCATTCGTCACAACATACTGGAGCTTCACTACTCCTCTCTGCACCATATCCCTGATATAGTGATATTTGATCTCGATATGCTTTGACTTGTCATGAAAAACTGGATTCTTTGAAAACTTCACACAACTCTGGTTGTCGCAATATATACAAGTAGCATTCAACTAGAGATCAAACAAATCAGATAGTAGCTTCCTTAGCCACACTGCCTCACAACTAGTTGAACAAGCTACGACATACTCTGCTTCGGCTGTACTCAGTGCCACACAGGATTTCTTCCTGCTAAACCAAGAGATCACACCTGATCCCATACTGAAGCAACACCCCAAAGTTCTCTTCCTATCATTGGCACTGCCTGCCGAATCTGAATCCACGTAACCTTCTAGGTTAATCTTCTGATTCGCCTCATACTTGAGCCCATAATCAACCATACCCTTTAGGTACCTCAGAATATGCTTTGCAAAAATCAAGTGGACATGTCTAGGATTTGTCAGGAAGTGGCTCAATGTGTTCACAACAAAGCAAATATCTGGTCTCGTATTTGTTAGGTACATCAAGGACCCAATCATCTGATGATACATCGTAGCATCAACCGAATATGATGAAACACCACTCAATAGCTTCAGGTTCGATGCCATAGGTGTGTTCATGGCCTTGCAGTCCATCATCCCGAATCTCTTCAAGATATCTACTGCATACTTCCCTTATCCCAGGGAGATTCCATCCACATTCTTCCACACCTCCATGCCTAGAAAGTAGTGCACCATACCCAAGTCTTCCATCTCGAACTCGGCAGCAAGCTTTCTCTTTGTATCAACAATTAACCCATCCTCACCTGTTACAAATAGGCCATCTACATACAGTAGGAGTATCATTGGGTTCCCTTATTCAACCTTGTAGTAAAGGTTGGAATCCGCTTTACTCTTGGTAAAGTCCAAACTAGTCAAGAAGCTGTCAATTCTACTGTACCATGTCCTGGGTGCTTGTTTCAAACAGTACGGGATTTCTTCAATTTACACATATGAGTTTCCCTGTCATGTGTCTCAAAACTGAGTGGTTGCTCCACATACACTTCCTCTTCCACTACACCATTCAAGAAAGCAGCCTTGACATCCATCTAGTGTATATTCCATTTCATTACTGCAGTCAGAGCAAGTACTGATCTGATGGAAGTGTATCTGGCTGTAGCCGCAAAATTTTCTTCATGATCTATTCCTTCTTTCTAGGAGAATCCACGTGCCACAAATCTTTCTTTATATTTCTCTATGCTGCCATCTGTAGCATGCTTGATCTTGTAGATCCACTTGGAAGTCACAACAGACTTCCCCTCTGGTCTTGGGACTACATCCTAGACATCATTCTTCATGATCTACTGATACTCCTCAATCATAGCATCCTTCCACTCTTTTTTCTGTGCCGCTTCTTCATAGTTAGGAGGTTCTTTATCAATTATGCCACATAATAGGGCTACATATCCGGAGTAGGACCTAGTTATCTTTCTTTCTCTGTGCATTTATTTCGGAGCCCCATATCTTTATGCACCTTGGATAACCTCTTGTACCCATGGAGGTTTCCTCTTTTGAGGATTCTTCTCTTGGGGTGGATCTACAGGTTCTTGGGGTTCTTCTATTCCTCAATCTTCTTCTTGAGTTGCATCATTCATAGTTGTATCTTGAATTCTGGGTACTTCTGTTTCTTCAGCAGGTCTCTTTCTGGATTTGTTTTAAGTTGATTCTTCATCAAATGTTACGTCCCTGCTGATGTCAATCATCTTGAATCCTAGGAAGTATATTCTGTAAGCCTTCGAGCTTTCACTGTATCCCACAAATATACCCTTCTTCCCTGAAGGATCTAACTTTGTCCTCTTTTCTTTCAGAATGTTTATGTACACTAGACAACCAAATATTCTGAGATGAATGACTTCTGGTTTTTGGTCGGAGAAGACCTCTTCAGGTGTTTTGTTCTCAAGTACTCTATGAGGAGGATGGTTCTGTACATACACAGCTGTTCTAGCAGCTTCTTCCCATAGATGCATGGGAAGATCTTGATCATGAAGCATTGCCCTTGCAGCTTCCATAATTGTTCTATTCTTTCTTTTTGCAACCCCATTCTATTGTGGATTGTATGGAGTGGTCAACTCCCTCTTAATCCTTGAATCTCTACATAATTCTTTGAATTCATTAGATATGGATTCTCCACCATTGTCTGATCGAAATGTCTTGATTTTCTTTTCTGTGTGATTCTCTATCAAGGCTTTGAACTCTTTAAACTTGTTGAATACTTCATCTTTGTTTTTCAAAAGTATATCCGTGTCTTCCTAGAAAAATCATTAATGAAAGAAACATAGTATACATCCCCACTCAATGAACTATATGAAATCGGACCGCATACATCATAGTGGATGATTTCCAAGATTCCTTTTTCCTTGCTCTCGCTGCTTGGAAATGTCTTCTTTGTGTTCTTTTCTTTCACACATCCTTTGTAGACACCGTCATGTTTTGCTTGAATTTATGGAAGACCTTCAACAACTTTGCTTGCAAGTGGTAGTGCTCTATAGTGCACATGTGAAAGCCTTCTGTGCCAAAGTTCATTTGGGTCTACCAAGTCATGGACCAAGGCTTGTTCTGGTTGGACCTTTAGCTTGTATAGTCCTCCCTCTTTCTCCCCAATCACAACTGCATCATCTATGGTCTTTCCCTTTGGCCACATAAGAACTTGGCCATCTACAAATGCAACCCTCATGCCTTTTGCATCCAATGTAGAGATGGAGATGAGGTTCTTCTTTAGTACTGGTACAAACAAGACATCCTTCATCTTCATAGATTTTCCAGAGTCTAACTTGTAGGAGGATTCACCAATTCCTTTTATTGGATATTGGTAGTCATCCCCAAGTTTCACCTTGTGGTGTGACTCATGTTCTGATAATTGCACAAATGATTCTTTGAATCCCGTCATATGCTTGGAAGCCCCACCATCGATAACCCAATCCTTGCTCTCATGTGTGACAATTCCTGTGAGGGCAAAAATCAAAACATACTCTTCATCACTTGAAGAATCTTCACTTTCTTGTTTGACTCTCTTCTTGGAAGGTTCATCATCCTCTGCAGCATGACCATGATGTATTATCTTGTAGTTCTTCTTCTTTTGAGAGCCATCTTTGTTTCTAGGACAATCTTTGGCAAAGTGTCCTTTTTCATCACATGTATAGCATCTAAATTTAGATAGTTCTCTAGTAGATCTTCTAGGGTTATCTTTCTGGTGAGAGTTCTTACCTCTGTGATAGTCTGTTCTGTTTTTCTTGGAGTCTGCTGTGAGAGCTTGATCTTCACTTCCAATCTTCAATTCTCAAGCTACAATTCGAGCTTCTTCTTGTGAGCATTCCTCCCACAGTCTACTGAAGGTGACTAGATTTCTTCTAGCACAAATTCCTTGAATGAAGGAGTCCCATGACCTAGGTAGACCATTCAAGGTGGTCATCACAATTTCTGCATTCTCTACTTCTTCATCTACTGCTTCAAGCTGTTCTTTGATCTAGGAGACCCTTGTAAAGTATGCCTGTGTGGTCTCTACATTCTGGATCTTCACATTCTTCAACTTGTTCCTCAAAGTCATCTTTCGGTTTATGTTCTTCCCTTCAAATAGCTTGGTCAAGGCATCAAACATTGCTTTAGGTGTCTTTAGGGAGGACACCTGTGGTATGAGGCGATCCTTGATTAAATCAACAATAATCCTCTTAGCCATGACCAATTTATTTTTGTGTAAGGCCTTAGCCTCATCTCCCTCTGGAACTGGAACCTCTTCACTGATGTAAGAGTCCAACTCATTTTCTTCCAGGACCAAGGAGATCCTATACTTCCAGGCTCAGAAGTTATCATCTCCCTCAAGCTTTTCATCAAGCTTGGTGTGATGAGACATCTTAACTGAGAACCTCAAATGGAAATACAAAAGATTTAGATCTTTCCAATTTGAGAAGTTGAAAACTTGATCTGGAGCTGATCTTCTGGAGTGCTAGTTTTCTGGTTCCAGGGTAGATTAAGGTTTGACTTTCCCAGAGTACTACCCAACCAAAAACCTCAATTTTTCTCTCTAAACTTATATTTTGAGGAGGATAGCAATCCTAGCTTGGGCTCACTCAAAAATTCTTCTTCAGTGAATGGCAGGTCAAAAACTGAAAGTGCTCAAAATAAGATTCTGCTTCGACAAAAAGATGCGCCCTTCAATGGAGGTTTAGCCTAGCCTCCTTTTACTGATGGATTATGGAGAGAGACCCAAAACATAAGAATCCCTAGCTTCCACAGCTTCATAGTGTCTTCTTCTCAGGTTAGCTTTGATGCCATGTTAGATTTTTATCTATTTCAACAATATTATCTTAGGATCTTATCTGAGAGAATAACATGCACATCAATCAATCACAAGAGACAATAGACACAAAGATTTTCCTCGGGGAAACCATAAAGGAAAAAACCCCGCAACTTCCTCAGAGATAGAATGAGCACCAATGGCAGTAGTAAAACCCAAAGGCAGTAAGATGATCTCCAACAACTGTTCTCTCTCTTATCCCAGCTTCTTCTCTCTCACTCATGTGGTACAACTGAGTGTGAGTAAATGTGTGATAAATAGAGAGGCTCACTCTCTATTTATACTAATTCCCGACTTGACAATAAATTACTAGGGACGACTTCTGTAGGAGAGTCTAATAACCCTAGTGCCTCGAAACTGTGGGGACTTTGACCCCTGATCAACTAGGAGGGTTAACCTCTATGAATTTACATGACTTGTTTACATTACTGATTCTCCTGATATGAACATCGGGGACTACTCAAATATAATATATGAAATATGCAAGTGAATACATTCCGAAGTTAAAAATACATCAACAATATTTTCTATATCACCTATTGGATTTTTTACTGCAATAGGGGGTATTAGACCATCAACAATCGAAAATCGATCATTAGTATAATGGGTGAGTGTGACATGCCAAGGGTTCTCCTTCAATCCCTGAAATTTTGAACAACCACATACTACTAGGATGTCATAAAACATATCTAACTCACGACGAATACCATTGATGACCAAGGATTGTGGCTAGAAGATGACATGTTACAATTGGAAGGGTAAAGCGGTTGCCCATTTTCATTTACCAGCTGCTTGCGGTATTTTGCTATTGATAAAAACTTAGGACGTTTTGGAACTAGTGGAATATATTGTGCATCCAAACTTGATCGTGAATCAATATCCTACAAAATAGAATACATTGTTAGTTAGATTCACATGGATAAGTAAAATAAATTCAATTAGATAATCAAAATATAAATAAAATCTGAACTTACTGGAGATGGAAAGGGAGAGCTCATTGAACTTTGAATAATATCCAACGAGTTGGAATTAGAAGAATTGACCATTTGATATTATAACCTTTTCTCCCTTTATTTCAATCAAATGAACAATGAATACATGTCTACAGTCTGGAAAATAAATTTTGAGAACCATATTAACATCTTACTTCCAATATAGTTTCGAAACCATTTTATAAGAATAAGGTGAGTTTAAGCAGCATATGTATACTATGAAATATTGTAATTGGTGTGGTTGAATCCTAAAAAAACATTTGAGTTGAATATATCATTATAATTTGAAACATAAATTCATAGGTCTTTTTAATATAGCTAGTACGCCATAATAATACAATTGCACTTGTGTGTTCTAAATATGAAAACAAGTCGATATTGCAAATCCATGTATGCACCATGTGGGAACATTTGCAAAATTATCCATAAACTAAATTATCCGCTATATTGGATAACATATAGTTATCAATGCATTTTTCAATATTGTTGATGGCGGTGTCCTTTGTATAGTAAGACGCACCTGTGCATCCATTTTATTAATACACAATGCAACACGATATATATATTTTTAAATTTTTGTATGGTATGCAACCACGATGCATCATGAAACTATAAGAGCACCTAGCTTGAGAATGTTATGGTGCACCGCTATACTAGAAATTTAAAAATATATATCTTTACGGTGCATTTCATCTTCTTACGCACTAGTGTGTTATTTTAGCACATGCATCAAAACTCTGAGAATGAAAAATAAAAAAAATTGAACAAAATAATTTTCCATAAACCTAAAAACAAGAAGGAAATTCATTTTCAAAACCTAATTCTATATAGTGTTTATAAAAAAAATTCCTAATCACTAGTTCATTATTTTTCCAAAATTTTAAATGAAAAGTTTTGGAAGAAAGACTTACAGGGATAGAGTTTGGAGCAATGCGATTATTCTGAAGATTGAAATTTGTAAGGAACGATGAATCAAACAAAACCGTGCATAATGTAAATTTGAAGTACGTAATTTTTTACTATTGTTCATAATGAATGATTTATTTATTTTCCTTATTAAAATTTAAGTAAATTCAAAAGAAAAAAAATCATAGTTACCTTCAACATTGGAACCTTGGTTTTCTTGTCTCTTCCTTTTGTTTTATGTGGCTGCAAAATTTTACATTAGGATTTAAATTCCTCTATTGTTTCACAATTATGATTTTTCTTTCTAGGGATTTTAGATTTAGGGGGTTTGTTCTTTTATATACAAAGTGTTGGTGTCTTGGCTCCATTTCTTAGGTCGAATCTACAACCTTGTCAGTGTTGCAATATTTTTTTTCTTCCAAACTGCTTACATAATTTTTGGTGTGTTCGAATTGATATAACACACTGATACGTTTCAAATAAAAACACACTGGTAACATCATCCATGTTTTCTCCCTCATATTTTAGTTTTTTAAATGAATGCTTACATACTTTCAAGTGCGACAGAGTTGCACCGTTCAATTTATCAGTGCTTTCAAATAAATATATCGCAATAATAAAGACGTATGTTAATATTTTTATTTTGTTCTTGTAATCGATGTTGTAAATTACAGTGCACAGGTGTATTCATGTGATATAAGCACCTGTGCGTCAAGTATTAGAAGCACCAAGGCGTTGTTTGTACTGAAATGCACCGAAACGACAGTTCATTTTTTATATTTTGAATATATGTAATTTTTTTGAATAATGTATTTATTAGCTTCTCTATTTAATGGTCTAGGTTGTTTATATATAGAAAATGCGTGATAAGAGTTCAATGAGCAATAATTTTAATCTTAATGATGGGAGCACATACAAAAATGCGAAGAGGGGAAGCTCTTTGTCATTTCTATATTAAATCAGTATGTTTGAATTATATGTAAGTTTAACTAATATGTATTGGTTATTGTGTGTCATGCAAAGCCAAAAAATAATGAAGATCAATCAGATTCTTTACAATCTAAGTGCAAAAGAGCGTAACATATTGATGAAAAAGTTGCAAAGAGATCAAAATTATACCACACTGCAACAGAGAAAAAACATAAAAAAATAAAAAAAATTTAAAAACTTATATTATTTTAATAACCGTTCATCGTATATATCATACACACACCGGGGCATTTTACTATAAACACATTGGTGCATTTAATACATATAAACGTATCGTACTTTCAATTTATATTTTTAATAAGAAATCTAATACTAATGCCCATGATAACTGTAAACCAACCAGTGCGTGTTTAATACAATAAACACACTGCATCCTACTATAAAGAATTTCTTTGCAAAACTGGTTTAAGTTAAATTTACAAACCTTGCTTGATGGTGTGTCGATATAATAAATGTAGTATTATGCACCGGTGTGTTTGATAAATTCAAATACACCGATTATCATCCTTAAAAAAATTCAACAAAAAACATGTTAGTTTAAAAAAAAACCCTATTATCAAGTGCATCGGGTTTTCCTCCTACATTGTTGCATTTTAACTCAAAAACATACCGAAATAGGGTTTAATAAAAAAAAAGTATGAGGTAAAATTCATTTTTACCACTACTCAATGCGTTTTCTTACCCACTTGGATACCTTGACATTTGTGGTCCACATGGGCACATTCTTCATCTACATTGGCTGCTACTTGTTGGTAGGGGCATTGTGTAAGTGAGTTGCGCAGCACTGTGGAGGCTGCGCAATCTCACACACCACCGCGAAGGTCCACAACAACGCGATAGGCGGAAGAATAACCAGTTTTGGAATTCTTTATGCAATTTTCTACCGATTGACCACATTTTGTGGATATCGGTCACTAGTTTGTTAGAAGTTAGTTAGAAGTGGACTTTGGATGTAAAGGCGCAAGCCTATATATAGAGCTAGAATTGAAATTGTAAAAGATATATGTCATGGAGGAGAAATATCATGCGATCAGTCCTCTGTGTGATCTAAGGTGTGCCTTTGTCGCTTCATTTTGTCTTTGAGCAGTTTTAGTTCTGTCTATGTTGATCGGTTAGTGAATCTGGGGCAATGATCATTCTTCTGCTGTGGAGAAGTATTGTATAACTTGGATCTGTTGCACAGAAGTAATATGACATGATGGATGTTGCTTTGAAATGATCTTATCTCTTACATCTTTTCTGTCTTCTTGATCTGCAATGACTATGATGGATGTTTTATGAATGAATGTTACTGTTGCGATGAATGAAGTAATACAATATGTTAGTAAATTACTAGTTATTCAAATAGATCTGTAATGCATGATGCGATTTGTATAGACTATCTCTGGAATATCTGTTGATTATGAAGTTCAATCGCTGAGAACGTACCCTCCCTTCCCATTGCCAAAAACTTGGTTCCGTCAGCTCTCCCTTGACATCTCGGGTGAGACTTCATCCACTTTGCGGGTGTTGCTGGGCAGGGTCAAACCCGTCTAGGCCAATGCTCAGGGAGATCGCACTGGTTGGGCATCGACAGAGTGGGAAACCCTGTCGATGAGGATTTGTTGGTGGATTGCGCCAACAAATGGTTTTGTTTCTAGGACCTCGTTGCAACTTAAGGGAGGATATGTTGTGGCATCTGAAAAAACCCGAGATTGAAGATTGGTTTGATCTAAAGCTGTGAGAGTTTGCTGAAATAGAGAACCAAAATACGAAGTTGTTGACACCCAGGTGGCTGAACATATATATCTACAACAGTCCCTACGAGTGGTTATTTTGTGAATTTTTGGTCATACTGTACGAATGGCTAGCACAACTCACTTATAACAAGAATAACCATGAAGGAGGAGAGACAACATCTTGGACCCCTAGACTTATCCATGAACTACAAGAAACCAATAACAAAGCATCACGGGCTGTCGAAGTACAAATGGATAGTATTCTGGAAGGATACATCACTGAGTTTGCAGTCGATACCAATAAGGCATACATCGAAGTAGAAAGATAGTTCTTTAACGGGCCACGAGGTAGGTTCTTGTTGTTTCTACAATTATTTATTAAGATGCTCATCTGCGAGAAGGGTATCCTAAAAATGCACCTCGAGTAGTGGAAATCTGCTGTGCAGAGGCCGTGGACACTACGATGAAAGGGGAAGGCAAATGGCAAGATAAGGGGTAGATGGGTATAAGTTCTGACGAGACTATGAGGGTCACTGAGGAAACAAGTGGTTGTACAAGGGGAAGATCAAGGTTTTGATAAGAGAAGAGGCATAGGACAGGGGAAGGTCATGCTATGATTGAGACGCAAGACCGCGAAGAATGACCACACGGGATGAAGCGACCCTACAGTGACGATACGGACGACCAAACCCAGACTAAGCCCAGGATAGGAGGAAGCTCGAAACTTGGTAGTAACATGTCCACACCTCTGCACACTACTCCACCAACAGGTAGAAAAGCGCATTGTACGTCACCTTGTCCAACGTGCCATCAACATTCTAGCAGTAGAACACCATTTGTGGGAAGAAGGCCCAAAATGGTAGGTAATGAGATGAATTTACCTATATTCCATGGAAACGAGACTGATGACCTGACACAGTACTAGTTCTTATGTGAAGTAGTTTGGACTGCTAGACAGAGTGTGGATTTTGATGCTAAGAGAATCCAATTGGCAACCACCCTTAGGGGTCGTGCGCTTGAATGGTACATGAGGTTCATGCAGGTTCCTGAGGCAACCCTAGCAAAAAATTTGAATGAGATCCGGGAAGGACTATTCGAGGATTTTAAGAAAGACAAATCTGAGGCCGAATAAATTACAAAACTCAAGGAGATTAAGCAGTTTTTGAATGAAACTATTTGGTATTTCGATCAACAGTTTAAGATGTCGATGGCTCGAGTCAGCTTTAAAATGAGCGATGTTCAACATAAGGAGTGGTTTATTGCTGCATTGGTTCCACACATCAGACAGCCATTAATGCAGCAAAATATTGAGACGCAGAATGAGGCCCTGGAGATGACGATGAATTTAGCAGCTTCACCTATTGGGGAGACTGCAGTTGGTATGAACCAGATTTAGGTGCATATAGCAAATTTGATGTTCCAACTGCAGGATATTAAGAAGGCGAAAGAAGAGAACGATGATATCTGGTGCACGTAATGTTGCACAGATGGCCACACCAAAGACACCTATCTAACTTTCCAAAATTATATGCTATCAGGAGCGCCGAACCCTTTGAGTTGTGCTGGTGTGCCATGGTGTTGCGTATGTTAGGTATATGGGCATCGACACAAAAACTGTAGCTACATGCAGAAGATGGTTGCGAAGGCAGAAAGCTTGTATTGTTCCTTTTGTCACTCAGTAGGGCACGAGGATAAAGACTATCGAGCTTAAGACCTACTTCAATAAATAACATATGATTCATATTTTGTGAAGGGTGAGGATCCTCGCTCGGTCCAGCCATCGCAACCAAAGATGGTACAACCAACAGTACAATATACACCACCTTCGCAAGTGCAGTTTATTCTGTCGCAGCCACAATAGAAGTTCGCATCGCAACCATAGTTCATAGCACAACCACAATTTGCATTGCGACCGATTACTCAGCCTCAATAGCAGTGTGTTCAAGTAATGCACTACGTTCAGCAGCAACTGAATCCCCCGTAGAAGCTATCCCAATCATAGTATTAGCAAACTCGAGGATTTCAAGGAGGATTCCAGGGAGGATTTAGGGGACGAGGAGGAGGCTTCGGATGAGGAGGAGGACGCGGTCGGGAATCCATCCAGTGTTACGCTTGCAGGGTATTTGGCCACTATCAGAGGGAGTGTCCCCATGCGTAGTGTACATACTGCACAACAAGCAAGCATAACGTAAAAAATTTCCCTCTGTTGATTGCAAAGTGGCAGGCCGGGCACATCCCTCAGTTGCAGAACCAGTTCCAAAACCAAAACCAAGTGCAGACCCAACAGCCGTTGCAGAATCAGCCTTAAATCCACTGCAGACTCAGAACCAGCTGATGAACCCACCACTAATTCAGAATCCACCCCTAAATGCAACTCCAAATTTGAATCAAGGACCCACGGTTGCGACAATTCTAACAGAACCCAGAGCCCAAGCTGTCGATGTTGCCGTTGTCACTCATGCAGGTGCGACGATTGGAGAATACGGACCCCATCCGCAAGTTCAGATCGCAGGGAAGAAAAAGACAGTCTTTGATATGTGACAAAGAAGGAGACGTTCTTTCAGGCCAATCATGCAATCGGGAGGAATCCAGGTAAGTTACCTGTGGTTTAAATGCCATCTGCTTTTGATCCTTCTGTGGAGGTAGGACCATCGCGACAACATAATACCTTGCAAAAATTCTTTGAGAGTTGTCTGTCATTAGCTAGAGATCCTGAGGCTCTCGATGAGATTGAAAAGTTGCTGAGCCAAAGGGATCAGCCGTTGAAGGATTCCATAGTAAATTCCCTCGAGAAGAGAAAGACAGGTAAAGGGATGAGAATGGACATCCAGATAGGGGACTACGAATTCGATTATGTTATTCTGGGTCTAGGGTCAGATGTTAATATTTTGACCAAGCAAACTTGGAATTTGATGGGAAATCCAACTTTGGGGTGGTCCCCCATGCAACTGCGACTAGCAAATCAGGCCAAGGTTAAGCCTATTGGCCGTGTCTCAAACCTAGTTGTTGATGTTGAAGGTATGAAGACATATGCTGATTTCGACATTACTGAAGTAGTTGATGGTGGAGGCTCTTATCCTACATTTCTAGGGATTAGATGGGCCAATGATAGCATGGCAGTTATCAATTTCAAGAAGCGAGTTATGACATTTGAAAACCAAGATATCAGAGTCATTGCTCCCATGGACCCTCAGGAGGGATGACGGTATATTGAACCTATCAAGGATGAGGTTGGTAGAGGATGGGACCATGCCTAAAACATCTCCAAGGACTATATCCACCCTACTATCAATGGTGAACTCAGATGGCGCAATGCTAGCTCTGCATCCTCTGATTCTGATGATGCTTTAGAAAATTGGAAAAATCAGCTTCGTGAGGTGTCTTTTAGAAAATGTGGTCTGATTACACAATCTCTACGCCATGTTGCAACTGATATCAACGAGATGCCAGTTTATGAAGGGCTACCAGAGTTGACTGAATTCCTCCAAGAATTTGAAGATAAAGTATTTGAACCATAGAGGCTGTTGGCACTAGAGGAAGCATTGAAGGCTACCCCAGCATGTTGGTGGGCGGTTCACAAACAAGAAATCCATGGACAGGAACAATGTCAATGATTGATGATGGTATGCTTTGGTGACTCAGAGACCTATCCTGCTGGGCGATATGATGGGCGCAATTACCCCACTGGTCATTCAATGGAATGTCAAACTTTGTGGGCATCGTGACCCAAGGATGAGTGGGTCCATGCTTTTGTCCATACATTGGATGAAATGCCTAGATTCTGGTATTTAGTGGCAGAGCTGCGCAGAACCATCACTACCTAGGAGCAGGGATGATTTTAAGAACCCCCCCTAAATTTATATGTATAAAAAATGGGCGAATCTCTCCGATATATAGGAAAATTTGAAGGCGATTTTATCAATAATATAATATGTATATATAAAAAATTGGCGAATCTTTCATTTTATTATATATGTTGTAAAATCTTGGCAAATATTTTACTAAGTTATAATATATTATAAAAACTTGGCGAATCTTTCACTCAGTCATAAGATAGTGTAAAATCTTGGCGAATATTTAACTTCATTATAAAAAATTGTAAAAACTGGCGAATCTTTCACTGATTTATAAAATATTGTAAAAATAGAGGAACAACAACATTAGTCAAATAAAATGAATCATGTAATCAACAACAAAACATGTAGAGTCACGAGTCACAACTGGAAGGTGTCAGTGAAACACAAATGCACCGACTAGATTTGGGGAAAGTGGGGACTCCACTTGTTGTCTTGTCCCTTAATGGTCAAGCGGACATGTGAGGACCTGAATAATGACAAACTGATAAACTGATAGAAATAGACATTATGCTCGATCTTGGCCTCCATTAGCCAACTGTGGTCGTGGAGGCTAATACAATTATGCATTGTAATTATGCCAATTGATTATTACATTAGATGAATGTTGGTCTCGTGCCAATATGTATCCTACAATCAATGCATAGGAACCTAGTGCATAGACCATTTTTCTCTTCTTTTAGCTATGTAGAGATCATTTATTTTTTTGAATAATGATAAGTATTTACAAAGAAAATATGAAATCAACATAAAAGAATTGAGATTCGAAAAAGTAAAGACAATTAATTCATGCAACTAAAAGGTAATAAAAATATCTTTTCTCAAACCCTGAATCAATGGAAATCGACTAAAACTAATCTTGATTCAAGCTACATCAAATGGTTAAATCAAGCATCAAATGAGAACTAGAATCATTCAAGGGACTAACACAATATTTAACCAAAATACACACAAACTTAAAAAATTGATAAAATGCTTCAAACAAAAGCAATAAACAAACCATAAAAATTGTCAAGATATTCATGTTAAACACCAACATGGTTTCATGTACTTGAATGAGCCCATTATTGCTTAGCGAAAGTGTTGTCAAATTAGTTATTTATCCTTTAATGTTAGGACGCTATCTATGTGAAGAGATAGCTCCTAGACCTAGCTTTCTCAAATTCCAGCGTCATTTCCTGTCACATACAAGAAAGAGACAATGTAAGAGATAAATATTAAAACATCAATATTAAAATAAGCTGCATGAAGGTAATGTAGCTCAAATCATCAATGTTACAACAAAAAAGTACAATGTAGAATCTATTTTTACCTAAAACACAACCTCAAATTCACATATAGTGATCACCAGCAAGGGTACATGGAACACCTGGACTAAAATAAGACTCAAGAGTCCTTAAGGTGTATTAGATCATATACAATCTTAGGTGAAATTCATTTTCCAATTCACATTCTGGACTTGGTCCTCATTTTCGACATTCTGAACATGACCTTCTCCAGATGAACCATCATTATGATCATCCAAAACATTATGTTCCACATCAAGTTCATTAGATAAATCCGATCATATTATTTTCTCCCCTTATTTCACGATCTGATCGCCAAAGAGCTAATGCTCTTTCATATGGAAAATTGTCAATCTCATTCTTTGTTACATATAATCTCAAGCATGTATCCACATTTTTATCAAGCTTGTTACTCAACTTTGACTTCAAGGATGTCAATGCACTAAACATTCTCTCATCCTCCACTGATCCCAAATTCATGGTTTGACATAAATCCATTATTTTGAAATATTCTGACATTCTTTGCTGTAGCATTTCACCACCACTAAGCTTAGTTCATAATCTTGTAATTGCACCATATTCTTTACTATCCGATGGAGAAAATTGGCCCCACATTGTTCTAGCAAAGCATTCAGTTTGATCTATCATTTTTTCTTGATCTAAAATACCTTGAATATATTCTCCTTGTATCTCAGCCTCTCAACAAAAATGGATCTGCAAAATCTTGCATTTGTCTATAAAGTCATCCTTTACAGTTTTTAAACCTCGACTATGGTTCCAATATTGAGGGTATATGATAGACATAGCCTCCAACAATTCATCTCGAGGAAAACGTTCTCTTATCTCTGATGATAGTGATTTTGCAATTTCTATCAAGTTGCATCTCACTGAAATTACAACATCGTGAAATCGTTCTCTTGACACGAGGAACTATTTAGTGGATCTTCCTGTCTTATCATTATAATCAAAGGGAACCATATGCCCATGAGCTTCCATACATAGAATCCCTTTTTCATCAAACTTAAAAATAATGATCATTTTCTATATTGATTATCTTACTCCAATTTGTAAATGTTAAACCTGTAAAAGACTCTTCCATAATATACAAATTAACCAATGGAAGACATGTTAATTTTCTTTCTCTTGTGTATTAAGCAATATACATCGTGTGACTCTAAGCCATCTTCACCAGGTTATTCATTTCATGAAGCACAGGAAGAATTCCAACCAATGTTAATAATGTCTATATATCAGTTAGTAGAAATAGAAGAGATTGAGCTTTTTCTACACTTGAGTGATGTTCATACATCACCCCTACCAAGGATGCATATTCATTGAATATTCTTTCATCTGGTCCCTTCAGTGATATCCATCTTGTATCATAATCTTTTAATATTTTTTTTCCATTTGTAACACCATAAAAAAAAAACTTAAAATCTAAAAATTGTTTGGGACTCCGACAAAAGTATGCATGAACCTCACGTACAAGATATTCAACTTTTGAAACCAATGAAAATTTGCTCACTATTTCAAGTGCAAGATTCATCCTGTGAGCCATACAATGAATACTAAGCATATACGGTGAAGCCGAGAGTTGCAGTCTAGCACAAAGGCAATTCCTTTGTCGTTGCATTATTGATGCTCCATCTGCTCCAACACATACTAACTTTTTTTCAATCATGGAATTATCCATACCACCAATTTCCTTCAAACTATCGATAACAAGTTCATAAATATTTTCTATTGTAGAACTTTTGGTCATTTTATGAATTCCAAGTAGAATGTCTGATATGGTCATTGAACATATAAATGCTCATGCAAATCCATGAAGTATTATCAATAGTCGTAACTTCATCCAAAGACAGTGACAGAAATGTAGCATTTGCAGTCTTCTCTTTCACATCGTCCTTTTCTACTTGAGCTAGATATTTTCTCCATTCCCAACCATTCGATAAAGACCAATGAGAAGATGTAAAATTTGGCACTTGAATCAAAGATATATATTTCGTCATTTTTGGATAGTCTGTCATGGGATGACCATTGGATAGGAGGTGCAATACAGTGCTTAATTGTATCGTCTTTGATAACCAATTTGTTTCCATCATCTTTCCAAATTGAGATGTGATGGTTCCTCCACTTTCCTCAAGTTTTTTTCTTATTTAGTAAGGATTTATTATTCCACTTCAAATTGGAGATGTCGATATTCGCTAATAGATTTTCGTCTTGAAGTAGATTTATTCTCATCATTTGCAACTTTCTTATCATACATCTTCCCAACATGCTTCTCGATTGTGTCTAACTTCATCTCCAATTTCACTACCTTTCCAAGTTTCTAGTTCTACATGAAATGCATTTAACTTCTCGTGAGGTCTCATTCTCATTTGCTGGAGGTATTGGTTCAATACATTGGTATATTGAGACCCAATCAACTTTGAATTTTCTCCCTATGTCCCATTGGCCCTTTTTCCTTTTCCGTGAATGCACTGTGTCACCTTGCAAGGAAAAATATTCAGCATTTGAACTACCAATTTCAAATCAAAATGCATTTGTCTCACTTTGATCACTAGAGGAATGTATTCTACCATCCATTGTCTGGGTTGCAGATGCATTCTCAAAAGTGTTGACATCTCTCTCATCGATACCTTGCTCAAGAGATCTTGAAACATGAATAGGATGTGGACTATTGGATTAAGGATTTTGAAAATATGATATTACATCCTTTTGTTTTGATGTTTTATTTTTCTTTCCATAATCCATGTTTGACAAAATTGACAGCTTAACTAATATTCCAAAATCGAAATTCCAAATTGATAGAGAAGCCAGAAGTGAAGCCTGCATAAGAAAAATGATATAAAATTGGTACAATGGCACATTATCAATTTATATTAACCCAAATTACAATGAGTTTTTACATTGACTCTTTCAATGAATTTTAATTGAATCTTTCATTGACTCTTTCCTCGAAGGAGGTATAACACTAATACAACTGGAAGGTGTCAATGAAAAACAACTGCACTGACTAGATTAAGGGAAAGTGGGGACTCCACTTGTTATCTCATCCCTTAATGGTCCAGAGGACATGTGGGGACCTGAATCTTGACAACCGGATAAACTAATAGAATAAGAAATTATGCTCGATCTTGTCCTCAACTAGCCAATTGAGCTCATTATTGTTTTGAAATCACGCAAATCACTTCAATGTGAGACACATTTCATATCATGAAAATTTTATATTGAAAGAAAAAGTCTAACTTTGTGTAGACCTCAAGTCTTTCTATTATCACTTTTCTATGCAATTTACATGACATTTACCTCAAAGTGAAATTGACATTGGTAAATGAGGCTAATATTGAAACCCAAAGAGAATAGTTATTGCAACATATTGGATAAACAAATCAAGATCAAAATAGTTTACAAGTAAATAAAGCCAAATCAATATCAATATAGTTTACAAGCAAGGAAAGCCTAGATTATGACATGCCTATGGTGGAAAGAAGATCACAAGTAAAGAAAGTCAATGAAAGCGAATATTTTATAAGCAACGAAAGACATTATCAGTTTAAGTACAAATCAACAAGCTCAAAATACAACATTTTTGTGTGAAAAAAAGATGGAGGTATCTACATATGAGAAGAAGATTGATATACCATATATGATCCACATTATTCTTTTGGCAAACAATCCACAAAATTCAAACACACATAACATACATCATGCCGCAAAATCCCAACATTCATGACATACACATATGTAGACTTTGTTATATGTAACATAAAGGATCATTGCCTTAGATGATGACAAATGTCTCCTATGGTGTGTATTGAATAGGTATACGATGCCCCATTTTTAACACAATTTCTATAATTTCTTATTCACCAACTTGAAATAACATGCATTCACATCACATCAATGAAGAAATGATTAATATATCAATGAATTCTAAGCCCGAGTTGTACAACTTGCAAATGATCCTTTGTATATTTAGCCAAAATTCCTAGCTTTTGAAAGATCCACTAAATGAATCTATGTATTTAGCATAACATATCCTTTTCAATAAGGAAATTGAGATGCTCTATCTTCATCAAAACAAAATAGATAGAACACTTATCCTTCATATTTTCTCTGTTATACAAAGCTAACAATGTATAGAAATTAGAGTAACAATGTCGAGCATAATATCAATCTCTATACCTAACATAGATTCTATACGTATAATCCCTTCAACACCTGCACACATAATTCTCATGTTTATAGATTCCCATTGATTACCTGGATTGTGATTGCTAAACTCATAATCAATTCCATATAAAATAAATATTTACACAGATGACTTACTCTTGCATCAGATTAAAACAAGCTAATAGATTATATTTTCACTGTTATTAAACTCAAAGACTTCATATAGAAAATCACTATGTTTCTTATTTAATTTTCTGAGTCTGTCATAAAATGCAGAGATCGATTTTACAAGGACTATGAGCTCATTCAACAACTTTATCTCATAGAGATCTATTTATAGTTTCAACACACAACTCAAGCCAAGGAAGTGATGACATATCACTTCCTCTTCCATCACTGATCGTTCTCACTACCTATATATGATTGTAAATGACATTACAAAATACGACCTTGACTACTAAGACATGTTTAGACCATAAAGTTCCAATACAATGTTCGTAATGTCCAAGAAACTAGAAACAAGTTCCCACTTCCATCCAGGTTCTATGGAAATACAAAAAGTATTTCATAGTTTCAGACAAAATAGAGAGCAAATTCCCACCAAAATAGATTGAAATTAATTGGCTCAGTTTCACCTTAAATGGAAATGAAAAATAGACTTGAATTACTTTACTTTTAGCCACAACACTACAATGTTAAAAAAATGTAACTTAATGTTTATATTCCTATATCTGTACCATTTCTTGTTTGATAATGATAATGTATACATATGTGCCTAGTGTGAATCCATATGAAAGAGTTGGACAAGGTGAAATAGTTTGTCATACTTCATCCATCAATATATTCAATGATACATCCATCAATATAAGCTCTTTATGCAGACATAAGAAAGGATAATTTTATTAATGTCCAATGAGTGATCACCATATTGGTCAATGGAACTTGAAAGTACATCCAATGTGAATTCAATATGAGAGTGCAAAAGCAAATCCTACCACTACTCTACTAAAAGCATAGAAAGAGCTAACTAACTAACCAACCGAAACACAAGAAGTAGTGCAGATATAAAACCAAAACCATGTCGAGCATACAATGCATATGTCTAAGGGTAAAAGTAGAATCACGAGAGAGAGAAAGAGAGAAAGGAAGAGGATGGATTTTTATCTTTATATTAAAGGGCCAAGAACATCAAAATGGTTCTTAGTTTGTGAAATTGTTGAGAGGCAATTGACCTAGATATACTATTTAGGAAGGATAATTCTGTAGTGTCAAAATTATAACAACACTACTGAAAAATATTTTTAGATCTGGTAACCGGTGAAGTGTATACCGATTCACAATAATATAGATGACTACAATAGGACACAGGAAAATGTATATTTAGAAACTACAGGAAAATGTATATTTAGAAACTATAGGAAAAGAAGGATCGATCTTCAAATGACAGAAACAAAAATAGAAAAATTCACCACACAAAAAGCTAAAAACAGAGAGAAACATTGGCAATGGGGTGTTTAAGAGATGAAATATATAAAGCATTTGGACTAGAATTCACAAGCTCTACAATGGACAAGCTCGCTATAGGAGTCACAGAACGTTTACCTAAGTTCTGTTGGTCCACTTGCACTTTTGATTTGAGGGGGTTATCAATATCTTGAAAAACAAAAAGGATAAATGGATTAACACATGACATGAAAGAAGTCTAGAAATGTATTGAAAAGGCTCAGAAAAATAGTTGAGTGCACCACTATAGCCTTGCTACATTGGAACCTAATTGATTCTGCAATCTATATAATTTCAAGTTCAACCGTGTTAACCAGGTCAAGGACCTTTAGAGTGCTCACAAACCAGACAAACCTATAAAATACAAAGCATTGTCAAGAAACTTCATGAGAAAATGCATCATAAAGCTCTGATGTGAATGAACCCAATCCTCTGATTTGCAATTCAGGGAACATATACAACACTATGATTTGAATCCTTCTTGTAACAATGGTTTGGGTATTGAAGAAGCCTAAAAACCCTCAATCATATCTATGTACAACAATGTTATTGAATCTTGGCAGTCTATGACTTCAAAAAAAAATTATGGGCAGTATATATAATCTCAATAAGTAACCTACAGCAAGCTACAAGAATTTTGGAGAGTGTTTTAGTTGGAAATAGTATCAGAAAAACCCTCTTATAACCTAGAGAAATGGTGAAATCATATCAACAGTAGTAAGTAAGAGGTCATACCCAATAGCAAGATGGTCTTTCTATGGTTGAATGCTTCATATGGTCAGCTCCTATCCATAGTCCAACAATTGTACTTGTGACACATTGATTAATAGATTCCCTATTATGGTCCAAACCTTGTTCTAAAGACCATGTATGGGTCAGCTCTTATCCATAAACCCTTGGGTAAATAGCCATGATGTATACTGGTTTTCTAGAAGAGACACCTAGGTATGGCATATCTTTAGTTACTTTGTTGCATCCAACGTTTCTGGGTTCTTTTGCAACTTGACCAGATTTTTTCCAGGCCAACTAAGTTATCTTAAGAACCCAACAATCTTGTCCACTGCACCTAAAAATAATCATATCTTTCTCTTAGAGATAATCTCAACCTTCTCTTCACAATTTTTACTTTATCCAACATTTTCTACCTAGCCTTCTTGAAGGTAATCGGATTTTATGCTTGGCTTTAACCTTTTACCCATCCAATTATTTGCTGCCTAATGCTGGAAAGGACAATTAGAACCTAAATACACAAAATCATCGAGTTGGACAAACCCAACATTATAAATATATAAATTCTTTAACTAGACCCCAAAAATACCTCTTTTGACCAAAACATAAAAATCTTTATAGGGTTATTGTGATAAAACAAACTTACAGTTTAAAAATGTTAAAACTGAATTGAGCTAAACGACCATGTGCACTTGAACATTTCCATCCAATACCCACATTCTTGGGTTTAATATGTTTTAGGTACCTAAAAAAATTGTGTTTGACAATTTTCAAAGAAATTAAAAAATACCTCTGGAGACATTAGCCCTACTCTTATGCCTACACTACATCACAACATCTACCAATTGTGCAAATTGTTGCTGCAAAATGTCAAGATATTTCTTTCTCTGGTCTTCTTGATAATTCTAAACCCCACAAAACTTGCACCTTATACAACACAAAATCATGATTGTTGCTCTATTGTTCTTGCTATATACAAGGGTCTACAATAACCATGTTTTTTTGTTCTTATCTCAACATTCGTTTCTCAGGGTTCCACAAATTCTTTATAAGTCTAGCAGTTTGAAAATCTTCTTCACTTCTCAAGCTCACATCTCATTGGGTGTCATATTTATTCCATAAACATATTTTTTTTTGTTTTTGTTTTTGTTTTCAGGCAGTTCTTAATTTCTTTCCTGCTCTATTCAACTACAACAAACTGGGCAACTTCAAGCCTGTTAGTGTTTGCAAAAACCTTCTTTAGGGCATGAACTTGTTATTAACTTGCTAGACACTTTCTAATCATGATGGAAAATGGATAATGTGGTGGACATTTTGTCATGCCAGGTTACCTGTCACAAACATGCTCATGTTTTTCTATGTTGGGTTCCCTATTTGTTATGATCCTGGTCTGCTAACATGACTCATCTCCTCTCATGGTTCATCTAGGAGCCTACTATTCTATCAATGCCCTTCACATTTGTCAGTCCTGGTATGTCAGTAAAATATCCTTCAATCTTTGACCTTCAACGTCATCTCTCGTCTCTCCTAACTGCCGGTTCTCTCACATCATATTTGGAAGTGCTTTAGCCAAATAAGACATGACCAATACTACTGCATATAACTGGTAGGATTTTTGTTGCGTAGAACCCCCAAATTGAAAGATTTTTTCCTTCATATATTGAGCCAAGGATCAAGTGCTTCCGCATGCTAAAGGGATTGGGGAAGCTTTAACCATATACAGTCCAATAAAAGAAACATGTTATTCTTTGGATATTTGAAATATCTTGTTTATGCTCATAGTAATTTGCACTTGGCTTTAAGCAGCATGGCCAGAGATTCAACGAATTCATCTTCTCCATCGTTCAAACCTGTTCTAACCATAGCATAAAATTATGATGATCTTGGCAATGGTCACAACGGTGAATCTAATATTACTAGTGATGAATATGATCATGATGATTATAGTACCTTTACTACCCCATGTACTCTTGATAATTTCAAGCTTTATGATGTGACAAGTAGGCCACATGAACACCAAGAGTAAAACTCTGTTCCTTATTCGACCTTTTTGAAAACTAAAACACTAAAAAAAGGGGATAGATAATAAAATAAACCAGCATAGATTCTTCTTAACTCCGTATCAACAAGGCCTCCAAAGTGATCAAATCCCTTGAGGTACAATCATTTTTTAGAGTACAAAGGATTTGATCCCTTTTAGCGCTTGATATATCTGGATTAAAGATTCAAACTTGTGTAATTTAGAAAGAAAATAAAGATACCAAACTTTCAATCGAAGGCTAACACTGGGATGTCAGAATGACCTATTTGGATAAAACATTAAACAAAATTCAGATGCACAATGGCCTGTTTCAGATAAAAAATTCAAGCAAGTTCCATATGTCATTCCTAAAGTCTTGGCGGTACTTGTACAATCAAAATGAATTCTCTGCTAATTATTAGGAAACAGAGTCAGCACATTTAGTGTAAGTACTGAAGTAACGAGAAGAACATCATCAGGAGATTGTCACTACTCGCTACTAATCGAGACACTAACCTACACTCGAAATCCCCAGATAGAATCAGTTGCATGTACACAACAACAACAATATCAAGTGTCAAATCAGAACCCACATGTTGTTGGTTATAAAAAAATTAGAGCATGACAAAACCATGAAGTTGATTCAAAATTTTAGGATCACAATATTAGGATTCTAAACAGAGGATGTTTTATGAAGATCGACTCTTGAATGTAGTCTATGCCTATCTCTAAATCTGATTTTCACCATTTGAAATGACTTTACAAAATTCTTTCCAACTACGTTGAGGAAAACTGGTCACTCTAAATCAATGATGATGAGACCCCTGTAAGCAAATTGAATTTACAAAATAAATAAATAAAGGCACCATTCTAGTTCTCAATTTAATGAAAGGACTTGAAAAACAAGAAGTTAGTAAAACCTACTGAACAACAAAATCTAGGCATAATGTGAAACTCTCCAAAGGTCTCTAGTATAGTAAATAATAATGTTCCCCAACAAATCAAAACTACAGTAACAGAAGCTCACTTAATGGGAGAAACATTGGAGCTAACCATGATCTTGCAGGTGTACATGCATGGGATAATGATGCCAAACAAATTAAGGTTTCTGGTTGGCTATGAACAACTAATGGTCTTCTAGGTATTATGGAATTCCAAAGCTAAGTCTAACTATATATTCAATTTTTTATACAAAAGCACTGAACATAGAGGATATAAATGTTTATATTAGAAGGAATGACATGTCATATCATAATTTTAGACCATGTTGAAGGATTATGCTATGGGGATGTTAATTTCCCCAGTGAAACTCTGCAATGTCGCAACAACTTTCCACACTGATAGAATTTGTTTCCATACAGCTTACATCAAAACCTAGTGTAAATAGATAAAAGATGGAGGCTGGGAAGTCGACTATAAAGAAATAATTAAACATTCAAAGACAACTAAAATTGATTTATTCACTTATAATTGACTCAAATCTTGGATCTCTTATACAATTTTCTTTACAAGTTTCCCAAAACAATAACGACTTTGCCACCTTCCCTTTTTTCTTAAACATGAGTAAATAAATTAACCAATATGATGGAAACCTCTACTGGTATAAAGATGGATGCATTCAACACATTGAATCTCACAAAATCCCAATGTCCTATGCAAATACTATACATGCCTTTTTCTTCTCAGAAATACCAGCTACTAAATTTTGAATTTTTTCCTGCTTGTAAGTTCCACTGATTGAACTTGAGGAAATCTGATTACCTAACCTCATAATGCCACAAAAGAACAACCAAAATTGATCCTTTAACTACCTGCAAATGTTTTCTTTTGTTTGGATGATGTTTGATACCAATTCAAATTCATACAAAATAAATACATCTCAATGCAAAGACACCAGGTTTGCTTTCGGCTATAAAAGAAATTTTACTTGTAACTGCAGGACCACTTGACATGGTATCTTCTTTTGTAATCAGGTTAATTCCATGAACCCAGAATTCTGCATTGGCATCATTTCTTGCTTCAAAGTGAACTTCTCTTTTCTTCATAGTGACAATTCTAAATGTCCCTGGTATATTGGCATCATGTTTCCCATGATTTCTCTGGAATGTAGGACTCGGTCCCAACACAGATTCATTAATGTAAACATTTATTCTCTGTGACTTCCCCCATGCACACTAGATTTAAGCATCCAAACCATCTTCATATGTGGAGCACCTTTACCTTGCTTTGTATGTTTGTAGAGCTGATCACCACCAAGAACCAACTTCCTTGCAAGATGGTCCAATATAACACTCACTGCAATTTTTGGTAAACTATTTCTCCTAGCAAGCAACAATGTTGTTTCGCCTTTCCAGTTTACAAGACTACAGTCATCTCCGCCTAGAAGCATATCTTTGCAAGCATCTGCTAAACATGGGGATGGTTAAGTGGAATGGTTAACATGGAAAACTTCATAAAGGATCAGAATGCACTGAGATGTTCAAGAAAAGCATAAGCTAGTCCTTGTTTCCCAGAGTATCCCGCATTTCAAAATATGTTTTCATAAATTAGGTACAAGGAGAGAAAGACCCTATTTGAAAGCGAGACCAACAGTTAGATATTGAAAATGGTGACAGGATTCAAGACCTTTTAGACACTAAACCAGCCTAAGAAGTTTGGAAGGAAGATTCCCTAAAGTTTTACTTTAGAATGTTCCAAGAATTGTGAACACTTATGAGAAATCCGCATATGGAGAACACCATTTTTTGGGTGAATAAATACTAAATAGTAAGAACAATAAGCTTGGGACTCAGATATCATGGCATATGACCATAATAGAATTTTAAGATTGGAAATTTTAGAAAAGGCAAGCCAAGACAGAACAATAAGTTACTTGCATCTTCACATGGTTGGTTTTAAAACATTAGTCTTCAGTGTTCACAAATATAATGGAAGTGAGCCTATAAGACAATAAGAAATGAAAAATTTACTAAATGTCTTCAAGATATCAGAATGGGTTCATAAAATGAAGGAAATACACAACAATTTAATATAGAGGTACAATAGTAAAGATGAAACCTGGTGGTATCAGAGATTAGGAATCACACCACATGACTAGCATGAATTTTTAAGTTTCAATTTTCAAAAACTAGGAAGGAACAAGGGGTGAGGAAGAAGTCAATCCAAACAAAAAAGTTTCCAATAGACAAAAGCACCAAGAAAAAAATTTGTGCTAAGATTGGATGCAGGTCTTGTAGGATAGATTTTCTGATTTGTATGAATGTACTTCAGAGCTCTAAGAAGATGATACAAAAAGAACTGATAGTGTTCATCAGTGAGATCATCATTTTCTTTGATAACTTGGTGAAGGTCAGAATCCATCAACTCAAATACAACATATATATCTCTGAATTCCCGTTGAGATGGAGGAAGTATAATGTGCTTAATCTCAACAATGTCTGGATGGCGAAGCAGCCTAAGGATATAGATTTCTCTCAGAATGTGAGTGGCATCAGATACATGTTCTAATACATCATTAATCTTCTTAATTGCCACTTTCTCACTAGTATGAGTGTCAATTGCACAATTCACTACACAATAGCTTCCCTTTCCAACAAACTCCTGTATCTGGTATCAATTTTCCTCACCACATTCACTGAAGAATTCTATATCCAAAGAGTTCTGGATTATCACAGGAATTCCATAGTATCAAGATTCAGAGCAATTGTATTGTGTAGCAGACCAAGATAATTGCCCAATAAAAAATCTGAACATTTTTCAACATGATATGATCAGTATCAGCATATAATATTTGATTCAGTCTTACAAGCCAAGCTTTACTTGTAATGAAAGGGGCCATTCATGCTCTTGCTTGCAAACAGTTTACATGTTTAATCTGAGGCCCAACATTGTGTATCATAAGAGGGCATATATCCTGAATGTTTGAAAACCTAGATTTAACAGCAAGTTTGCTGCATTAGGACTGGGGATACACAAGAATGTCATCTTTCTTGCCCAAAATTTAGAGCTAATCTTATATTAGTCATGTCTGCAGATGTGCTGGAGATGTTATTGGAATGTGAATATTTCAGGCTCAAAATTCAATGGGTGTAAACTTGTAAAGTTGTAAACACAAAAATTATTAAGCAACAACTATAGATGGATGACAAAATTTTAGGTCAAAAAGATCATAATGGGAAATGAAAACAAGCATGCATAAATAAATGTAAAATCTGATTATTGTGCCTTGTTACAGAAATAAACATGCATATGGTGATATAGCACCCCTCTGACAGAAACATGCAATTCATTTTGGCAGTAAAGATCTGAAATTCCAATTGGGAAAAGTTGCTAGATTGAATAAATAGTTTTTCCTAATGCCCTAACAATATTGAAGAGCTACACGTAAAACATATAATGTTTACACTAATAAATGAATGCTCGTTCAAATTTTTGCCATCAATTCTGAAACCATTTCTATACTGGTTACTACTACAACTCTAGTCTCCATTGCATAAGGAATTTTAAAAAGGCATTTTCACATTCTATATTTCTAAGGCACAGTGAAATCTGTTAATAGAACAAATGCATGTAGTGATGGTACATCTGACCAGGAAATTTATAAGAGGAGTGAATATCAATTTCAAATACTTCAATTCCCTTCCAAAGAAAGAACAACAAACAGATCCAAAGACAACAGTTCATCACAAAGTTTCAGGTGGGATAAGCATATTTTCTGGGCAATATGGAAACATTAAACTGTGCAGAGCCTAGGATGGTAAGAAGTTGAGTTACTGTGTCACAAAACTTGACATTAGAGAAAATAATAGTGGGGACATCAACTTGTAAAAAAATGGAAAAAACTTGGCACTTATAAACTTGGACCTGAAAAAATCAGAAAACCGAAAGACCTGAAAAACTTTGAAAATTTTGGAGAGATCAGGAGAAATCAGGAAAAATCAAATATTTTTGCAACAGATAGAGTTACCCATAAAAGCCCAAGCATGTGCATAGGGTTAATTGAGACACAAATTTTGGCAATAAAAAATTATTATCTCCCAAGTACATAAACATGTTTCCAACACACAAGTATGGTTGCCACATTTTTTTGGCTAATGCTCTTATTTTCATGACGGAAACCATAATAACTAACATACCCCAAAGCATGGAAATGAAACACCGAAAAGAACTTTGGTATGCTGGAGGGGCCAACCTCAATCTATCCAATACACCTTTCTTCAAAATTCTTTGGGTTCTAGAGAGGGAACAAGCAATTATGCAAAGATTTTATCCCTTAAAATTTCCACGATCTTTGTTTTTTTAAACCTGACTCAATTCTCGACACTAATATCTCTAAATAACGTCTTCTCAACACCATCTCCTGCAATTGTGTGGACATTTGCAATTCATTACCACTTGAATTCCATCATTTCCTAGGAATTTAGGCATCAACAAACTTGCCTGAAAATAAGGGAGGTGTTGTTGTGATATCTCAAATTCAGCAGTAACTGAAACTGCAACAGTAGTGTTTAATTCTTGCAACTTGTTACAACAAGCAACTGCCTAGTTTTTGCCAATATCAGCTTCGGTAAAATATAAATTGGAAGAAAAGTCCCACATTTCAACATTTTACTGGTCATGCAAGGTCACTGATTCCACTCCCGCACGTATCACATTTTTGGCTTCCAAACCTAAAATAGAAAACAAGAGGCAAATTTTAAAATTTATCAATTCATTAAATGAAGCCAAAACAAAACATGCTTGGTCAACCTCAATTTCATTGATATTAGATGTTGCAGGAATATGAATATGAGATAATAAACAAGCATACACCCACCTCGACCCCAAGGCCTTGAAGGCCAAAGATGAGAACATTTGCACTAACTAGGCGTCTGATAGCTTCCCTTTCATAAAATGCCAGCTGTCTTCTGTGCAAATGTTTGTTTATGTGTATTTGCATTTGTACAAGATCAGGAGAATGAATTGAGTTTGTGCCATCACCAGTAGTAGCTGTCCTTTTTATTGTGTTTGTGTTCTTCACTCAAGACAAGATGATCAATTATTACCACCTTGCAGCACTATCTTCTCTTATCATGATCTCACGAGAGCAAGGACAAAGGTTTCACTTTCTTAGGTGGGATCCCATCTACCATAATATATATCTTTTCAATATATCATGGAAAAGTACCCTTTCCTCTATATCATGACATCATGAACTGCTGACTAGTCATGTTCATTCATGCAATGACTAGTCATGGTCATTCCTAAGCATTGCATGTCTACCTCACCTTTGAAATGATTTATTTTCCAAGGCCACCCTTAAACTAACTCACAATTTTCCTCATGTTTGCAAACTACTATGTTCTTCATGCCCATCTCAACCTTCTTTAAAATATCTTCACACCACAAGGGAAAAGCCAATTAATGTAGCATGTAGCAAGTAAGCTATGTTGCTTCATAGCTTCAAGTCTCATCCAATCTCTTGTCTGAATTGTCATACACAGTCTATGAATATTTTATTAATTTTTTTTAATGTTTTTGGGTGAGAACCATGTTATATTAGTTGGAAGCTTGTAGTCATAAAAAATGAATAGCAACCATCCATGGACATTAAAAGAAATCCCTCACTGTAGGGAATCACTTTTCCATATCAACTTATGCTTGATGGATTCCAAGGAATGCCATATGCATTTTTTGGCAACAAAGTTCCCTTTCATAATGATTGGCGCAGGGTAATAAAAAGGGTCTACTGGGTTGCTGCTTAACCTGATCAGACCCCAGTTGATAAGGCTCAAGAACTAAGGCACTGCCCTCAAATTAAAATGTTTATGTTTGGCATAGATCCCATTTAATGTTATAACCAAAACAATAACAATAACAACAATCAAGCAAACACAACCAACAAGGAATAATATTATACCATCATCCAATATGCTGAAAGACAAAATGTTTTAGGGCTATCTACCATTTTGTTTTTCTTCTTCCTTGATACAATTTCCAAAAATCTTTTCACAGTATGGATAGGGCCGTACATGTTTATTATAAAATTGGTTGCGTGTAAGTCTCATCATAGTTTTCAAAGTAACTTCCACACCAAGGCCACCTTTGTATCTCAGATAGGCAATTACTCTGCAGCGAGGAAGTATCTGTTTATGAAAATTTACACCCAAGTGATCAGGGACTTCTGTTAGGTTCTTAACAGGGAAGCCCATATCACTAATAAAAAAATTAACCTTCTCTTCTATAGACTGCAAATCATAATGAATAATGCGTGGTTCCTTTTCTAACAACTTAAAAGCCTCCCTATGAGAGAGTCCTTGTTTAGTCAGGTATTCAAGGCGTGCTTTCACCCGTCTACTTCCTTCTATAATGCCCTCTTTATAAATCTTGTCTTGTAAGGGTTTTCTACATCTCAAGTTCATTAGTAATGAAACACAACTTGACAAATCCCCTCCTACTTTCATCGAAAATACAAAAGGATTATACACAATTGTTTTTACAATATGATGACCAGTAAATCCCAAGCTCTCCAACTCAGTAACCAATGGTTTCAATTTGTCTTCGATGCTGTGAGCCAACAATGCAGGAAATGTGGAGTAGACCTTATCTATTTCCTTTCCTATCAGACCAATACTCCTAAGATACTCTATTTTCAAAGCCAGAGATTGTGTTCTATAAGTGACGAAATTCAGATGCTTCCTCAAAACATTATATATAGTCGCATTTTTAACTCCTCCATCCCTTAAAACCTTAATATTTGGTTCTAAATCAGTCTGTTTATTCAAGAAGAATAACAAGGGACACTTCTCCAAGCACCTGCCTATGTAAGAGGATGCAATTCTATGATCCAACAAAAAATTCACATTTTCATCATAGTTTTGTGGACCAACAGGATCCAGTCCGAACATTGTACAATAATTTAAGAGCTTCCCAATGATATATGTTCTGTTTGGGTATTTCTGAAGCCTAGAAAATAGAGGGCTCCATTGGGTTAAGTAGTCAAAGTTCAAAACAAAGGGACATGAACTTAGAAAGGGTGGCAAGGTCGCTCTGCTTAAACCATAAACATAAATGGTTTTTAGGGTCTTTTCCATCTTTGACTCTAAGCATTTCAGTAAAAAATTATGTTTCTGAATCAAATCATAAATGTCGGTCCTTGGAAATCCATACCTTTCTAACAGCCTGGTGACTGCAACTAGTCCTCTATCTGCACAAAGCTCAATCCTAGCAGGCACCGTACCCTCTTCGTCCTTACCAATACTCTCCAGAAAGAGCTCAACCTCATTGTTGGTATCGGATTCCTTCAAAAGGGTTTCTACTGCTTCCCTATAAACACCCACTTCAGTTTTCACCACATTTAATTCATTTTTCAGTTCTTTGAGGTGGCCCTTAATTACTAAGCTTGCTTCCCTCCTGAAAGAATCAATAGGGCTATCACAACTTAGTGATATAGCAAGCCCCTCTGACAGAAACAAGCATATGGTGATATAGCACCCCTCTGACAAAACCATGCAATTCCTTTTGGCAGTAAAGATCTGAAATTCCAACTAGGAAAAGTTGCCAGAATTAATAAATAGTTTTTCCTAATGCCCTACCAATACTGAAGAGCTACATGTAAAACATATAATATTTACACCAATAAATGATTTCTTGTTCAGTTCTCTGCCATCAATTCCGAAACCATTTCTATATTGATTACTACCACAACTCTAGTCTCCACTGCACAAGGAATTTTAAAAAGGCATTTTCACATTCTATATTTCCAAGGCACAGTGAAATCTGTTAATAGAACAAACGCATGTAGTGTTGGTACATCTGACCAGGAAATTTATAATAGGAGTGAATATCAAGTTCAAATACTTCAATGCCCTTCCAAAGACAAGACAACAAACAGATCCAAAGGTAACAATTCATCACAGAGTTTCAGGTGGGATAAGCATATTTTCTAGGCAATATGGAAACATTAAACTGTGCAGAGCCTAGGATGGTAAGAAGTTGAGTTGCAGTGTCACAAAACTTGACATCAGACAAAAAAATAATGGGGACATCAACTTGGGAAAAAATGGACAAAACTTGGCACGTATAAACTTGGACATGAAAAAAATTAGAAAACTAAAAGACCTGAAACAATGAAAATTTTGGAGAGATCAGGAGAAATCCAGAAAAATCAAAGATTTTTGCAATAGGAAGAGTTACCCATAAAATCCCAAGCATGCGCATAGGGTTAACCGAGACACAAATTTTGGCATTAAAAAATTATTATTTCCAAAGTACAGAAACATGTTTCCAACACACAAGCATGGTTGCCACATTTTTTTGGCCAATGTTCTTATTTTCATGATGGAAACCATAATAACTTAAGAGATGAGCTGCCATGCATTCATAGGATCCAATTTTTCACCAGATGATATTTTCTTTACTCATACAACTCTACAAAGTCAGGCATTCATATGAAGACCCCATCAGCTAACAAGTCAACCACAGCCACAACTAGAGCAAACTCATTTAATGCATGACTACATGGGGATGGTTAAGTAGAACAGTTAACATGGAAAACTTCATAAAGGATCAGAATGCACTGACATGTTCAAGAAAAGTAGAAGCTAGTCCTTGTTTCCCAGATTATCGTGCATTTCAAAATATGTTTTCATAAATTAGGTACAAGGAGAGAAAGAACCTGTTTGAAAGGGAGACCAACAGTTAGATATTGAGAATGGTGACAAGATTCAAGACCTTTTGGACACTACACCAGCCTAAGAAGTTTGGAAGAAAGATTCCCTAAATTTTTACTTTAGAATGTTCAAAGAATCATGAACCCTTATGAGAAATCCGCATATGGTGAACACCAATTTTTTGGTGAATAAATACTAAATAGTAAGAACAATAAGCTAGGGAACTTGGATATCATGGAATATGACCCTAATAGAATTTTAAGATTGGAAATTTTAGAAAAGGAAAGCCAAGGCAGAACAATAAGTTACTTGCATCTTCACATGGTTAGTTTTAAAACTTTAGTATTCAATGTTTGCAAATATAATGGAAGCGAGCCTGTAAGACAAGAAGAAATGAAAAACTTTACCAAATGTATTCAATGTATTAGAATCAGTTTATTGGTTCATAAAACGAAGGAAATACATAACAATTTAATATAGAGGTACAAAAGTAAAGACGAAACTCGGTGGTATCAGAAGAATTGGAAGTTACATCATATTTGGAATGGCCACAAAATTCATGGGTTTTTAGGATCTGCACAGCTTAAGAAACTCAAACAAGTTTCCGACATGGTGTATATTTCAAATTTCAGCTAAAAATATGTAGAGCTCGGGAATCACACCACATGACTAGCATGAACCTTTTAAGTTTCAATTTTCAAAAACTAGGAAGGAACAAGGGGTGAGGTAGAAGTCAACTACTAGATCACTCAACCATTTAATTTGATATCTAGATTATAGATTCCCTACCTGATTGAACTAAATTTTTGGCCAAATCAATGGTTAAAAGATGCAGAGAAAAGACACAAACACAGACAATAAGCCATATGATCCATGCAACATTTGAGTTCAAAACTTTGAATAGTACACCTGAGTTGGACTCAGCTCACTAAGCTCAGAATCTTCTGCTAAAGTTCAGCTCAGAAACGATTAGCCTTGGTCTGACATGGAAGACCCAATAGTAATTGCTAAGTCTGCTGCAGATTTGCAAGACCCAAGGTTAAAATTTAGGAGGAGTGCTCTGGGAAATTCTTAATCCAAGATCCAAAGATGGTTTTGCTTAGTTTTACATTTTTCTGCTGCATTTTACTCTCTGATGGCAATTTTACTTCTGTTGAAGGGTTTTGACTGTCATTGGACAAAATATTTGGAGATTTCTTGAGGATCTTTGGAGATTTGGACTCCAAATTACTTATCCATACACATTTCAAATCTTGAAACTACAAAATGTCAAAAATCAGACCATAGTGAACAGATTCTGTACTCTAAAAACTAACCTAAAAAGCATAGATCTTTAAATCTTAAAACACCAATCAAAATTTTTGGTAGGATTACTTTAACGGTAGGAAACCAAACCCAACAAAATAATGAAGTATAAAAATACCTGCAGATTGGAGTTTGGACGTGATTGCAAGAGATGAAATTCTAGAGCCCGACAACCTGCAGAGAACCTTATGAGCTTTACAACTCCATAATAACCTTTGAAACCCAATTCTCTGAAATTGAAACCCTATTAAGCTTTGAGAATGTGCTTTTTGTCTAGTAAAAAGAATTATATTAGCTATGGAATTCCCCAACCCTCAGCCCATTCATGAGGAAGAATAAATACATTTCTAAAAACCCTAGCAAAGATGGTTGGAATCGATGAGGATAATAAGAATAAGGTAAGGAACTAGGTAATACGCAGGCTGCGATGATAGAGACCAACACACACAAGGAGATAACAGTATGCTTCTTTGCAGAGATAGTAGTATGCTTTAATATGCAGAGAGAAAACTTGAAACCCCAACACTGAGAGTAGATAGGAGGTAAGTCGATACGCCAGAGGTGACACTCATAACAAATTACACACGGAAGGAAATGCAAACAAGGAAGAAAATTGTCCCATTCTACCCCGATGTCTAGATTTGTAGACGAATTTTAATAAAAAATTCTCCATAAGGAAAATCTAGGGGCGATTTACCCTTAAATTTAGATTAACAAGGAAAACAATTGGGCGAAATTTCAATCCGTGACCTCCATGGCTAGAAATCGGGGGCGATTAAAGAATTTTAGGGGAATTTCTCTAGGCGAACAACGATTCTGGATGATCTTCGCGTATAAATGGAAAGGCTATTTTCATGTTAAATATTATTTTTTAAATAAATAGTGGGCTAATATTTTAAAATTTCAAAAATTTAACTATATAAAAATTCGCCCATTAAATTTTCCAAAACTCTCTAATTTCGTCCATGGGCTAAGATTCACCCATAAAATCATCTCTGCCTGGGAGGAGCTGTCAATTTGCTTTGCGCAGACTTGTAATTTTTGGGAACTAACCCTGAGGTCCAAAATGCACTCCAACTCATCTGCGATGTAGTCTTGAAGGTTGTGCCACATGCATACCCGGTAGATCCACATGTGCAGTGTCATATGCAATCTCTGATGACATGCTATAATCTATCTGGCGAACTTGAAGATGATGATGACATGAGGAACGTCAACATTCCAGAATCAGAAGGCAGTCGCAATGTTGTAGCACCAGACATACCAACCGACCCCATGAGTCAGTTGCTGAAGATCCACAAACTTAACATTGGGACAGTAGAAAACCCGAATTTTGCTAATGTTGAGGACTATTGGGATGATAAGACGATGGCACAGTTCATGGATCTACTGAATGAGTTCCAAGATCTATTTTCGACATGATTATTGAAAATGAAGGGGATATTAGGGGATCTATGGGAGATGAAGATACCATTGAAATCAGATGCGAAGCCTCTGCGATAGAGGTCGTATCGACTGAACCCGCGATACAAAGAATGGGTCAAAGCTGAGCTTGACTGGATGTTGGGTGCCGGCATCATTGAGCTTGTTGAGGAATCAGAATGGATAAGCCCTATGGTGGGTCAGGACAAAAAGACTGGGGAAGTTCGTATTTGTGTCGACTTGTAGAAGCTGAACGATGCTTTCCCATGACCCATTTCCCACACCTTTTACAGATGAGGTCCTTGAAGGGGTAGGCGGTTAGGAGATGTACTCATTCACAGATGATTTTTTGGGGTATCAATAGATCTGAATCGCAAAGGAGGATTGGCATAAGACCACATTCATCACTGAATGGGGTTGTTTTCAATATATAATCATGCCTTTTGGATTGAAGAATGCACCAACGATCTTTTTTGGGGTGGTTGTTGCTGCATTCAAATATTTCATTCAAAAATTCCTGTAGGTATACATGGATGATTGGATAGTCTATGGTTTGGGTAGAGATCATTTAGCAAACCTGTGATTGTTGTTGGAAAGGTGTCGACAGCATCAAATCGCGTTAAACTCAAAGAAGTGTATTTTTTGCGCACCATTCAGAATGCTGTTGGGACATATTATGTGCAAGCAAGGGCTGTTGGTTGACCCTGCGAAGATTGCACTTATCCTTAGTCTACCACCACCAAGGAATGTGAAGATGCTTTGGGCGATGCTAGGACACATGGGGTACTATCACAAGTTCATCAAAGGATACGCCACGATTACGGCCCCCATGGAGAAGCTGCTAAAGAAGGATGCGAAATTTGTGTGGAATATCAAGTGTTAGGGGAGTTTCGACACACTAAAGGCCAAGATGGCCTCGGCACCTATCCTGGTATTCCCTGATTGGAGCAAGGAATTCCATGTCCATGTCGATGCCTCCTCTATTGCGCAGCCAGGTGAAGGCGACCTGGATCATCCCATTGCATTTTCTAGTAGGAAGCTGCCTTTTGCAGAAAACAATTATACAAGCATTGAGAGAGAGAGATTTGCCATGGTTTATGTGCTGCAAAAGTTTCGACACTATATATTGGGTGGTCACTTCAAGATGTTAATGGACCATTCTACTTTGCAATACCTAGTTAATAAGCCAGTGTTGGGGGGGAAGATCTGTCGATGGCTGCTACTTTTCCAGGAATTTGACTTTGAGATAATTGTGAAGCCAGGACGGTTGAATGCTGCCCCCGATCATTTGTCTCTCATTGAGATAGGAGAAGAGCCTACTAATGTTCACGATGGATTGCCCGACGCATAGCTGTTCTGGGTATAGATCGCAGATGACTACTTTTCTCCAATCATTCAGTTCTTGGCAACTAGAGTTTCTCTAGAGGACTTATCGATTAATCAGAAGAAGGATCGCCAGAAGGATTGCCATATTAAGAACAAGTAGTTTACATAGGGAGATTTAGTACTGGTATACGACAGTAAGTTCCTGAAGCATCCAGGTAAGTTACATATGCACTGGTTAGGTCCATACATTGTTCATTCAATTACTTTTGGGGGTGCAGTTCAACTACAACAATTAGATGGTGCGGTGCTGCCAAAACTTGAGAATGACAGTCACTTGAAACGCTATAGGACAGGGCGTGAGCCACCCAATGCTTGAGGCACTGCACAGGTACCAAAAATAAAATAAAATTGCATAGGTAGATTACACTGAAGTGAGTGCAGAGGAAGACGCTGTGCAAGGATAACACTCAGTAGTTTTATGCGAGAGACCATCGACGACAACTATAGGACTGCGAGGTGGTCAAATCAATAATAAATACAGACAGTTAATACCGGTAGCTAGCAACGCTTGATGAAGCGACGTGCATTTATGACTGATCCGACCGTTAGTAAGATGGGATCGTCGATGAATTTAGGGTTATTAATGCTAGATTTGGGCATGATGGATACAGTAGATTTGGCAATGATGAGGTGGATCAGGTGATGCGTTATAAATATGCATGGGATATGGAAACAAGGTATTATTTAGTTGAGTCAAGTGAAGTGTTGAGCTCAGTAGAAGGAAGTGTGATAGGCAAGGAGTGAAATTTTAGCTACACTGTGAGCATTGTAGAGTGCGGCATGCCACATACTCCTGACATAGTTAAGATTTTGAGTGAGTAGGAATCCCCCATACAACCTATGTTGATTGAAGAAGAAGTCATGAGAATACCAATTGGGTCCTCTTCGATCCCTAGAGCGAAGCATAAGGCCCAAAATCCTAGTACCACACTGCCGCAGAAGAGATATATGCGCACGACTGCTAGGGCGTAAGGGGAAGAGACCGAACCATCAAGCTTGGGCACTGTCGATTCTGCAGCACCCAGAGGCATCTCTATCAACGATATCCCTGGATATGTGGCCCCAATGCAGCCAAGGGAAAAGCTGAGGAAGCTAACAAAAAATCAGAGGTATCCACCGAAGTTGCCTCCGCTACTAGAAGGGATGACTTTCCCGGGGGACATCATATCCGCCTTGACCAAGATGAAGTACGAAGACCATGATTTGCTGCTATTAAAGGATGTCGCAGATGAACCATATCAGTCAGTGCCTACAATACCTGGCGCGCCTATTCTTTGGATTCCTCACCCATGGGTGCAGGGATTAGACAAGTCTGGGTTGTTGGGGCTCATCAACATGCCTCATTTTGGGAGATTGAACGAAGCGAACGCCTGCATCAAGTAGCTGTTAGCATGCTTTCATGGTGGGATGCTTTGGTTGAACGAACCTATCTAGGTCATGGTTGACCTGATTACTGACATTACGGGGTTGCCGAAGGCTGATGAAGATCTGACGCAGTATTTCAGAGGGTGGGATAATGTTAAAAATCTTGCGAAGCAGTTAAAGGAGAGGTTTGGGTTGCAGCGTGATGGTCGGGCCTATCGCATTGATAGTATTTTCGAGCGAACAATGCGAATTGTGGCACATATTTTGGCCAGAAATATTGTCAGGAAAAATCAACCAGTCCAATGTAACTCGAGGGTGGTTGTGTGTGCACAAAAATGCGTCGAAGGGGTGCAAATGAACTGGTCCCTGTTTCTACTAAACTAGTTGTTAGAAGATGCTGTTGCTGCTCAGGCCGGGGAACACAGTTTTTCTTACAGTTGGTTATTAATTCTCATTACATTGGTTGCATGGATGGAACCGGAGGACTACTAGCCGATGTTAGTCGCTGCAGAAAGAGTATGCAAAGGCTCATAGTATCAGAAATTATGGTGGGTCGCAGAACCCAGTCAACAACAGGATTGTGCGATCCATTTTTGGGTCTTTTGGGAAGAGCTACATGCTACGACCACCAAGGTTCCCCATTTATCCAATGACACCGCATCCAAGTATTAGAGGATTATTTGATTTGCTATCAGGACTCATTCCATTTACATCCAGGCACGATGGGATCTTGACAAACAATGACTACCTATGCCCTACAAAATTATAGATGCAGAATTGGACGTTGTTGTTCAAGATTGGCCAGTTGATTGCTGCGAACTGGTGAGCGTGGACGAACTCTCTATAGGGCCACCAATATATGCCTGTGATGAACTAGTCCAAGAAGGGAAATATCTCCATGAATCCGATGGTGATTCATCAACAGACTCTGATCCAGAAGATCGACGCATGTTGGAGGATATGCACACTAAAAGATGCATGGAATTCGATGCAGGTAGCAGCTCCCACCCGATGACGAAGAAGAAACTATAATGCCTCACCAAGGTTGTCACCAACACATCTAATGTTGCGGCGCAAGATATGCGTATGTCCAGTCAAGAAGGGTTCACCGTGGTAAGCCTTAAACTCGATTCTATTTTTGCTGCTGTTTCAAAAGTAACACTAGCGAAGGATGCGATGCAGGATTTCCCACCGATTAGCACCGAGCCGCGGGATAGGAACATGCAAGTTACCCCGACTGCAATCGACGAGGGAAGTATAAAAGTCAACTTGTTACTACAACTATTTCCAAGCATTGCTATCAATCTCAACAAGTTACCTACCCCAGTTTTAGTGCAGCTGCAGCAGGGTGCCGACCAAGAATTGGTGGACCCACAGAAGGAGCTTAGTGAGGGGTATGTGTAGTCGCAGGCTGCTGAAAAGAAGCTATAGGAGGAAAACGATGAGCTATGGAAGATCAGAGAGCATCTTGAATAAGAAAAGGTGTAGGAGATTGCTGCTATGAAGCAAACACAGGAGGAGCTGCAGCGAAAAGCCACCGATGCAATCATTGAGTTAAAGAAGGTGCAAGACCGCCTCATTGTTGAGAAAGCACAACTTTGTGCTAGTTGCGGTGAGGTTGAGCAAGCTATTGATGAGGCCTATCAACACATATATGAAAGCACTGTGGAACTCACCATTGTATCCAAATCCAAGCACCCTGGGGAGGTGATTTCCCAGCTCCAGTTAACAAACAATCTACTGAATTCTCTCGTTTACCCCGACACGCCACGTGAATAGATTGCCGAGCGGAAGAATACAATTGAGGAGCTAGTGGCACAACTTGAAACTATGGAGTAGGAGGTGAAGACGATTGCCAATGAAACAACACAGTTTTGGCAAAGTGTCATCTAGGATGACCAATTGGAGCAGTTGGCCAAGCAAGCGCGGGAAGTAGAAACTTAGTTGGTGACACTGAAGATGTCTTTGCAAACAATGCCTCTTATGGTTCAGATTACATGCTCGAAAGAATTGAAGGACCTGCATGAACAAGCCGCCTGAGCCCAAGAAATTTAGCGCAAGTGCAACACCCATCTCGATGAATTCCAGGATATTGGCAGGCAGTTGGCTGTGAAAGCAATCACTGCACTGCAGGCAGTCCAAGAAGGCAGAAAGATGGTAGATGGCAAGGCCAGGGAGGAGCACCTACTGAAGTAGGACCTGCTCACTTGTCAAGACACAGTCGAATGAGTTCAGCTCCAAGTCCGTGAAATCTCACAACAGTTCGAGGACTTCAAGACTAAGACGACGGAGTACACCTTGTTGACCTAATGTGGCTTGAGGGCGAGCCATAAGACCGTGTTAGAGGCCTGTTGGTAGGGGCATTGGGTAAGTGAGTTGTGCATCACAGCGGGAGGCTGCACAAGCTCACACGCCACCACGAAGGTCCACCACAGTGCGATAGGTGGAAGAAGAACCAGTTTTTGAATTATTTATGCAATTTTGTACCGATTGACCACATTTTGTGGATATAGGTCACTAGTTTGTTAGAAGTTAGTTAGAAGTGGACCTTGGATGTAAAGGCGCAAGCCTATATATAGAGTTAGAATTGCAATTGTAAAATATATATGCCATGGAGGAGAAAGATCATGCGATCGGTCCTCTATGTGATCTAAGGTGTGCCTTTGTCGCTTCATTTTGTCATTGAGCAGTTTTAGGTCTATCTATGTTGATCGGTTAGTGAATATGGGGTGGTGATCATTCTCCTGCCATGGAGAAGTATTTATAACTTGGATCTATTACGAAGAAGTAATATGACATGACGAATGTTGCTATGAAATGATCTTATCTCCTACGTATTTTCTATCTTCTTGATTTACAATGACTATGATTGATGTTTTATGAATGAATGTTACTGCTGCGATGAATGAAGTAATACAATCTGTCAGTAAATTACTAGTTATGCAAATATATCTGTAATGCATGATGAGATTCTGATAGACTATCTCTGGAATATCTGTTGATTATGAAGTTCAATCGTTGAGAACATACCCTCCCTTCCCACTACCGTAAACTTGGTTCCGACAACTCTCCCTTGACATCTAGGGTGAGACTTCATCCGCTCTACGGGTGTTTTCAGGAAGGGTCAAACCTTTCTAGGCCGGTGCTCAGGGAGATTACGCTGGTTGGGCGTTGACAGAGTGGGAACCCCTATCGACGAGCATTTGTTGGTGGATCACGCCAACACTACTGCTAGTTTGAATTTTGACAAATGATGCTTAAAATCCAATTTTTCCATACATCGCCAGGATGCTTCTTCGAAGAGTCGTTCAACAAGCAAGTTGTTTCTTACCTCACAATTATTTTTTTAATGGATTAATTTGTTGAGTTAAGCCTTAATTTTTTGTATTTAAAAAAAAATTCAAAAATTCTACGCGATGTGTTCTAGCCATTTGGCTCTCACCAGACTGCAGCGCACCCTATAATTTTTTTTCAACAACACTACATATGGTGCAATTTGAACGGTTGGAGCACACCTTTTCTCATAAATATATAATAAAAACATAAAACTTGTAAATGGTGCATTCTATCTTTTGGATCACCGGTATTTCTATGCCCTCCAATTCATCAGACGCACTAGAAAACATAAAGTACTAATAAAAACAGCTACATTATGTGGTGTGCCTAGGGCATGTCATCACACCGGTATTGGTGCTTTGATGTGGCCTTAGCGCACTAGGAAGATATGCACAAGAACACAAAAAATAAAATGAACGTAAAAATGGTAATTGGTCCATTCAATAATTTAGAGTGTAATACCCCGGTTTCAACCCCAATTGCATTAGATTATAAATGATGTAATTAGCATTAATAAATCATGGTGTGGAGCTCAAGGAAATGACCCTGCCATGGATTCAGTGTTCTACATTTCAACAATTAAAATCGATGCTGATGGTTATTGTGCTAGCCGATGACACAATATAATTTTCTACATCATGTAAATATGCAATTAATAAAATACCCACAACTAGCTATTTCAATGCAACATTAAAGAGATGGGGGCATGATTTCACAAGGAATGTGGGGGGTATTAAACATCTTGAGCCAATGGGAAAAATCTAAATGTCAAAGGGAAAACCCATAAAATTGTCAACTACCCATTTTGTCTTTTGTGCCCAGTCATCCAAAAGTGGTTGAGCTAGTTATTTCATGGGAATGGGCAAGGTATGGAGGTCGATTTTGAATTGGGCAAAGCACCCATTTTAGGAAAAAACGTGTTTTGACTTAATGGGCAAGTGAGAACCCAAAAATTGACTACTCACCCATTATGCATTCACGTTCTCTCTTCCTCACGCGTGGGATGGAGCTCTAGGCATTTTTCCTGACGTTTGTAGTAGTTTCCCATGTTTTCCCCATGGTTGGGAAGTTGTTTTACTAATTTTCAGTGGCTGGGAGCTCTCCTGGGTGTTTTTCTGTTGTTCCCTCCTTCACACGGCTGGGGAATTTTATTTTTGGGTGTTGCATAGTTAATGGGAGAGTAGATCCACGAATTGGGGGATTGAAGGGGTTGTTGTTTCCCACGTGAAGCCCATAGAACGTTTCTGAAACAAATTGCTCATCTTGGGTCATTTTCCCCCATTTTTTCAGTCCATTTGGGTTGCAAACCCATCCCTTTTGGTTATGTTATGTGACTGGGAGGGTATAACCACGATTTGGGTGTGAATATAGGCTGTTTTTTCCTTTGGCAAGACATAAAACGTTTTCTGAGACGATTTGGTCACTTGGGTTGTTTTCCCCATTTGCATTTTTGATTTTGGGTTCCCAGAACATTTTTGTCCATACCCAAAAGTTGTATTCTGTTGTGTAGTGAATCCTTGTGTTGGCTTGGCTGAGTAAGTCCAGGAATCCATTTGTTAGTGGGCTGACTGTGTTTGGATGTGGTTATTGGATTGACTTTGGGTGTCTGGTCTTGCTGTGTGTGAATCTGTGTTCCCTAGTTCCTTGTGGGAATCATGCCCAACTCAGGCGTGGCGGTGATGCCAAGAGATTAGGGAGCACACTGGCCTATGGTTGGGTGGAACGTTGCAGGGACATAGCTAGTTGTGGGGAAGCTTCTTCTCAATATAAGTATTCTCTTGTCTTTAACCTCTGCAATGTATTTGCTTTGTAAATGATTCACGAACATGTGGAATGCTTGAACATAATGAATGTTGCTTGTTTTATGAGTTATGAACATCATGAATGTGTTGAATGAATTAGTATTGCTTCCGTTGTGTATTTACATGTACAACGCTTTTGTTTATGTATTTTATGTTCAAATCATTTTTATGGTTTATGTTCATGGGGGCTTAGATTGTCCGACTAAATGATAACAACACCGTTTAGTTGCGTCCTCTCGGACAGGAGGGGACGTGACATAGAGCACCAATTTCTCGGTGTGCTTAAATATAACAAACACATTGATTAATATTACATAATAAACAAATGCATGAATTATATGGTGCATCTAGGGAATTTAAGCACACAATCGGCGATGGACTGACATTCCATAAGCGCACCATAAATATTTTTTAAAATTTTAGTAATAGTTTTTAATAAATAATGCATTTGATTGAAGGAAACACATCGTTAACGTTGCACTTACTTGAATTGAATGCATTGACAACGTATTATTTAACCGTTTTACAAAATTCTAATGTTAGTGTGCTCATTCCACGTTAGTACACCGGTGTTGGTGCTTTGACGTGAAATGGGCACACCGACATTACAATTATAAAAAATAGTTGACAATGTGTTCATAGAATGGGAAGCACGAGTCCACTAATTTTATTTTGCCACATCGTTAGGTCCATTTTATAAATTGTACCGGTGCGTCAGATATTTGACGAACTATTTATATTAATTTTGAATCTATTAAAATATAGCATCGATGTGATAGGATTGTAATATTGCATTGTAAGTGGTGCATTTGTGAAACTGAAGCACCATCGACGGTGGCACTTCTATTATTCTGGCGCACTGGTAGTAACGATTTATTTTTTTCAAATTTTTTTATTATTGATGTTACTAAATATTATTTTAATTGTATGAAATATGTGAAACATAGACATGAGTGGTGACATGCTGCTCAATAGGAGCATGCTTAGCTTGACCAATATAACATGGTCAAACAGATGGAGGTTAGGGAGAGGGAGAGGGATTTGTACCCTTGCCCGATTACTACTTCGACTAAATAACTCTCGAGGATTGTTGGCCTCCTGAAGTTCTATATGGAGGCTACATTCCTTAAGGGAAAATATACATTATTATGTTAGTTCATCTAACATTGGGATCATCAGAGGCAGGCATTTCGTGTTGGTGTTAATTAGTGGTTCCAACTCATTGAGGGGGATACTTATTTTATCACTAGGCTATCTAAGAGAGGGGAGGACTTACCCCAGTTCCCCGATGTCTCAACTAGTGTTGCAACAGAGGCCATCTAGCCTACACTCTAAGATATATATCAGTGATGCGGGTGCCCATCCCTCTGATTTTTAGATGAGTGGTGGGTAGCTTCAGATATCTGCTTTTGGTTGAGAGGAGGTTAGGTGCCTCTCTCTTATGCTTACGATGCTGATGCACTCCACTATTGATGGGTAGTGCATTAATTTCCCCTTACTATATTATGTTGACTCTTTAGTACAGAGATGTAGATACATTAGGTGGTATGTCACTTTTTTATGGTAGTTTTGTTATGCTTTAGATAGATATTGTGTAGTCATTGATGAGAGGTCCAACTTCCATTTTGGTTTAGATATTTTTTGTTTATTTTTTGAGAGGTTTCTGGCCACCAGGCCATCATTTGAGCACCTACCTGCTAGGCTGACGACTAAGGTGTGTATGCAAATGTGGTGGGAGATGATGCCCAAGAGGGGGAAACTTGAGTTCCTAGCTAATATTACCTCATATGTGTTGGATATGTTGTCCAGTGAGGACTACCATGCACTTGGCATGGTGCCATATCCATATGTTGACTTGGATTAGAGAGGCTGCCTTGAGATATTATTCAGACTGGACGAACCACCTGATAAGAGATGTAATAATAATGTTATGTATAATTTACTATAGTTACATTTTTTTCTCTTTATACTTAATGCAAAAGAAATATGTTATAAATATTAAATTTTTTAATGAAATTGTCTAATTATGATTCTATACTATATATTTTGCAGATATTGGTGGATTTGATGTAGAGGTTAGGGTTCCTCCTCCTGCTCATGATGACGAGGATATGGAGGAGCAGGATCAAGCCAAGCCACAGTTGGCTGGTAGACATCTTGGCCATTTTCCATGTAGGGCCCATTATAGGTATATTCAAGATGTGATAGACAGGTTGGACAAATTGTTGGAAGGTGTAGGTGTTCAACCTATGTGGCCGCATGAAATTCGTGATAACCATGAGATTGTGGAGACGTGGAGGATTCTTCCTCATCCTATGAGGTTGTTGATGTAACATGTTGTCGATGCACACTTTTAGTTGGATTCGTCCACTACACATCCTCCTTATCCTCCACTTACTCCCCCTCCACCTTTGGCATCTTATCCACCTCCTCATCCTCCACCTTCAACATCTCATCCACCTCCTCCTCCACTTCTGTCATCATCTAGACATCTACTCCTACTTGACCTTCCTCTTGATCCTACATATTCATCTCCTCTACTTATGCCTGACTGACCCTTTGATCCAACTCATCAACCTGACTATCCACCAATTCCTACTTCATTTGTTTCTATTGCAGAGAAGCTCAGAGAGGGTCGTACACTTCATCTTGATGGACCTATCCCTCTTGCTCTAAGATCTCGATTTCTTTCTGCTATAGGTATTGATGCCTCTACCTCTGCTGGTAGAGGTGTTGATACTGCCTCTGGCTCTAATGATGGAGGTGATGATGCATCTAGCTCTGGTCGAAGAGATACCGATGATGCATCTGCTGGTGGAGGTGGAGCATATATGGCATAACAGTTATTGCACTGGAGATATATTTTATTTGACATATTGTACCATGACTTTGGTGTTATATATGTTCATATCTATATGTAATTTGCATTTTTCATGTTTATGTTGATGTCGATTTTTATGTTGATGTTTATTTATTCATGTGGTGAAAATGATGATCATGGAACGTTAATTAATATGCTTACGTGTATTATTAGTTATGTGTGTTAGACGATGTTTAAATCTGTTAGTTGTATATGTTACATGAATATGTGACGTAATGTTTATGATGGTACATTCAAGATTATTTTTGGTTTTAGTTAATGATGGTATGATGGTATATATGAGTATGTTTATTTTTTTTATGTTTGTTAGATGCGGACAATGATTATATTAATGGTATGTTTATGTTTATGTCATGAAAATGATGATGATGCATGTACATTTTGGTTAAAACTTATGGTTATGTTTATGCTAGTATGATGATGACTATGTTTATGATGGCATGATCATGATGTTTATGTCTGTTAGGATTTAATGATGATAATAATGTGCTTATGTACTAAAAGGACTTTGTACTATTGAAAATCATGTGGGTCTTTAAATCACTAATTATTAAATTAGTCGACAAAAACATCACAATTTGCATTGTAAATTATGGATGATTTTGTGTCAACTCTATGATTTATGGTTTTTGTATGATAAGGAAATTAACTCTTCATCGTATAATGTTGTGTATAAATTAATTATATATTCAAATGATAAACAGAAACGAATTTTGTTTAATTTATAAGTCTAATTGCCAAACATCATAACAAAAAGTCACGTATTACCATATTGTAGTATTATTATAATATATGAATATGAACATCACATAAAAAAATGTAAATATGAAGATGATCAATATCACATATCTATGACGTATCATTCAACATTTTAAATTTTTTTGCCAATAAATCACTTTACAATGACAAACATCAAATCTCTATTCAAAAGAAAGACAAATACTTACTTAAAAAAACAAAATTTTCTCTCAATTGCAAACCCAAAAGTTGCATTCTCCAAACTTATTATTATTAATCATGATGATCTTCATTATATAATATAACTTTAGTCCACATTAAAGCAACACATTTTATACCCTCTAAAAATGAGGTTTGAAGCTAGCTAGTGTTCAAAGAATTGCAATTAATTATTGATGCAACATTACTTTGTTAATGTTATTATTTTTAAAGGATTGTTTTATTAATTTGCTAATATTATTATTTGCAAATTTTATTTAATAACATTGGAATATTTTTTAATGAATAATAATTTCAAAACTATGCAAGATTTAATATATCAAATATTCATGTAATTTGAGTTTGTTAATGAACATATCTAATTTTTAAAATAGTATAAATTCATGAGTTATATAAATTATTATATTAACATAGGATTTTGTTATTATAAATTTACATTAATTAATAAAATCTAAATCAATTATTATATATATATTTTTAGACAATAGCGTGTAAGAGTAAAATTATCGGTTCGGCAAAGCAGCTGTCGAGAACTTTTACATGGAAAAAACAACTATTTGACAAATGGACACTGAAGTGAATTGTTTACCGAGACGAGATACATTAGAAATATCTGCCCTGATTGACACCTGCTGTGGTTAATGATTCTTAATCCCGTCCTTCTTTGCCAGCTGCTCCAAGACTTGCCGGTCTAGAGTATATGGACGAGTTCCACTGGACCATTGAGGATTTCCACTACGTCTGTTTTCTTTGGCTTCAGAGAGCTCTTCCAATGTTGAGGATTTAGACTGGCCCAACTATTCTCTCCATGGCAAATGACTGGAGTGAGTGAGTCAAACAACCATAGTTTCCCAACAATCCTTCACTGAAGCTCTCGGGGGTGTAGAACAAGGAGAGCAGTCAAAAAATAGAGGAATCAAAGCTGATCTCTTGGAGGATCTAGCGATTTCCAGAACTTTCGTAAGTGAGAGAGCTTGTCTCCTTCAGCGATAGGATTGCAAATAACACTAGGCTCTAGGATGGGCATGAGGCAGTAGGGCTCACGGGTCATGGAATTTTCCAGAATGAGAAGGAAGGAGCCATGAGAGGTCTAGCGATAGATCTTGAAGACCCGACAAGGAGACTCGCTTCCAGAGTTAAGGGATAGAGCACAGAATTTTTGAGCCATCGAATGAGAGCATGCTCCTGCTCAGAAGCAAGCCTTTATTGGATTCCAGATCAGCCTTACTGTTTAAGCTTCTCAGGATGTGAAAGAATCTTATTTTTTGGAACTTTGACTGCATAAGCTTGATTTTCTTGAGGATGGTGGAGAGATGCACCTGAGCAGGCCTTCTGTTCGAGTTTACAGCTTGGATTATGATCCAGGAATCACCAAAGACTGTCAGAGCAGTAATATTCAAGTTGAGGGCAAGCTTGATCCCTTGCCATAGTGCAAGAGCCTCTGCTCTATTGTTAGAATCATGACCCAGCCCCCAGGAAAAGCTCAGAATTGTTTCTCCTCCAGGATCCAGGATAACCCCGCCGCCACCGGAAGCCCCTGGATTACCTTTTGAGGCCCCATCAAAGAATAGGCAATGCTCCTCTAGAGACGATCTCCATTTGATGAAGTCCTGTTCTGTTAACCGAATGTCCCATTCAGCATTGGATGAGGTAGGGGTCTTGATTTTGGCTTGATGGTTCGGGACTATCTCTGTTAGCCACTTGTCTTCCTCGCTGGACAGAGTTGAAGCATTTGCGAGGGTGGATTTGGCTTCTAGAGCCTCTCCTAGAAGGGCTCTGATTTTGGCCGCTACTCTAGTCGAAGTGCTGCTCTTTTTCCTGAAGATCCTGTTGTTCCTCTCAATCCATAGTTTCCTGTAGATGAACTTGGGGAGACACATCCAACTGGATTTGAGGAGATCCTTCTTGGCAGTGTTGAACGATTATATGTTTGCCATTGTTTTCATCAGCTCTTAGGTGTTTGCTGGCATGCTGAATCTATCCGGGCTTATTTTCAGCGAATCCTTCCAGACTTCACTGGCAAAGGAACAGTGCAGGAGCAGATGATCTGCGTTCTCCTCATCAGAAACACACAGGGGGCACCTTGAGGGCCCTTCCATTCCTCTTCTCCTTAATTTATCACTGGTGAGGATACTTTTGTGAGCAAGAGTCCAACAGAAGTAGTCTATCTTGGGGATAGAGGCATAGGACCAAACAAACTTCCACTGAGCTGGGTCTTGAGGTACATTGGGGATTGCTTGGATGAAGTTGTATCCATCAGCTATCGAGTACGATCCGGAGGTCGAACCCCACCCTCTTTTGTCCTTTAATACCGCTTTTAATGGGGTTTTCCCTTGAAGGAGCATTCTTAAGGAGTTGGCTTCTCCTTCCAGATTTTTTGGTATCTCACCCAGGTCCCAGTTATCCCAACTTTTCTCTGCATTATCGGGCCAGGTGGAAATGTCCCACAGGGTAAGAAGGTTTTGGTGCTGCATCCAATTTTGAAATTTTCTAGTTCAGCCTTATGCCTGAGGGGTTGGTCTCCAAGGATTGAGTCATCCCAGTATCTTATATTTTTCCCATTGCCAGGAATCCAGTAGAGGTTAGATTTGAAGTGATCCAGGGCTGTGAGGCAGAGCTTGAAGATAGGGGATCTGGTTAAAGTTCTTGGAGGCTTCTCCAAGCATCTTGAGCAGCTTCCTTGGAAGTATTTTTTCCAAAGAACTTTCTTACTCCAGCTAGTGTGCCCAGAAACCAAGTTCCAGAGGAGTTTGGAGCCTAAAGCTAAATTTTGAACAACAATGTTTTGGATATGGAGACCGCCTTCCAGAATTGGCTTCTTTATCTTGTCCCAGCTTACTAAATGAAGTCTTCTCTTATTACTTTTCCCACCTTCCCACAAAAATCTTCTTAACAGGGCGTCCACTTTGCTGATGAAGGATTTAGGGGCAAGCATAATGGTGTTCTGGTAAATAGGAATACTTGAAAGGACATATTTTAAAAGAGTCACCTTACCTGCTAAATTAAGCCAGGCTTCCCCCCAGGCTTGAATTCTGATTTTTAGCTTGTCCAGCAGCGGCATCTAGTGGACCACTTTGGGGACATATTTGAGGATGGGAATCCCAATATAATTGAAGGAATCCCAGGAGAGAGTCCCCTCCATTCCTAAAAGCCTTGCGATTCCTATCATTTTCCTTGTGGAGCAGTTCCAACCATAAATCTTGCTCTTCTGAAAGTTTATCTTGCTTCCTGAGGCATCCTTGTAAATGTTGAGCTCTCTTTTGAATAAACCGGCAGAGATAGTGCTTTCTCCTCCAAGGAGCAGAGTATCATCAGTGAATTGGGCATGGTTTATGTCTTTAACATTTTGGGCCATCTGGAGGCCAGCAAGAGAGTGGATCTGCTGGCAGTGATCCAATTGGAAACTAAGCACTGAGTCTTGAATGGCGTAAAGGAGTGGGGACAGCGGGCAACCTTGCCTTAGCCCTCTCGAGGCTCAGAAGAAATTGTAGAGCGTCCATTGACCAGAGGGGCGATCCACGGGGAGGCAATGCAGGCTTTGACCCAGTTTATGAAGTCCTTAGAAAACCCAAATTTTCCCATTACTGCAAATAGAAAATCATGTCTCACCCCGTCAAATGATTTTTCCAAGTTGAGCTTGATTACCATTCCTTTTTCTTTCCATTGACAACTCGAGTGGATTGCTTCTTGGACGAGCATGATATTGTCCCAGATCTTCCGCCCTTTTATGAAACCACCTTGGTTTTCAGGGATGATTGCCGGCAACATATTCTTAATCCGATTAGCAACGATTTTAGTAATTAGTTTATAGCTCGTGTTGCATAAAGAGATGGACCTGAATTTGCTGAAATTATTGGCTCCTTTTTCTTTTGGAATCAGGGCTAGGAAAGCCGAGTTGGTACTGCCCCCTAACTTGCTACTACTTTGAGATTTCTCGACCATTCTTAGGAGGTCGATTTTGATGATGGGCCAACAAGAAGTGAAGAACCTTGCCGTGAACCCATCTGGGCCTGGGGATTTGTCAGTGTCCATACCATCCAAAGATTTTTTAAGTTCTTCCATTCTGATCGGGGTAGCCAGAAGGAGATTATCAGTTTCCTGGACTACCTTTGGGACAAGATCAAGTGGGTAGCTGTTTGCATCAATCGGGTCCTCTTCTGGGGCTGAGAAGAGGTCTTTGAAGTGGGAGTGGGCTGCTTTCTTAATGACTTCAAAGTCTTTGACCAAATTTCCTTGAAACTGAATTTCATTAACAGTTTTGAATTGCTTACGGACCTCAGCCTGCTTGTGGAAATAGCTAGTATTTTTATCTCTTGCTTGCAGCCACATACTTCTGGATTTCTGCCTCCAGTACTCCTCTTCCACCATACATGCTCTATGTAAATATTTTTGAAGATTTTCTTCTGTTTGTAACAGTTCTTGAGAGATTTCAGCATCCTCCATGATTAATTGGTGGCTCTCTAGAGCAGCCTGTGCTTCTTTTCTTTTGGATGTGGGTGTGATCAGCGATTTAGCCCAATTTCAGCTCTTTTTTGAGAGCCCTCAGCTTTTCTTCCCATACATAGAAAGGGGAGCCATGGATCTGCTGGTTCCAAGCCGTGGAGACCACATCCATGAACCCTTCTTGCTGAATCCAGATGGGGCTGAATCTGAATGGTATGGGACCCAGATTTTTACCCATGGATAGCTCAAGAAGTATTGTTTTATGATTCAAGGTGTAGATGGGAAATATTTTAGAGGATTCCATAAGATCAAAAGTCAGAAACGAATACTAGACGAGGAATCTATCTAGATGAGAAACAATGTGGTCTGGGCCCCTTCTTTTGTTCATCCAAGTGAATTTACCATGGGAGGGCTTGATATCCTCTAGCTCCCAATCTAAATGATGTCTTCAACCCATTCTATAGCTTGATCTCTGACCGTGAGCCTCCCTTTTTTTCTTCTGCTGCTAGGGTGACATTTAGATCCCCTGCTATAATGATATTGACGGGGTTGTGCATGCTAAGATAGGACTTTAAGGAGTCCCAAAAAAATATTTTTTTAGCTAGTGAAACAGGGACATAAACATTGAACAGACTTACAGAATGACCAAAGTCTTTGTGGAGAAGTTTGGTGAACAACCAATGTGTGCTACTTTATTTAGCTTCCAGATCATATTTGGAGGTGTCCTAGAAGGTAGCTATCCCTCATGAGGCTCCTCTTGCACTGACTGCTTTACCTTGACCTTTTCTCCAATAAGATTTGCTTGCTTGGAGGAGAATGAGGTCCTCCATTTTAGTCTCCTGGATGAGAAGTATTTCTGGTGAATACAAACTTACAATGTCTTTTAGAGCTTCTTCTTTTAGATTGCTGCCTAGACCTCTGTAGTTCCAGGAGATGTATTGCATTACTTACTAGCTTGGGAGGTTGTGGCTCCCTTTGGAGCCTGGCCTTGCTTGATAGTGGATCTAGTATTTATCATTCCCTTGAGGGTCTTCTGGGAGCCTTGGAGAATATCAAGGTAGGTTATTTCCTCTCTCTATTTCTTCTTAGTTTTTCGACCCAAGGTGACCTTAACAGGGGTGAATTGGGAGTTTCCAGATTCGGTTCCTCCATCCTCGGAGTCCCCTCCTGATTTCGATCCCAGACTAATGTGATCTTCCTCTGCTTCTTTTCCCTTTGATCTTCCACTGGGGGAGTCGGGTCTACCATTTTCCTGGTTTCCCCAGTTTCATTCGTATCCTTCAAAGATGTTTCTGGTCCCTCCAGGGTTTCATTGGTATTCCCCGAAGCTGAATCGTCCTTTGCTTTTCCTATGGGTTTGGATATTGGTGGAGGGTTCTCTGATGGTACGGAGCTTCTCTTCCCGCTTGGATTTGGGGCTGCCTTACTCTTTTTGACCTTTTGCTAGCCTTCTCCATCCTCTTTGTCATCTGGTTGAGACTTTGGGCAGTTCCTTTAGAAAGGGCCATGCTCTTGACAGTTTCTGCACTTGAATGGGAGCTGCTCATAATACAACTTTTGTTAATGCTACCATGACCCAACCATGAGTTTTATCGCTTCTGGAAGGCTGGCTTCTAGATCCACTTCTACACAGATCCTGGCGCAGGTGTATTGGCCTTTGTTGTCTACTATGTCAATAAATCTACCGATTCCGTTTCCAATCTTTTGCAGCGAATGGAAGTTCCAGCAGTGGACCAGAAGGTTCAGGAGCCTAACCCATACTGGCACATCTTTAGGCACGTCGACCATGGGATCAAAGTTAGGCGTCCACCTGTTGAGATACAGGCCCTGAAACCCCATGAAATATGGGCTGCTCCTGAAGACCAGATCTCGATCTTCCTTGGATATGAACTCAAATATGAAGAATCCTCTTCCAACGGCGTAGCAGGTCACACTATTCTTCAGTCTGGGTCTCCAGTTACGCTGAATCCAGTCATCGATGGTTTTTGCAGAGGGCCAAAGCCCCATAAATTGTCCTATCAATCCTCTTTCAGCCGGGGCTAGGGCAATTTTAATGGGTTGCTCTTCCAGCAAAGCAATTTCAGGAAATTCATCCAGTTTCTTTACAAATTTCAGGATAGAAAGCAAGGCTGGTTTCTTCCCAGCCTACCCGATCAACTTCATGAAAGCCTCATTAGCAGAGATAGAAGTGGGGGAAGGCGGATCCCCACCCCCAGGTGCACTCATGGCGGCTCTGGGTTGTGCCCTGCAGTAGGAACCTAGAGGTCGGCGCAGAGATCAAAGGTGACAACGATCCATTTGCATGCAAAAACGTATTATTTTTTAGATCGTCAATCAAATCTGCTGTACCGATCCTAAATCAATTATTATATATTGATACATATATGAAACACTTTTAATGAAATATACAACCATGACTTTAAATTACAAATCAAAACTACATACCTATTTTCAAACCATAAAACAAGGCGAATACATATTAAGCATACATCTTTGTTAATTGTTTAATGTAAACCCTTACTGTCTCAACCAATTCTAAGATGGAGTTTAACCTCCTAGAAATATAGAGATGCAGAAATCAAATCCAACTTAATTAATGCAATTATAATTCTTAGCATTATAATTTATAACAAAAACATCATGAAATACAAACATTCAAATGTTGATGGAGTAATTAGACACCACCTAAAATTTATTGAAAATTAATCGTTATAAAGGCCATAAATATTTAAGTCATTGTAGAGTAGCTTAACTTTTTTGTAAATTACATTGTTATCAAGGCCATAAATTAAGTCATTGTTATTGAGGCCATAAATTAATTGAACTTCATCGAATCATATAATAAAAAACATTACATCAATCTAACATAAATGTCATAAATCAATGCAATTATAATTCTTAGCATTATTTATAAAAAAACATCATAAAGTACAAGCATTATTGCAATATTAATATAGAAATTAGAGGACACCTTTTAATTTTGAAAGAATATGTTAGCCTTTACTTTCACAAAAAAATGATATCATGTAAGTTGTTTTCATAGTGTATTTATATGGATACAGAAGACATAATGCGAGTAATTTGGACAATGGCATATAATCATTCCCTACAATCATAAATTACGTCAAATACATAAACCATATTTTGCATCATATTGGTTGTTAACCACCTAAAACTGTTTAAACACTATATCCAACAATCAACTTTCCATTTCCACCATCATAACATGAAAAACAAACAATATAATTAAACAATCAAAGATAAACGTAACAAAATGATATCTCAATATGTATATATGAAATAAAACATGTACATATCACTCTATGTTGCCATCACCCTCATTATATTCCTTAATTGGTATGCTAACATTGTTGTTCTAAAAAACATGTTTAGATCTAGGGTCACGTCTTAATATGAACCACCAATCTCTACCCAACACATATGGGTAAAAGAACACTTGGTTCCAATGTTTTGGAAAAACATAAGGCTGCTTACTTTCATCCCACATCCTTCTAGAGTTGATACATATCAACCCACTATCATGATCTTCCTTTACATTATACCTGTTGAATGTGTTCAACCACCTGCACCTAAAAATAACACATTGGGAAGATGAGAAGCACACTTGAAGGATCTGTTGTATCTTTTCGACATAACCCAACATCCCTCCTATCATGTTTCAATCAAGGTGGCTAGCACGGCTAGATTGGTCGAACTTGAATTCCACTCCACATTCTTGTATAACACGCCCATCATCAACATCCTCGGTGCAAAAATGATGTCCATAAGCTCACATAGATGGGAATGAATGCACCTATAAGAAAAGTTAACAAAGGATGGTGTCATATGTCTAATAACCCAAGCATTAATATATTAAATATAGATGTTACAATTCAAAGGTGCATTATAAAGTTAAAAATGTACATAAATATTTTATTACCGAGTTGCTACATCCAATCCCAATGTCTAGCGCATCCTTCTCTTCAAGCGGGTAGACCAGATGCACCATATTTCTCTTTGTATGCAACCCAACTATTGGGACAAATCATTGGCATATTTTCTTTTAAATGATTTGGAAAAGGCATGCTTCTATTGTGAAACAGCCTGAATTCTTTTATGTCAATGTCCCATTTCCTGCTCTTCTCTTCATACAATGCGACCCATGACTATGTTGCCTTTGCATTTTTAAGAATGAATTTATTGATTGCATCAATTTCTAAAATTTCTGTTGTATTCTTGGAAACAACCACATTCAGTACGTATGGGATGAAATATATATTTTAAAGTTTGTTGTGAATAGTTACTATGTGGAAATGTGAAGATCGAAATATAAGTGACTTACTCCTTATCATGCGCCTTTTTCCTTTTGTTTCTAATAATTCCCCTTCCCTTTTGTCCTCATCACGTTCATCATCCGAAATCATTGCACTTGGTGTATGGTCTATTTGCTTGATATACTCACTGGCATAATAAAAGGACCCATATACTATGTACCCCTCTACCATAGACCCCTAGGGTTTTACCCTCCGTCGAACAAATACCTTCATTTTTTCCACGTACATCTCCAAGAAGAACATCCAGCAACATAATACTACTGTGACTAATTCAACTTCATCGACTAGGTGAATTAGAAGATGAATATGCAAGTCCATGAAATTCAACGGTATTTCCTCCTCAAACATACAAACAATCTCTGCTATCTCTTGATGCCACTAGGGAATGCTAGCAATGGAAATATCAGTTGATGTGATCCATCGTACAAATGTAGATAGTCTAGATATGGCACACAACAGGTCATCGGGAAAGTCGTGGTTCACACACCCACGCATAATCAATAGATAATGGCACTACAAAGTAAACTCAAACACTTAATTTCATTTTAACTTGTGTGGTAAGAGATATAAAAGAATAATATATATATATATATAT
>LPNX011130833.1:814878-904233 GCA_001517045.1 Pseudotsuga menziesii
CCATAGAGAAGACCCATAAAAAGAAGGTGCATTCACGCCCAATATAAATTACTTTGCCAAATTAAGATATTCTTTCTTCAAATCCATGGGACATCACCTTTTTTAAATAAAAAAGAGTGGCCATCCTCTCCTCTATTTTATTGTCTTGATCAATGCTTATTTTTTAGTATTTGAAAAAATAAGATCTTTCTTGACTTTCAACTTGTCACTTTTTTTGGATGATATGTGACGTCATAAAGAATGTGAAACATTTTTAAATATGTGCATGGGATATATTAAGTGGGCAATCTTAAGATGCTCCCAATATGGGAGCTCATAAAAAATCAATTTCCTTTTCATCCCTTTGGGCATTTTCTCATCATAGGTGTCAAAGAATTCAGGATAATCGAACATAGGTTCCTCATTTGAATCGAACATCTCTACAATTTATTTCTCCTTCTCTCTACCTTATGCCTTAAGCTAGTCAACTGGTGTCATTATTTCAGGCGTTTGGGTTCTCTCTAGTTTATCATTGAAAGCATATTCTTCTCTTCTATAAGGGTGGTGTTCTAGGAGGAACACCATAGAGAAGTCGTACATTGGCTTTCATAGGTATTTGGACCACCTAGCCTTCATATAATGCCCACAACATTTACATCCATTGTCACATCTCCATCCCTTATCCGACCGGCGAAGAGGACGCGATGAACATCAAACACACAGTCAAACAGTCCCATGAACACAAACAGGGATAAGTGCTGATATATATATATATAAACTTAACATCATGCATAACAGGATTGAAGCAAAACATGCACGGATGTGCTTAACATGCACAGTCCCCATGAAGATGAACAACAACAATGCTGAAATGATAAATCTTAAGCATGATACATATCAAGATGCACAATTATTCAACAATCAGCGGAAGTAAACATATTCATTCCAGCCTGGAACATGTTCATCCTGTCTCATGAAACAGTAGATTAATTGCAGAGATGAAATAAATCCGAAGTACTTATCTTTTAATGAAGAACTCACCCCTCAACCAGCTACGTCGCTGCAACGTTCCACCCAACCATAGGCCAACGTGCTCATCAATCTCTCAGCACACTGCCACCCCTGAGCTGGGCATGAATTCCTCAAGGAATAAGGGGCAATACAGGCTTACACATAGCCAAGGGACCAAATCAGCAAAACAACACAGCTGGGTTTAATAGGCCTTCAACAGATTGGCCAAGCCAGCACATTCCAAGGGGACAACCACTGCATACCCGTAGTAAAACAACTTCATTCACAACTCTATGATGAAGGAAAAGACCACCAGGGATAATCCCAAACGAAAGATGAGCACAACTCAAGTCCACAAGACAACATAGAGTTGTTCTTGGCCCTAACATGGCCAAAACAACTCAGCAACAACACCCAAACCAGGGTATATCGGCAGCCCAAACTCACAATGAATGATGGCCACAATCCACAGTCTCAAAACGAAGGAGAAGCCAAACTCCTGGTATGGACATAAGCAACACACCCTGCATAGACATGGGAGAACTCAGCTGACAAATGTGGCAATCAACAGCTAACTAACGTCCATGAACCCATAGTACACAACTCCTCAACAAAACGCTGGAGAATGACACAGCGCATGCAAACATGGAAGAAACGCACACTCAGTCCACAATTGAAGAAGAAATTGGGCTCACAGCCACATCCGAAAATTGTGGGGAGAACAACAACAACCCAAAACATGGGTGAAATCAACAGCAAGTCGCATACACAGCAGAAATTCATGCCCGCGAGGCTGCTCTCCCAGTTCGCTGCATGCGCAAAACCAAAGAGGGAACCCCGGACTAGCGCGTGAGGAATACAGATCTGACCGCTGTGTGAGGAAGATGAATCTGCCTCCTCCTGTGCGTGGATGAACAGCTCCGCTTATGCACGCGAATGGAGAGGCTTTTCTTCTGCGTGAGGAAGATGAACAGAACAATTCCTCAGTGCATGGATGAACAGAGGAAGACGAACAGACCACAGGGATTCTGCTTAAGGGAGAGTGTGTGAGAGGGAACAGACAGTTGTGAGGCACCAATTGACCATGCGAGAATGGGGAAAATCATGGAAGAGAAGAGTGGATGTAGTCGTGGGTGGAGTGGGCGCGTGGGCAAGGGACTGACAGTCTTGCCACCCCACTCCCAAAAACAATAACTGCCTCAACCACCAGCAGCCATAACTGCCTCAACCACCAACAAAAACATTCAAGAGGTTGACAAGGGAAGGTGGCAAAACAAAACAAGGTGGCAACACATGGGTTTTCCCCCCCATAGACCAAGGTTTGACATCCCCCACCCCTTATCCTTTGTAACCATGCCCTTTTCATTCAACGTTGCACTGCCGTAGCTGGTTGTGGTTTATTTTATTTGATGTGTGTATTTACATGACATCAAATTATAATGTGCCAAACAACACGATATACCATCGGCAACTATATCTATTGCCGAAACATACACACACAAATCGATGGTGGGGCTTTCACCTTTAGCTCCTCACCACGATTAATTACATTATATACATCATGCAAACGGGGTCAAAACCGGGACGTTACATCCATGATAAATTTTTGTTATAAGACCTTGAATGTTATGGTACACATATCACACAGGCCATGTTAAATAACAAGATAGTCACAACAAATTAAATATGCCAAAAAAATATTGCTTTGATTATAAACAAATCAAACAACATATTTACCTGATCAAACTCCCAACCCCAAATAATCATGTGTGGTGTATGCACATATGCCATACAACGCAAAACTCCTCTCTGATGGGATGGGTCTCACTACGTCATATACCTGTAACCCTTCCCATAATTCCTTAAACTCTTCGATCAATGGTTATAGCTAAACATTCATATTCTTCACTTATCTTCTACCAGGGACTATAAGAGCCAACAAAAGATGTTCATTCTTTACAGACAACCATGGGGGCTATTGTTATTCATCACTACTACAATCCAAACAATATAGGTGTTGTTTGGTTGGGAATATGGGTTGACGCCATCAATGGCTATGGTAAATATGAGGTTGCGTACTTCATCCTTGAATTTATCGGGCCATGTATCCTCTATCTGCTTCATGGCTATTGAATTTGTTAGAATTCACAATACTCCTTCCTCACTTCAATGCGATGCATGCCATCCCTGGAACATAGCTAATTCTTTGAAATGAAAGAGCCTTTGAACCCTTGGGTTATATGCACATGCTTCAATATCTTATGAGGACGACCATGTGCTTTAGCCTTGTTATTCAATTCGGTATACTTGTCATGCCTATATTTTGGACATATCTCTTTGCTTGTATATTCACCTCTATATAGAATATAATCACCGGGACACACATAATATGATATGCAATCAACATGCAACATTTTCAACATTTTCTTTTTCTCTTTGCAGCTTCTAGGAAAGACATTATCATTCAGCAGTACCTTATCTTTGAATAACATGTAGTTAGTGGGAAATACACATGTACAATGTCATTTAACGTTCATAAAATCTACCTCGCACGGGTGTGTCTCATTGGTGATTTTCTTGATATGAAGTCACATGTTGTAAACAAAGGTCATGAGTTCAAATCTCACCCGGGCTTACCCGTGTCCCATGCTTGCGAGTGATTGTGGGGAACCTAGGGTATAGTGGTAGAGGGAATGGATCCCTGGACCACGTGTCACACGAGTACCATCCCAGTCCCTAGTTGTCGATTCCCTTAGTAAAAAAAAGAAAACATTCATAAAATCGACCATTTTCAATGATTAATGTGTATAACATTCCTCAAAATATAATGTAGTTGATGGTCAATTACCTTAACATTGTTGAGAAAAACGCATAAGACATGCCATACTTTGGTTTCAAGTTGTACAATAACATTATTGTACTCAACAGTGTAGACTTTGACCATCCAGGTTTAAAGAGAGGTGTGAAATTTGCCGATTTAAGGCTTTCCAAGAAAGCTTCAATGATACAAGAGTCATCCGCTAGCTCATTGTCCTGGAATGTATGAAACAACATTGCATCCTTGGAACTCCTTTGTCATAACAACTCATCCATGCCAATATCAAATTCATTTCCTCCATTGCCAACATGTGAATAACTGCTACCACTATAGGCATTCCTAATTGGTGAGGATGAACGTAGTGGAAATTGAATAGGTGGTTGATTCAACCATGCTTGGTATACTTCCTCTCCAAGTTGCGCTCTTTTTACAACGTTCTCTCGATCTGACATTGTACTAGGGTGCAACAAAAGATGGTATGCAGGTCACTCATCATCAAAATTCTGATTTAAAAATATTGAACATTACATCGATTATGTTAGTAAGCACAATGCAATTGGTTTGATCTATTATTATACAAAACAATTATACAGAAGCACACTAATAATTTTCAATACAAAATGATAAGATGCAAACAATTTATAAAGCAAATGTTTAGATTGAGCGATAAATTAGCATCAATTCCACATTAAATATAAAAATTTAAAATTCAGCAACACATTTTCAAATTCAATTTATAAATTAATTTAACAATTTGTAAAAGATAATTTCAAACTGAACAATACATTAACACAACTCCCATTGTAAATTGAAAAATATAATTAATCCATTGTTTTTTGTCTTACGCCTTAAGGTAACGTCTAAGGGTAATCCCAATGTGAGACATCTCTAATGAGGTTGGAAAATTAACTCTAACGGGCCCCAGTCATATTTTTGGTGTGTTGTGATGAGGAGGACTTAGACTTTGTCCTTGTATATTTATGTACTAAGTGAATGTTATATAAATATAAGTGATGTTTCATACTTTATAGAAAGGGTCTCACTTAAAGTTTATTTAATAATTAAAGAAAATTAATTATTAAATTTGATTGCATTAAATGATGGCCCTAGATTTTGTAAAAGGGTATCTCAATCCTATATTAGGTGGTTAACATATGTGGTTACAATTTTTAAAGTATAAAACAAGAGAGAAATGACAAATTGAACACACCATTAATGGAGGGAGAGAGAGAGAAGAAGATCGAGGAGAGAGAAGGAATCCCCTAGAGCAGTGGCACGATTCCCAAAGCAAGGAGAAACAAAAATCCCAAGGTAGCTTGAAGGTAACTGTACAACAATAGTATGAAGCAATCTATACAACAACATGTGTGGGGATAAATCTTGAGGCAGTGCAACATAATTTATTGCAGACTGACAAGTCGTACAATTGCATTAATTGCAGACATGTGTGACATAGTTTTTAAGGCAAGAAAGTACAACATAAGGTACAGTCACACAACACACGTGTGGAGGTCATACAACTGGCCGTACAGCTGTTAATGGGCATGGAAATCGAGGTATTTTTCTGCTGTTCCAGTTTGGGTATTTCTGTTAGTGAGGGTTGAAGGAATTATTTCATATGTAGATGGAAAAATTCTGAGTATTCTTCTTAATAAAAAATTTCTTCTTTCTAGGGTTTTCCCTGGAGTTGGGGTTTTGCTCAGTCTGTGTCTCATGTGTATGATTACTACAAACATCTGTATCTCATGTGTATGTTTAATACTTCAATATTTGAGAATATCTTGAAGTGGTGGTTTTTATTTCAAGTTTACGAGTAAATATTTTAATAAAAAACCCTAGATATTCAAGTGTTTGATGGAACGTGTGAATGGAAAGTTTCATATTAATGTCATTTATTTTCTTCATGGTATTAGAGCTGAAATGAAGTAGGGTTCAAGATTGTGATTCACAGTTAGAAGTTGTGTTGTCTTTCAAGTTAAAACATTTTTTGTAATAAATTCCAATGATGCGAATACGATATGAAGATGGGTTGGATTGTATATTCAACTATCTTATGTGGAAAGTAAGGATTACTGCTATGCTAAAAGAATGGAAGATATGGACTAGTTATTCTAACACCAAGATGACCAAACCTATAAACCAAGATGATTTGGATGAGCTTAAATCCCTTGAATCCAGATCTTAGAGAGTGATCCTAAATAGAGTAAAAGATAATCTTATTCCACATTTAGCAGAGAAGAAATCTGCTAAAGAAACGTGGGATACCCTGAACTAGTTATTTGAAGCCAAGAATGTGAACCGAAAAATGGCACTGAAGGACAAGCTACACAACGTCAAGATGAATAAAGTTGAGGGTGTGGCTTCATACTTAACTCGAGTGGCACAATTCAAAGATGAGTTAACGACCGTAGGGGATATTGTCTTAGATTCAGAACTGGTGAGGATAGACCTGAAGGGTTTCAACAATAAAGGGAAGTATTTGTGAAGTGCATTATTGGTAGAGAAAGGATTTCCAATTGGTCCAGACTGTGGGATGAATTTACTCAGGAGGAGATTCAAGAAGGGTCTTTGGGTATTCAGGTCAATGAAGAGGTGGAGTAGAACATGGCGCTTGCAACAAAAGTTAACAACAAGAAGAAATACATCATTCAGGTTAGATGTTACTAGTGTGGTCAGATGAGACATTATGCCTCAAAGTGTCCTGAGAAGAAGAAAGAGAAGACTAATAGAGACATGGCAGCATCTGTAGCTGTAGAATACTATGCAACAGAGTTTGAACAATATTTTTCTCTTGTCTTGATTGATTTTAATATATGGAGCTTGTTGTAAAGGAAAGTTTCCTATGGCTAGGGTTTAAGAGGCCATCAACATACTGGGATTGAAAGGTGGATGAAAATGGTTCTGCGAGTAAATACAAGCAAGTTTCAGAGATTAGAATGGTTCATACCTTAGCCAAACGAAGGTTGATCCAAGCAGCCCTTCAATCCTCTTCTTGCTCCTCTTGCTCCTCTTTCTCCAAGAGACTTTCAAAACAAGTTATACCTTCCTCAAACCAAATAGACTATATGAAAAGAGATTATATTCAATGAAACATGAAAACATAATCTGATAAATAACATCATACAATCACAATCAGAGATTCAATATACAAAACACATTGATTTGGGAAGAAGAAGGACATCACATCTTTATTAATCTTGAAAACAAGTACAAATATAAATTATCTTCTAGTTCGGCACCTCACGAAACCTTGATCTGGTTCTGCTGCTTCTCTTCTCCAAGGGACTCAACCTCCAAGCTCTGCAACACAAGGAGAAAGCTTATAGGGCAAAGGTGTGGGCAAATAGAGCTCCAAATCCTCCAACATAATAATGCAAAGATTCAAGTCTCCTCTCATGGACCTCCCTACCTCTATTTATATACTTAATGAAGAGTTAGGGTCAAAGACAAAGTAGTTACAATTGAAGGAGTCAGTTGCATAACTACCCAAACTACCCAAATTTCAAAATACATATTTTTTTGACAGTTTTAGGAGGCGTACGCAGGTTGCAGAGACAACAGTCACGTACACAAGGAGGTATACGTGGGTTGGAATGTAGAAAGTCATGTATTTAAGGCATACGCGACTATTATATATAGAAACTCACGTACGTACGCGGGTTTCCTTAAGGAAAGTCACATACACATCAAAAACTCATTTTTATGGTATTTTTGGACTTTTTCAGACTTTGGTGTCTTCTGGAAAGTTTTAGCTAACTGAAATACCTTTCCAATAGTGTAGAGATGAGGTCAAATAGAGTTACAAAACTCAAGATATGGGTCCTCCAAGTTAGGTGTTTTTTCAGAGACTTTCAGTGACTTTCTTGAAGTGTTGACATGTGACGAAAACATGGGAAAGTGGTCACAGGAAGAGATGTGTCATTTTGAGTTATAACAGATGCCCCCTAATGTATGAGGTTAGAGGGGAAGATGATAGCTGAAATACATTATAATAGAAACAACTGAGTATGGAGAGAGCAGAGAATCCAAGATCAAAAGGCTCGACCAAAGGTACCTGAAAGAGAGATAAATGTCAAAAAAAACTGATCTATGGGACATAGAAGTCCATATACAAAACATCGCCATAAAGATACAGGCGAATCAAACATATGTATAACTGATGAAACTATCATGGTCTCTCAATATGCAAAAAGGCGCCATATCAAATCTAAAGGATTCATGGCCACAAATGAACAAGGTGGATCCATACTCGACAATCGATCATAGCCACAAAAATACAAGGTGAATCTATGTCTCAGCAAAATGTCATATAAAATATAACAGGGTCTTGCGCAACTCGGGAAATAGCAAAACAAAATAACAATGCTACTGTTGGCCCAAGGTATTCAATCCAAACCACCTAAAAGGTACGCATCCTAACCATGCGAATAAAGGATTTGAGGTCGAACATGGAGGAAACCGTTTGATTATTGGTCAATAATGAGAACCGTTAACAAATGCGAGGGAAACCACCATTAATGAAAATGGTCCCCAAGGTACCTAGTACATTCTAACAAGTGTGAATACAAGGATTTGAAGTTGAACACTTGAAGAATCCATCGAGTAGAAGACATTAAGGTATTCCCACTACCCAATAGCAAGGGAAATTGCCACTGATGACTACAATCCCCAAGGTACTGTCATAAAACTCTAAATCTCATCCCCAAAGCAAGATGTGTTGCAGTCTATAGGAAGAGATCCATTGGAAGGAAGGCATTAAGGCATCCTTCATCATCCAACACGAGGTAAGTAAAAGACTAATTGGATCTGGAATTGGTACTGAATATCACGACAAGGACCGCCGAAGACATGATGTAATGAACTGATACCAGGGAATGGCCGACACAAAAGGTCAAGGCAACTGCATAATGGTCGACAAAGGTTTTAATCCTTGAACAATGAACATGACACAAAAGTGACTTAGGCAGCTTTTGACACAAAACGACCAATGAAACAAATCTGCAATGTAGGAGACATTGACAGATTCCCCATATAATTGGAAAAGAGACCAACTGGAGGAGTAAGAAACTCTGAATCAGGTTAAGGTCAAAACACTAGGACCCAACTGTTGATAGACTCAAAACTGGTGCTTTGTTCAAGGAAACAAGACTTACTGCCATGATGTAAAAAACATGTGAATGAACTTCCATTCCCCTCTTTCTTGTAAAGGTTTAACAAGTCCAAGAAAGCAAACTCGGGACCATCTTCATTTTTGGCAAGCTTGAAGAAAAGATAGAAGAATGATTGATAAAGCACTGGTTCGTGGATTTTACGAGCCCGAACTAGTACATGCTCGATGGTGTTTTCATAGTTTAGAGAGTATGAAAACTCCAAAGAAGACTCCAGGGGGGTGCTTTTTCGTACAATTTAGTCTCCTGAGGCCGAAAAAGTATAAGACATACCAAAGAAGAACTCTCTTAGCTTTCGAAGAAGTAAGGTGCACCTTTTTCATATTTAGTCAGGAAGGTCCGAAAAAGGTTAAATTACCACGTACCCAACACTCCTTCAAAAGCAGCATATAGCCTGAGTTTTACGAGTGTGAATGAAGGCAAGATCACTTGGAAAGATCCATTTGATTACGAGAAATGGGGCTTACAATAGTAAACTCGATGCTTTGTTCTTTAGGGTTTAATGAGCATGACAAAGACATAAAGTACACTCATAATCTTTTTCATGTTTAGGTACAGAGCATGAAAAAGAGAAAACTAAGCTCATACCGGGGGTTCCTTTTCCGTAAGTTTAGTCCCTCGGGTCCGGAAAATTGATAAACCTATGCCTGAGAATACTCTTCTCAATTCTGAAGAAAAGAAAGTGTTACTTTCTCATATTATTCCACATGGTCCGAGAAAGAGATAACCTACCACCAATGTGGATGCCCGTTCACATATTCTTAATGAGCATGAATGGACAAGTTTACTCGGTAGTCAAGTCTATTTTGAGGACTCAGACCTGGGCCTAAAGAAACTCAATATATTTCTCATGAAGTTTTAGTGGGTCCGGAAAATTCAACTCGCGGCCTCCTTACTGTTTTTAATGAGCTCAAAGGGGAGCATAAAGAATGCTCTAAATGTGAGGAGACGAGTGTCATAGGCAGGAGAAACTAGTTCCAAGTGCAAGGAACAGACCTATGCATAATGCAAGGAACAAGAGCAGGATAAAGACACTAGGGGAACATCTCCTCAAGGTAAAAGGTGTCAAGCTGCAAAGGCAAAATGATACAAGGCTTAGAGATGATGAGAACAAAGATGAGGGCTTATACAACGAGCTAAAAGCATGGAAGCCGGCATCAGGATCAAAAGCGCGAGCATGATACATGCAAATGCAGTTACAGCTTGAAAAACAAGACAAGGCTAGTAAACAATTGTGAATCCAACTAAGAATCCTGTCTCTAAGAAACAACAACATCAGAATCATATTCATTAGAAAATATCCGATGCAGGTCAAACAAGTATAAGATACACTTTCCAAAAGAAATCTGATAGACAATTACTTGGCGTCCCTATAGATGTTCTTAGGCACAAGCGGAGGAATCACCCACCACCCTCCCACACCTTCTACTGGGGTTACCTTCCAAGCCCATCCAAGGTCAACTAGAAATAGCCTTCCAGTGTACCTATGTATGAACCCTATATGTCAAAGAGACTAAAGGCTACCTTAACTATATTGACAGTCTGAGGGGACAATCACAAGCCTGGTTCATACGCATGGGCAGGGTAGCAAAGCCTGAAACCCTGTCTAAGACAGAATTCCCAGATGCGCAAAAACCTTGGTCTACGCTTTGATAAGGAATCAGAGGGTTATCTCCTCTGCCCAAGCCTCCATGCGGCCTCATGCTTAACTCCCATTTGAGAGGAGCTTCCCAGATACAATCCACATAGAAAAGGGTTTACCTAGTGATTGGCCAACTACTTCTGAAATTTTAACACTTGTGGGGAGTTTAAACTCCCTATCCCACAAGTCTAGCCTGAGCTAGTTGGTGTATGACCCTATAAAATAAAACTTACTACTAATTTTTAAATTATATCGTTTATTTTAAGGGTTGTTTTTAGTCAGAGGGTAAATGGCGTGAAACTTATGTGGTATTTTGACTCAAAGTTGAAACAAAATGACCAACCCAAGAGAAATTAAATGCAAAAAGCAAAAACTATCCTCTTTTTCTTTTTCAAATAGAAACTTGAAAGCCACAAAAGAACAAATTCTTTTTATTTATTTTTTCAAAAATAATGATATGTAGTGCATTATAGACAAAAATCTAATCTACATGTATATTAAAACACTATATGTTCTTTTTATTTTTCTTTTATAAATGCAAAAGAAAAACTACCTACAAACAAAACTATGCAGATAACAAGAACAAAGCAAAAGGAACTCTGCTATACAGCCACCAAACAAATTCTAGAATTCCCTAAAGTCAGTATAAACCCTACTTGGAAGGAAGGCTTGCATAAGAGACAATTCAACTAATTTGGCATGGTGAATTGAACCAACAAAAGAAGAAGGAAACAAACACCAACAAGCTTCTGAATTCAGACAAAGATCACTAACAGAGGCTGACCAGAAACATAAGCCAAAAATCATCCAAGCAAAGGTGGTGGCGGAAAAGAGCAAAGAGCAAACCCTAATGCTATAAAAAGGCTTACCACATAGTTAAAGAACAACCAAAAGGGATGACACTAAATACCTGGAGTCATGCACCTGCAGAGGACACCAAAAGACCTAGCAAACAGCCCACAACAACAGAAAAAACCACAAAAATGAGGAAAAAACACTGTTTTAGGGGCACACGCGGGTTGTAGTATTGATAGGTTGCATGTCATATGCGGGTTGATAGTACAGCAAGTCGTGTGTACAAGCACACATGGGTTGTACCACTAATAAGTCATGTATCATATGCGGGTTGACAGTATAGAAAGTCGCATGTACCAAACCAGACATGCGACTGTTCAGTCTGCAACTCGCGTATGGGTGGAAAAAATCCCCAAAAAGGTCAAAAATTGCCTTAGGAAGGCAGGGGAAGTATGCTATCAAACTTATAAAGTGTTCCTAAGAGGAAATAAGGACCTGAAACAATTCAAAAGACTGAAATAAAGACAGAGAAACCCCAAACAGACAAGGCTTTCCCCAGCGGAGTCGCCAGTTCTGTGGTAAAGGAAAGTTTCCTATGGCTAGGGTTTAAGAGGCCATCAACATACTGGGGTTGAAAGGTGGATGCAAATTGTTCTGCAAGTAAATACAAGCAAGTTTTAGAGATTAGAATGGTTCATACCTTAGCCAAATGAAGGTTGATCCAAGGAGCCCTTCAATCCTCTTCTTGCTCCTCTTGCTCCTCTTTCTCCAAGAGACCTGCAAAACAAGTTATACCTTCCTCAAACTAAATAGACTATATGAAAAGAGATTATATTCAATGAAACATGAAAACATAATATGATAAATAACATCAAACAATCACAATCAGAGATTCAATATACAAAACACATTGATTTGGGAAGAAGAAGGACATCACGCCTTTATTAATCTTGAAAACAAGTACAAATATACCTTCTCTTCAAGTTCGGCACCTCACGAAACCTTGATCTGGTTCTGTTGCTTCTCTTCTCCAAGGAACTCAGCCTCCAAGCTCTGCAACACAAGGAAAAAGCTTATAGGGAAAAGGTGTGGGCAAAGAGAGCTCCAAATCCTCCAGCATAACAATGCAAAGATTCAAGTCTCCTCTCATGGACCTCCCTACCTCTATTTATATACTTAATGAAGAGTTAGGGTCGAAGACAAAGTAGTTACAACTGAAGGAGTCAGTTGCATAACTACCCAAACTACCCAAATTTCAAAATACGTATTTTCTTGAAATTTTCAGGAGGCATATGTGGGTTGCAGAGACAACAGTCGCGTACACGAGGAGGTATATGCGGGTTGGAATGCAGAAAGTCGTGTATTTAAGGTGTACGTGACTATTATATATAGCAACTCACGTACGTACACGGGTTTCCTTAAGGAAAGTCGTGTACACATCAAAAACTCATTTTTAGGGTATTTCTGGGCATTTTCAGACTTTGGTGTCTTCTGGAAAGTTTTAGCTAATTGAAATACCTTTCCAATAGTGCAGAGATGAGGTCAAACAGAGTTACAAAATCAAGATATGGGTCCTCCAAGTTAGGGGTTTTTTCAGTGACTTTTTTGAAGTGTCGTCATGGAAGTGTCGACATGCAACGAAAACATGGGAAAGTGGTCACAGGCAGAGATGTGTCATTTTGAGCTATAACAGAGGTCAATTTTTGAGAATGTCCAGGTTGTTGACAATGGAGCAACTAGCCAAATTAATGGAATCTATGATATCTTTGTCATCATAGAGTTGGGACCAAGACACTTCATTGAGACATATATTGATAGTCCACAAATAACAATACGAGGGGTTGGAACAGTCAGGTTACAGCTAGACATTGGTGAGATCCTGAAAATACACGTAGTGATTTTTGTACCTGGGATGAGAGTTAGAAAACTCTCAATATCATCCTTTGAGGATGAAGTTTATGGGGTGATGGTGAGGTTTGGCTATGTTTTCCTGTATCCGAGAGATGAGCCATTTGGTACTACCATCATGTTAGGATATCCAAGGGAAAATATCTATGTTTTGAGAGGGCACATAGTACGTCCAAGAGTAGGTGGGTGGATATCAAAGTCAAAGGATGAGACAAGAGTTGCATCTGATAGACATGGTTCTAATGAGGAGAGTGACTCTCTCCAAAGCATTGGCAGGAGACTCAACCAGTTCAGTGATGGTGTAGATGAGCATGTGGCTGAGGCTCAGATCGAGTATCAGGATTCACAGTTCCAGTATGGACTTGAGAACTTGTATTCGAGAGTGATTCCAGAGCAGGAGGGAGTTTTTCCAGGAGTCATAAATGGAGATGGTGATGTGGACCTTCCTCGTTAAGAGGGAGTGTTCAAAAATTAACTCTAAAAGTCCTCACTCATATTTTTGGTGTGGTGTGATGAGGAGGACTTAGAATTTGCCCTTGTATATTTATGTAATAAGTGAACGTTATATAAATAAAATTGATGTTTCATACTTTATAGAATGGGTCTCACTTAAAGTTTATTTAATAATTAAAGTGAATTAATTATTAAATGTGAGTGCATTAAATGATGGCCTTATATTTTGTAAAAGTATCTCAACCCTAGATTAGGTGGTTAATATAGGTGGTTACAATTTTTAAAGTATAAAACAAGAGAGAAAGGACAAATTGAACACACCATTAATGAAGAGAGAGAGAGAAGAAGATTGAGGAGAGAGAAGGAATGCCCTAGAGTAGTGGCACGATTCTCAAGGCAAGGAGTAACACAAATCCCAAGGTATCCTAAAGGTGAACGTAAAATAGCAGTATGAAGCAATCCATACAACAACATGTGTGGAAAAAATCCCAGGTCAATGCAATATAATTTATTACAGATTAATAGGTTGTACAACTACATTAATTGTATGTACACGTGGAATGATTTTTGAGGCAGGAAAGTACAACATAAGGTAAACCTATACAACACACGTATGGAGGCTGTAGAATTGTTAATGGGGACATAAATTGAGGTATTTTACTGTTATTTTAGTTTGTGTATTTCTTTTAGTGAGGGTTGAAGGATTCTTTCATGTGTAGATGGAAAATTTCTGAGTATTCTTCTTAATAAAATTTTTCTTTTTTCTAGGGTTTTCCCTCGGAGTTGGGGTTTTGCTTGATTTGTTGACCAAAACATCTGTGTCTCATGTGTATGATTGATACTTCAATATTTGAGAAGATATTGAAGGGGTGGTTTTTTATTTTAAGTTTTTGAGTAAATTTTTAATAAAAAGACCTAGATATTCAAGTGTATGACAGAATGTGTGAATGGAAAGTTTCATATTAATGTCATTTATTTTCTTGAGATGAGCGGTTGGTGGTCTACGAAAGTTGTAGTTTATTAATAAATAGTTACTAGGAGACAAACTACGTATTGCATGTACAACAACAAATCTTGACGCTTTCCTTTTCATAAATAAATCCTGGTCATTGAAGTCTTCCTTGTTGGGCCTAGGAACAGTAAGGTAGAATTCAATCAGAATTCTTCCTAAGTATAGAGAAGAGATAAAGGAGAAGAAGAAGGAACTACAATAGAAGTAGCGACAAAAAATAAAGAAGAGAAAGGAATTTGCGATAGAGGTAGTGAAAGGAAGGAAGAAGAAGAGGAAGAGGTGCCAGAAGAGGAAGGTACGCCAGAAGAGGAAGCCAAGACAGAAGGAAGGAGTGTGACAAGGGAAGGTATGACAGAATATCAACAGTAGAAGGTGTGCAAGTAGCATAATGTGTGGAAAATGACAGTAAGTCATAATGCTTTGAAAGCGACAGGCCTTAACGATCATGGGTACGAGTTTGGCTAGAGCCGGTGGAAACCACACATATGAAGGAATTTCTGTAAGTCATGCCATTAGTGCCTTAGTTAGATGTTACTAGAATAGGAAAGACAACCTGTTGGATAGATATAGGAAGTCAACTGAGAAAGCGACAGAAAATAAGTCTGTATCGAGTCTATATGGAGTATGTCTTGATTATGTATTGAATCTGTATTGAGTCTGTAAGAAGGAAATGTAGGAGAGAACCCAAGCTGTATATGGGTGAGACTCTAGATTTGAAATTTGATTAGACAAAGAATTTGCAGTTGAGTGTGCAGAAGAGTAGGAAGGGTTGAGTCGATCCAGGCTGTGTGCGGATCATTAGTAGAGCAAAGTAGGAAGAGAACCGAGAGAATAAAAGAAAGCATGGGAGGGAGGAAGATTTTGTTAAAATAGAGAATAATATCTAGAACAGAGTTTTCAACTTAGTTTGCAGATGAAAGGCGCATATATTTGCTCATGCCAGATGAAGAGCACCCTGTGGTTTTTTCCCGGATGGGTTTCCATGTTATATTTTGTGTATATGTGTAAATGTTGAATGTGTTTGAAATACTTGTGTAAATGTTACATTGAATGAATGATTATATATTTTCTTACATATGAATAAATGTATATCAGTTGCATTGTATTAGTTGGATATGATTATGGTGCACAACCATTGTTGATATAATAGGTTGCATAAGAGAATTTGGGTTGCGGCCTAATTGTTGGATCATAGTAAACACAAATAATCCACCCTCAATCTTCATTGAGATCCTTCGTGAAAGGGCCAAGGTACCAAAAATACCCCATCCAACTGCGAAAACGTGGTTTTCGCAGTTACCCATCCATTCTGAGATATCTCAGGTGAGACTGCATCTGCGTCGCAGGTGTTGTCAACTGAGCTCTGCTCTTTCAGGCCGATATCTTGGGATTTGTTGTGCTGAGCAGGAGGGACTAAACATGGGTTAGGACCCTTGGAGGAGGGAGAAAAGCCAACAAATGGTTCCATTGCCGAGACCCGAATCATTTTGGTGAGGGATATGTTGTGGCAACCAACGAAACCAGAGATCCAATATTGGGTAGAATTCAAAGAGTTAGAATTTGCATGAAAAGAAAACGAAGGATATCGGTGGAACCCAACAAAGTGGTTGGGCCGGTACATATATATAGACATCCATGATATTTTGTTTTATGAGTTTCCTATTGTGTTGTATGAGTGTTTTTCTAAGTTGGCAACCCAACAAAGAAATTTTCAAGGAGGAGAACCGAGAGAGTGGAATCCTCAGTTGATTGAGTGACTGGAAGGAGAAAGTAAACTTGTGTCGAGGGCTGTGGAATTTTGTCTAGACAGTATCTTGGAGGGATACAATACTGAGTTTTCGGTTGACACAATAACCTCATACAGTGAGGTAGAGCAGAAAGTTTTTCAAGGACCACGCGGTAGATATATGTCATCTTTAAAGACGTGGATAAAAATGCTTGTATGTGAAAAGGGTATTATGCAAATGTGACAAGGCTGTGTATAAATAGAGTGGGTATGTATCAGCTGAACTCTTTGAAACATGACACACCCTAAAGTGAAATGTTCCCAGGAGATAGTGGAACTGAACTAGAGTTGGGATTTTTAAGAAGTGACAGAATATTTAGATCCGATAAGCGAAGAAACACTCTGTTAGGAAGACAGAGTTGCAACATGAATAGAGAATAAGGCTACGAGCTTGTGTCATATGTGGATGAAGGGTCTTGCAACAAAGAAGAAGAATATCAACTGATCTCTCTAGGAGACAAAGAATAAGAAGAGTTGACTAAAGCTCCAGATCGAGAGCATGGTTACAACTTTTCTACAACACCACACACATCGCCAGAGGTAAGATATAGAGACTTATCTCCAAGCTCATTTGTAAATACAAGTAGTACTAACGCTGCAAATAGCGGACAAGGGAGTCCGACTAGCGAAAATTTTGTTCGAACTGTACCAACAGTAAATAGAATAGATGGAGCTGACATTAAGTTACCAATATTCAATGGAAATGAGTTGGAGGACCTAGAACAACATTGATTCCTATGTGAAGCTGTGCGGATTGTGCGACAGATCCAGGATGAGAATATCAAGAAAGCACAGATGATCATGACTCTGCAAGGTCTTGCGGTTGACTTGTGAAATAATTTTTTCATAGCGCCAGTCAGAGTTGTCCATAAAACGCTAGACATGATTCGAGTGGGCATGATAGATGAGTTCAGGAAGCCAAAGTATGAATCACAATACATTACTAAGATCAAAGAAATTAAGCATCTACCGAAAGAGTCTATCTGGGATTTTGAACAGAGATTTAAAACATTAATGGCTAAAGTAAGCTTCCAAATGTTGGACTTACAGCATAAGGAATTGTTTATTGCTTCCTTGTTGTTGCACATATGAACCCTGTTGATGCAACAGAGGATTGTGTCGCAGACATAAGCTCTGGAGATAAAAATGGAGGTAGAATCCTCGCCGATTGGAGATACCGACACGGGAATGATGCAAATCTAGTTGTAGCTGGCCAACCTTATGGTGCATCTCCAGGACATTAAGAGAGGTAAGGAAGTTCAAAAAGAACTATGGTGTACAAGATGCAGAACATACAGACACCATAAATACAATTTCTTGGCACTCATGAATGATGCCACAACAAGAGCGCAGAACCCGATAAACACCCAAGTGATGCCTTGGTGTAGAATATTCTAGACTAGGGGCCACAAGTCCAAGAATATATGTATTTACAGAAGATTGTAAGTGCACCAGCTAGTCTGTATTGTAAATTTTGTAAATCAATAGGTCATGATGAAAAATACTGTAGAGCACTTCAGTTGCTGCAGGAAAAGATGGTGGATACCTATTTGATTAAAAATGATGAGCATATGCAAGCTGAATGAGCATAGCCTGAGTATCATCCTGCTCAATATCCACCACTGCAATATCAACAACCACAGTACCCTGAACCACAATACCAGCAAAATCAGTCTCCAAAACAACGACAATACCCTCCACAAAGGGGGGTGGAAATTTTCAAGGTCGATGACAACAACAAGGAGGAGGAGGATTTGGTCATGGAATAGGCCAAGTCATGTGTTAAAACTATGGGAAGCCAGGAAATTTTTCTTGAGATTTCCAAAGTCCTGCAAAAAAATGTACATATTGTAAAGCGTTTGATCACATTGTTGGAGAGTGTCTGCAACTAATTGAGAAATGGCAGGCTCAAACTATCATAAATCCCAATCCTGTGTAGAATTAGAGTCTAAAACCCAACCAAACATTTAGATGATATATGCCAAGCTGAGAGAACCTCATATTGCTGTGGTTACAAGAGACGGTGCTGCGATAGGTGCAAACTAGAATATACAGCAAGGAAAACCGTAGCTGAGACCCGTGACATAGAAGAAAGCCCCACTAGATGTCCAGAAGGAGAAATAAGTCTTATTGGATGTGCGACTAGACTTTGTTGATGCTAAGAAACCGTCGACATCTGGACAAGTCAAGACCATGCCCGCATTATTTGAACAACTAATCAGGAGGCAACCAATGAAAAATGTTAGTAAGATTAAAGAATTTTTCAAAGTTGTTTAGCACTAATCAATGATAAAGATGCTGTCACAGAACTGACAGTACTGATAGAAGAAAATCTAGATAACCTGCGACCTGCAAAAAGAGTTAACCATATCGGTAAGAGACTGAAAACAAGCCAAGAACTACGAATCAATGTGCAAATAGGAGACTATGATATGGATTATATCATATTAGATTTGGGCTCAGATGTTAACATATTGACAAGAAAAATATGGGAGAGCATGAGTGAACCACGACTGGACTGGTCCCCCATTCAATTAAGCCTTGGGAACCAGTCGAAGGTTCTACCAATTGGTATATTAACTCAAGCACCTGTAGAAGTCGAAGACTTAAGAACATATGTAGACTTTGAAGTAATCGACATTGTTGAGAACACAAATCCATACCCTGCACTTCTAGGAATCGTCTGGGAAATAAACAACCAAAACATTATAAATTTCAAGAAAAGGATCTTATCATTTAAAGATTTTGAACTAAGGGTGGTTGTGTAAATCAATCTGCTTGAAGGGCAGAGATATGTCGAGCCAGTAAATAGTGAAGGTCAAGGAAATTTCCTAGATCAGTTGTATAATATCATGTCTTCAAAAGAATATTATATCAATTCGACAACTGATGGAAAACTGAGTTGGAGGAGTGTAAGTTCTTGCACATCTGATTCAGCTGATGCCCTAAAAAATACGCTGAACATGTTACATAAAGTCTCCATGAGAATATGTGCAAGAATCACAAGCTCTGTCTGAAGGGTAGGAGCTAAAGCAAGTGAGCTGCCTACATATGAAGGATTACCCGACCTTGCATCTTTTTTGCTGGAGTTTGAAGAAAAAGTTATAGAATCACAGTGATTTTTTGTCTTGGACTTTGTGCTAAAAGCTATGCCTGCTAGATGGTGGGGTACACATAAACAGTCTATCTCCGAATGGCCACAGTGTAGAAGATTAATGGAGATCATATTTGGAGAAGAGACCAGTTACTTTGATAAGAAGTATACATGACTAACAAATCTTGTGGAACATATTGAGCATTGTCGCAAGAAATGGCAAGAATATCCGTGACAAGAGTGGGTTCATCGATTCATCCACACATTGGAAATGGTACCAAGGTGTTATCTCCGAAAATAATTTATTTTGACAGTATGAAGAATTTAACTCATGCAACGAAGGATGTGAATATCATTGACAGTTTGAAAGCCACTGTTTTTTATTTGGGTGAAAATTTCACAAGTTGTATCTTTCGGTGGCTTAGGTGAGGCTTAGAACATCTCATTAGCCACTGAAAAGGGTCATCTTCGACAGATTAGAAAGGAGTGGAACATATACACTAACCATTGAGAGAACATTTTTGACAGCAGGTCAGAGGTTTAATCCTCTACAAAGCTGGCATTTCGGAGGTTAAGTCCTCTATACCGCCGACACTACGAAGAATCTTGCGGGTTGAAGCACCGACGCATTCAGTTTTGGGGTTTCGATCACCGACAAGTTAGTGGTTTAAAGCACCGATGCATTCAGTTTTGAGGTTTTGATCGTCGATGCATTAGTGGTTTGAGGTGCCGATTGCTGATGCATTAGTGGTTATAGCTTATGATCCTCGATGCTTAACCGTCGCGACGATAGTGGTTTGAAACGATGACATTGCGACAACGTTCAGTTTTGAGGTTCCGATGTTTTAGTGGTTTGAGGTTTCGATCACTGACACATTAGTGGTTAGTCTTCCCGACCTCCGATTCTTAATCGTCATGACGGTAATGGTTTGAAATGCCAACATTGTGGTAGTGTTCAGTTTTGCGGTTCTGATCGTTCAGGTTAGAGCTGCCGATCGCCGATGCTTAACCGTTGCGCCGGTAATGCTAGACGAGATTCGAGTGGGCATGATAGATGAGTTCAGGAAGCCAAAGTATGAATCACAATGCATTACCGAGATCAAAGAAATTAAGCATTTACCGAAAGAGTCTATTTGGGATTTTGAACAGAGATTTAAAACATTAATCGCTAAAGTAAGCTTTCAAATGTTGGACTTACAGCATAAGGAATGGTTTATTGCCGCCTTGTTGCCGCACATCTGAACCCCGTTGATGCAACAGAGGATTGTGTCACAGAAATAAGCTCTGGAGATGAAAATGGAGGTAGAATCCTCACCAATTGGAGGCAGCGACACGGGAATGATGAAAATCTAGTTGCAGCTGGCCAACCTTAAGGTGCAGCTCTAGGACATTAAGAGAGGTAAGGAAGTTCAAGAAGAACTATGGTGTACAAGATGCAGAACATACATACACCATAAAGACAATTGCTTGGCACTCATGAATGACACCACAACAAGAGCGCAGAACCCGATAAACACCCAAGGGATGCCTTGGTGTAGAATATTCTAGACTAGGGGCCACAAGTCCAAAGAATCTCTGTATTTACAGAAGATTGTAAGTGCACCAGCTAGTTTGTATTGTAAATTTTGTAAATCAATAGGCCATGATGAAAAATACTGCAAAGCACTTCAGTTGCTGTAGGGAAATATGGTGGATATCTATTTGATTAAAAATGATGAGCATATACAAGCTGAATGAGCACAGCCTCAGTATCATCCTGCTCAATACCCACCACCAAAATATCAACAACCATAGTACCCTCAACCACAAAACTAGCAAAATCAGTCTCCAAAACAACGACAATACCCTCCACAAAGGGGGGTGGAAATTTTCAAGGCTGAGGACAACAACAAAGAGGAGGAGGATTTGGTCATGGAATAGGCCAAGTCATGTGTTAAAATTATGGGAAGCCAGGAAATTTTTCTTGAGATTTCCAAAGTCCTGCAAAAACATGTACATATTGTAAAGCATTTGATTACACTGTTGGAGAGTGTCTACAACTAATTGAGAAATTGTAGGCTCAAACTGTCATAAATCCCAATCCTGTGCAAAATCAGAATCTAAAACCCAACCAGAGCATTCAGATGATTTATGTCGAGCTGAGAGAACCTCATATTGCCGTGATTACAAGAGATGGTGCTGCGATAGGTGCAAACTAGAATACACAGCAAGGACAACCGTAGCTGAGACCCGTGACATAGAAGAAATCCCCACTAGATGTCCAGAAGGAGAAAGAAGACTTATTGGATGTGTGACTAGAGTTTGTTGATGCTAAGAAAATGTCGACATCTGGACAAGTCAAGACCATGCCCACATTATTTGAATAGCTAATCAGGAAGCAACCAATGAAAAATGTTAGTAAGATTAAAGAATTTTTCAAAGTTGTTTAGCACTAATCAATGATAAAGATGATGTCACAGAACTTATAGTACTGATAGAAGAATCTCCATAGTAACCTGCGACCTAAAAAAAGAGTTAACCATATCGGTAAGAGACTAAAAACAAGCCAAGAACTACAAATCAATGCGCAGATAGGAGACTATGATATGGATTATATCATATTAGATTTGGGATTAGATGTTAACATATTGACAAGAAAAATATGGGAGAGCATGAATAAACCACGACTGGACTGGTCCCCCATTCAATTAAGGCTTGGGAACCAATCGAAGGTTCTACCAATTGGTATATTAACTCAAGTACCTATAGAAGTCGAAGACTTAAGAACATATGCAGACTTTGAAGTAATCGACATTGTCGAGAACACAAATCCATACCCTGCACTTTTGGGAATCGTCTGGGAAATAAACAACCAAAACATTATAAATTTCAAGAAAATGATCTTATCATTTAAAGATTCTGAACTAAGGGTGGTCGTGTAAATCAATCTGCTTGAAGGGCAAAGATATGTCGAGCCAGTAAATAGTGAAGGTCAAGAAAATTACCTAGATCAGTTGTATAATATCATGTCGTCAAAAGAATATTATATCAATCTGACAACTGATGGAAAAATAAGTTGGAGGAATGTAAGTTCTTGCACATCCAATTCAGCTGATGCCCAAAAAAATTGGCTGAACATGTTACATGAAGTCTCCATGAGAATATGTGCAAGAATCACAAGCTCTGTTTGAAGGGTAGGAGCTAAAGCAAGCGAGCTTCCTACATATGAAGGATTACCCAACCTTGCATCTTTTCTGCTAGAGTTTGAAGAAAAAGTTACAGAATCACAGTGATTTTTTGTCTTGGACTTTGTGCTGAAAGCTATGCTCGCTAGATGGTGGGGTACACATAAACAGTCTATCTCTGAATGGCCACAGTGTAGAAGATTAATGGAGATCATATTTGTAGAAGAGCCCAGTTACTCTGATAAGAAGTATACAAGACTGACAAATCCTGTGGAACATATTGAGCATTGTTGCAATAAATGGCAAGAATATCCGTGACAAGAGTGGGTTCATCGATTCATCCACACATTGGAAATGGTACCAAGGTGTTATCTCCCAAAATAATTTATTTTGACAATATGAACAATTTAACTCATGCGACAAAGGATGTGAATATCACTGACAGTTTGAAAGCCACTGTTTTTTATTTGGGTGAAAAATTCACAAGTTGTAGCTTTCGGTGGCTTAGGCAAGGCTCAGAACATCTCGTTAGCCACCGAAAAGGGTCGTCTTCGGTAGATTAGAAAGGAGTGGAACATATACACTAACCATCGAGAGAACATTTTTGACAGCAGGTCGAAGGTTTAATCCTCTACAATGCTGTGTTTCGGAGGTTTAGTCCTCTATACCGTCGACACTACAAAGAATCTTGCGGTTTGAAGCGCCGACGCGTTTAGTTTTGGGGTTTCGATCACTGACAAGTTAGTGGTTTAAAGCGTCGACGCGTTCAGTTTTGAGGTTCCGATCATTGACGCATTAGTGGTTTGAGGTGCCGATCACCGATGCATTAGTGGTTATAGCTTTTGATCGCCAATGCTTAACCATTGTGACGGTAGTGGTTTGAAACGCCGACACTATGGTAGCGTTCAGTTTTGAGGTTCCGATGTTTTAGTGGTTTGAGGTTCTGATCGCCGACACATTAGTGGTTAGTCTTCCCGACCTCCGATGCTTAATCGACGTGACGGTAATGGTTTGAAATGCTGACACTGCGGCAGTGTTTAGTTTTGAGGTTTCGATCATTCAGGTTAGAGATTTCGATCGCCAATGCTTAATCATCGCACTGGTAGTGGTTTAAATCAACGACACTGTAGCCACATTCAGGTTTGAGGTTTCGATCATTCAGGTTAGAGATTTTGATCGCCGATGCCTAACCATCGTGCTGGTAGTGGTTTAAATCGCCGAAACTATGACCACATTCAGGTTTGAGGTTTTGATCATTCAAGTTAGAGATTTTGATCGTCGACCACGGTAACAGGGTAGAAAACTTCGGCGGATTAAGTAAGAAAGATCACATCAGTTAACCGCCGAAACGATGGCTTTTGGCGGATAAATTACAGTGGACCAGTAGCAGTGAATACTAGTGACTACTTTAGTTATTTAATGTTCAAATCAGTGAACTAAATCTTCATCATAGTTAGACAAATAGTTAGGTAGGGTTTGAAACCCTAATTTGGAAAAACTATCACTTTTGAGTATTTTTGTGAAAGCAGATCAAAGTTTCAGGATCTGTACTTTTGTAAAAAGGATATAAAACCTAAGATCGATTTGATAATAAAGGTTCGACTTCAGGGATTTATAAGCCTATTCTATTGTCAAGCTTCTCGTCTTGTTCATTCTGAAATATAAGCTCTTTTGTTATGATTGGTTCAGCCATCATCTTTATCTTTACTGTACTTATGCCTGAATGTGTATTTAGGTTATTTTCAAGTTGATTAATAGCTAATAGTTGTCATCCTATAGGTGAGTTAATGTGATTTGATTTATAAGTACCATCCTTGTCAGGATTTAGCTATTTATATGCATTTGTTTTGTATGTAAGTCTGCCAGCTTGATGAGTTCTCCATCCCTGCACCTTATTCTCAAACTACTGAACAAGTTGTAACTAAAAGCCTTGTAATTGAGTGAGCTTCATGCATGTCTTGAGAGTGGTAGGTTATATAGGTCACATGACTTGATCCATATCAGAAAACCCTAAAAACATTTTAAGTTACCAGGCATCCTCGAGCTACAACCTAGAGGAGTTCCCTGGAGTGATAACACAAGGAATTGGTACACATTAGTGGAAATGTGAAGAGGAACTGTCAAATGGGAATGTAACACCCCGGTTTTGACCCCGTTTACATTAAATGCATATGATGTATATATTGTAATTAAACATGGTGTGGAGCTAAGGGAAAAATCCCCACCATTGATTTATAGTTTTATGTTTCGGTGATTAAAATCGATGCCGATGGTATTTTGTGCTAGACAGGCACGTTATAATCATGGACACCATGTACATATGCATTTTAATTAAAATACCCAAAACCAGCTATGTCAATGCAACCATAATGAGAAGGGGCATGATTTCCTAGGGATAAGGGGGGGGATGTTTAACCTTTGGGTCCATTGGGAAACAACCATGTGTCACAAGATGAACCCATCTAGCTGCCAACCACCTTTTTGTCTTACTCATCCTTTCCTTGTCTCATCCACCGATCGACTTAATTCCCCATGAGATTGGTTGGGGCAGTTATTTCCTTGAGGGACGTATGCATGGGCAGCCGTCAACGATTGGCAGGAATGTCAGTACTTTGACCACATGCATGCCCAGAGAGGCAGATCACATTTAGTTCCTCACGTGGATAGGAAGAACCTCATTCCACTCTCATGCAGTTGTTGTTGTCTTCCTCACGCAGGAGAAAGCTTGGCCTCAGGCAGATATTGGTGTTCTGCATTTCCCCTTTCACGATTTGGGTATGTGTGGTGATTTTCCTTCACGTTGGTGCCATTTTCATCATTCTACACATGCTGGGAAAATCATTGTTGTTTTCTCCATGAATTTTGGGTGTTGTGAGTCGTTTTGGCCACGTTAGGGCCATAAACGACTTTGGAATTTGATTTCCTTAGTCTGAGCTGTTTTAACCAATTGACATACCTGATCTGGTCTCTGTGGTGTCTTTTCCTTCAAATTCTAGAACCATGAATTGCTGCGTATTCTGTGGTTGTTGGTATTTGGACTGTTTGGGAGTGAAAATGGAGCTTGAGTGTGCTTGATAAACCTAGTGTGTGCAGAAGACTCACAAACATAGCTAGAGGGATGGTTTCTTCTCTACACCCCGTGAATAGCACTGGAAGGGAAGTCATGGCCTGAGGGAATGTGCAACAGAGAAGGGGATGATTCCTTGTGTTGGGTGTGTGTGGATGTCTTAGAAGTTAGGCTAGCTATGGTGTAGGTGTGCTTAGCTCTTCAATGAGTCCACAATCTTAGCAGCCAGTGTTTCCAGCTCTTGATAGCCTGATAAAGCCAACTCTGTTGTCTTGGATATGTATTGTTGTGTATCCTTGGCTGCATGTGATCCTGCTAGTTTCCCTTTACTCCTTGTGGAATCATGCCCAGCTCAGGGGTGGCAGTGTTGCTGAAAGATTGATGAGCACAATGGCCTATGGTTGGGTGGAGCATTGCAGCGACATAGCTGGTTGCGGGACAAGATTTTTGAAGATAAGTATTCTTGTGCTTAATTCCCTGCAACTGTGTTTGTTTTATAAACCGATTTGAACAAGTTAAATGCTGTTAATGTGTTGAATGAAGTGTAAATGCTTCCGCTATATATTGAATGTTTATGCATCACTGTGTATGCTTATTTCCAATGCATTTTTATATCATGTTTATAAGGCTAGTTTGCCCAGATTAGATAGCTAGCAGCTATGTTTGTCACGTCCTCTCTGCCGAGTAGAGGGGTGGGGATGTGACAGTGTGGTATCAGAGCCCAAGGTTGCAGCAGTGGGCCCCAATGGGCTGAGTTGAGCAGTTATCATAGGTGGGATTCAACCCCTGTGAGTATTCAGCTGATAGCAACAGACAGAGGAAATTTTCTAAGTATCGAAAAACCTCTTTAGCGGCTGAGAAATATCCAAGCCGAGCCACTGTAGCAGTTGAGGAGGCAGAAGAAGAGCTGCAACAATGGCTGTGTTGTTCCCTCTTATCGGTACAACGGGCGGTTATTGTCGATTGAGCCTCAACAGCTACAGAAAGTTGTATGCCCAGTCGCAACGATGGTCAGACATGAGATGAAATTCGAGTCGCTACGCTATAGGTGTAAGTTTGAATTGGAGCCAATGTGTGGCGGAAGGAAGTCGGAGTTTGGGCCGCAAAAGAAAAAATTGTGAAATTTTGGTAAGTATAGAAAAAAATCAGAGAAATATTCCTGATGCATGGCGGTGACAGGAAGCTAGGGATGGAGCCGCAATGATGGCTGAGAGTGGAAAATAGTGCCTATGCCCATCGGCTGGACCGAGCCAATGTATCGGGTAAAAAGCCAGGAATTCTCTAGTAAAGTGGTGACTGAGGAAGAAATAACAAGCCGACGATGACAGACGAAAGTTGATGATCGAGTCGCTACAGTGGATGAAAATTAGAGTTTGAGCCGCAACGACGGCTGATGGAAAAGGAAGAAGAAGCCTACGGGTTAGAAATGAAGATGGAGGCGCTATGGTGGATGAAAATTGAGGATCGAGCTGCTGTAGCGGGTGAAAGTTTAAAATTTTTCCGATGCAGCGGGTGAAAATTTTTGAAAATTCGCCGAATCAGGGAAATTCAATAGGGTTTGTCAGTGGGATTTCAGGCATAGGAAAAATGGAAAATGGCAGTAGGGTTATGCGCTAGGTTGCGTGGAATCGAATAATTTACAAAAAAAAAATGAGGGCCCATTGACCCCCGTTGTCCCCTTTAGACAGTCATTATTTGGGAAATAAAATTTTATGTTTTGACAAAATTGTCAATGTATGATTTTTCCAAGTAAAGGTAAGTAATGTATAATTCATGTGAATGTTATGTGGCTAACAGTTGTATGTACTAACACATTTTGTAGAATTATTGTTGCCTTTAAAGGCAACATTCCAGATAGTGTAGTTTAGTAAAGGGAGTCTTGGTTCAACCATGAGAACCCATGGTAGATATGATGCATGGGATTCCTACGAATGTGCGCGAGATGCCATGGGGGAAAATGTCCGAGTTGGAAATGATGATATATAGTCTAATGGAAGGATATTTCAAGAGACTCCACCAGACATTGCAGCTACCGTGAGAAGCCTGATTAAATCCTAGGAAGAGCAACATCAGTTGAATGCTTCTATGTTGCAAAGTTTGATATACTTGCAAAGAAAGATGGACTCTAGACATGGTACAATAAAACCAAAAGGTATTAAGAGCAGTACCAGAAGAAGAAGAAATACTTCTAGTAGATCATTTGAATCAGAAGAATCCAATGGGGATTCAATCCCTTCTTCTCACAAGAGCAAGAGAAAGAGGCGCCACATGGATTGCTCTCGAGATGAATTCAAGAAGGCTAAACCTCATACGTTTTATGGTGAGGTAAATACTGGACAAGAGGATGAATCATGGCTTCTTGGGATAAAGAAGTACTTCCAAGTTCAAGATAATTCAGGAAACATGAAGGCAAGGGTCACCATATTCAATCTGAATGGAAGGGCATCCATTTGGTGGGAGCACTTCAAGCAAGTAAAGAGGATCAGTGAAAGGAGACTTAAGTGGAAGCAGTTCAAGAAGTGTTTCAAGTAGAAATACCTCTCTGACAGGAATTATGATGACAAGAATAAGGAGTTCCATGAGCTAAGATTGGGACAATAGACCATGGAAGAATATGCAAATAAGTTCTTGGAACTATTGAGGTATTTCAGGTACATCAAAGATGAAAACATGAAGATCCAACATTTCTTGAGTGTATTTCCTCAGTCCTACAAAGCCAAAATTGAGTTTTATGAACCTAGAACTCTGGAAGAAGCAATAAGAAAGGATAAGTATTGCTATGAACAAACCAAAGGAAAACTTGATTACCAGAAGACATGGAAGGACAAAAGGAATGAGAAGTCTGACCAAAGGAAGAAAGGTTTCAAACCTTCTAACTTCAGGAATCAGCAAAAGCAACCATTCCAAGCTGAGAAGCAGCCATCAGAGTGATGGGGGAAAAACCTAAAGAGCCACAATAGAATAGAGGACCACTCCGATGTTGGAAATGTGGAGGCCCCCACATGCACAGGAATTGTCAATTTGAGAATGAGAATGCAAGGCCAACTTACAACCTTCAAGAGGCAGAGACAGTGGGTCAAGTAGCAAGAGTCGTCCCTAGGATTTATGAAGCACTGGAGGACTGCCAGGCAGATCACCAGTCAACTGTGGTTGAAGTTGCAGGTAAGGTTGTTGAGCAATCTGTTTCTATTTTGATTGACCATGGTTCTACTCATAGTTACATCACTCCTAGAGTAGTGGATATTTATGCTTTGAAGAAAGTAAAGCATAGAAAATCTTGGTTAGTTCAACTAGCCACTGCAACTAAGAGAAAGGTTAGTGAAATTGTAGAGAAATGTCCATTGGTTATGAATGGATTGGTCACTTGTGTACATCTGAATGTTCTATCACTTGGTTCCTATGATGTTCTCATTGGAATGGATTGGTTATAAGCTCACAAGGTAAATCTTGATTATTATAATAAGACTTTTGAATGCATGGATGAAGAAGGAAACCCGAGAGTTGTAAGAGGCATTCCAAAGGTGGTTTCTGTGAGGCATATTTCAGCTATGCAGCTAAATAAATTATGTAGGAAAGGTTGCGAGTTATATGCAACCCATATTTTGGAGGAAACAGAGAATGAAGCTCCTAGGTTGGAGGATTTTCATGTGTTACAGGAATTTAGGGATGTGTTTCCTGATGAGATTCCAGGGCTTCCTCCGAAAAGGGACATTGATTTCACAATTGAATTTGTGCCAGGAGCAGAACCAATGTCCAAGACAACCTACATAATGAATACACCATAAATGCTAGAGCTAAAGATGCAACTACAAGAGTTGTTGGAAAAGGGGTATGTTAGACCAAGTGTGTCTCCTTGGGGAGCACCAGTTCTATTTGTAAAGAAGAAATATGGTACACTTTCATTGTGTATCGATTATAGAAAATTGGACAAAGTCACTATGAAGAATAAGTATCCTTTTCCTAGGATTGATGATCTCTTTGATCAAATGAGGGGAGCAAAAGTATTCTCCAATATTGACTTGAGGTCTGGTTACCATCATGTTAGAATCAAGTATGAAGACATTCATAAGAAAACCTTTAGGACAAGGTATGGACATTATGAGTTTGTAGTGGTACCATTTGGTCTCACAAATGCACCAGCTACATTTATGTGCCTTATGAATAGTGTCTTCATCAAGTATTTGGACAAGTTTGTTCTTGTTTTCCTTGATGACATTCTTATCTATTCTAAGAATGAGGAAGAGCATGAAGAACATTTGAGGTTGGCATTGCAATTGCTCAGGGAGCACAATCTGTATGCAAATTTGAGCAAATGTGACTTCTATAGAGATAGAATTCAATATTTGGGTCACATTATCTCAGAAGAGGGTATATCAGTAGACCCTGAGATGATTGAATCCATTATGAATTGGCCTACTCTGAGGAATGTGACAGATGTAAGATCTTTTATGGGACTTGTAGGATATTATAGGAGATTCATTGAAGGATTCTCCAAGGTTGCACATGCCATCACTTCCTTGCAAAGGAAGGGTATAAAGTTTGAACGGACATCGAAGTGTGAAGAAAGCTTCCAGCGGTTGAAGAATATTCTCACAAGTGCACTAGTCTTGAAATTTGCAGACCCAGAGAAAGATTTTGTGGTGTGTACTGATGCATGTAACGAAGGACTAGGAGGAGTTATTATGCAGGACAACCACGTGATATGCTATGAGTCAAGAAAGCTGAAGGAGCATGAGAAGAACAATGCCACTCATGATCTATATCTTGCAGCCATAGTACATGCTCTCAAGATGTGGAGGCATTACTTGATGGGCAGGAGATTTGAGCGAAGGACAGACCATTGTGGTTTGAAGTACTTGTTTGATCATCCAACGTTAAATGCTAAGAAAGCTCGATGGCTGGATTTTTATGTGAGTTTGATTTTGAAATCAAGCACACAAAAGGAAAGGAGAACAAGGTAGCTGATGCACTCATTAGAAAGGTGCAGGAAATGCACGTGGCATCTCTTAGTATTTTCCAGTTAGATTTGAGACATCAGATTGTTAATCATACTGCTGGAGATGAATTGTATGAGTAGGTAAAAGATAAGTTGCAGCAACAAATTATTGAGAAAAGGTATGAGGGATATAAATTGGAAGAAGATGGATTTATTACTTATAAGAACAGAGTCTATATTCCAATTATAGCAGATTTGAGGAGAGTTGTTATGGATGAGATCCATCAAGCTCCATATTCTGGTCACCTAGGATATCAGAAGACAATTGCTACAGCCAGAAAGTAGTACTTTTGGCCAGGAATGAAAAAGGACATGGCTGAATATATTTTAAGGTGCATGAGATGTCAGTAGGTAAAGGTTGAGCATCGTCACCTAACAGGTTTGTTGCAGCCTTTTCCAGTTCCAGAATGGAAATGGGAAGTTATTTCCATGGATTTTATTACAGGATTGCCAATGACTTGGAGACAACATGATTCCATCATGGTTGTGGTGGAAAAGTTGAAAAAGGCAACACATTTTATACTGGTTAAGTCTATGCATAAGACCGATGACATTTCAAAGATATTCATGTAGAAGATTTTCAAATTGCATGGATTGCCTAAAGCAATAATTTATGACAGAGATCTCAAGTTCAATTCCAATTTCTGGAAGGGTTTGTTTGCAGATTTGGGTACAAAGCTAAACTTCATCACTGCCTACCATCCTCAGACTGATGGATAGACAGAGAGAGTGAATCAAGTGCTTGAAGACATGCTTCGCATGCATGTGATGGACAATCCAACCAAGTGGGAAGATTACTTACACTTTGTAGAGTTTTCTTACAACAATGGACATCAAGCATCCTTGGGGACGAGTCCATATGAAGCTTTGTATGGAATAAGGTGTAGGACATAAGTGACATGGGATAATCTAGTGAACAAGGTTGTGCTTGGGCCAAAATTTCTCAAGGAAATGGATCAATAGGTTGTTTTGATCAGGCATAATCTAAAAGTAGCCCAGGACAGACAGAAAAGCTATGCGGATAAGCATAGGGTGAACATAGAGTTCAGTGTTGGGGATCATGTTTGCCTGAAAGTGAGGGCAAAGAAGAGTTCCTTGAAGCTTGGAAGTTGTGCCAAGTTGCCACCTATATATTGTGGGCCATTTGAAGTGCTCGAAAGAATAGGGTTAGTTGCATATAGACTTGCATTACCTGCTAGCACTAGAGCTCATAATGTTTTCCATGTTTCTTTGCTTAAGAAATATGTACATGATCCTAACCATGTGATAAATTGGGATGTGATTCAGGTGGAACCCGAGGGATATTTCCAAATCAAGCCAATGCACATCCTCGACAGGAAGGTCATAATGCTCCGGAACCAAGCCATAAGGCAGGTAAAGGTGCAATGGGAGCGCTACGGTCCTGAAGAGGCTATGTGGGAGCTGGAGGATGCCATGTGATTGGCACATCCATTTTTGTTCGATTCTATGGAGCACTGAGGCAATGCCAGTGTATCATTTTTGTTCAATTTTGTAAAGCACTGAGGACAATGATATTGAAGGGGGAGGGGAATGTAACACCCCGGTTTTGACCCCGTTTGTATTACATGCGTATGATGTATATATTGTAATTAACCATGGTGTGGAGCTAAGGGAAAAAGCCCCACCATTGATTTATCATTTTATGTTTCAGCGCTTAAAATTGATGCCGATGGTATTTTGTGCTAGCCAGGCACGTTGTAATCATGGAAACCATGTACATATGCATTTTAATTAAAATACCCACAACTAGCTATGTCAATGCAACCATAATGAGAAGGGGCATGATTTCCTAAGGATAAGGGGGGGATGTTTAACCTTTGGGTCCATTGGGAAATAGCCATGTGTCACAAGATGAACCCATCTAGCTGCCAACCACCTTTTTGTCTTACTCATCCTTTCCTTGTCTCATCCACCAACCGAATTAATTCTGCATGAGATTGGTTGGGGCAGTTATTTCCTTGAGGGACGTATGCATGGGCAGCCATCAGTGATTGGCAGGATCGTAAGTCATTTGACCACACGCATGCCCAGAGAGGAAGATCACATTTAGTTCCTCACATGGACAGGAAGAACCTCATTCCACTCTCACCCAGCTGTTTTTGTCTTCCTCACGTGGGAGTAAGCTTGGACTCAGGCAGATATTGGTGTTCTGCATTTCCCCTTTCATGATTTGGGTCTGTGTGGTGATTTTCCTTCACGTTGGGGCTGTTTTCATCATTCTACCCAGCCTAGGAAAATTGTTGTTGTTTTCTCCACGAATTTTGGGTGTTGTGAGTCGTTTTGGCTACGTTAAGGCCATAAACGACTCTGGAATTCGATTTGCTTAGTTTGAGCCATTTTAACCAATTTCCATACCCGATTTGGTCTGTATGGTGTCTTTCCCTTCAAATTCCAGAATTGTGAATTGCTGCGTATTCTGCGGTTGTTGGTCTTTGGACTGTTTGGGAGTGAAAATGGATCCTGAGTGTGCTTGATAAACCTAGTGTGTGCAGGAGCCTCACAGACAGAGCTAGAGGGATGGATTTCTTCTCTACACCCCCTGAATAACACTAGAAGGGAAGTCATGGCTTGATGGACTGTGCAACAGAGAAGGGGATGATTCCTTGTGTTGGGTGTGTGTGGATGTCTTAGAATTCAGGCTAGCTCTGGTGTAGGCATGCTTAGCTCTTCAGTGAGCCCACTAGCTTAGCAGCCATCGTTTCCACCTCCCGATAGCTTGATAAATCCAAATCCATTGGCTTGGCTATGTATTGTTGTGTATCCTTGGTTGTGTGTGATCCTACTAGTTTCCCCTTACTCCTTGTGGAATCATGCCCAGCTCGGGGGTGGTAGTGTTGCCGAGATATTGATGAGCACATTGGCCTATGGTTGGGTGGAATGCTGCAATGATGTAGCTGGTTGTGGGACAAGCTTTCCTGAAGATAAGTATTATTGTGCTTAATTCCCTACAACTGTGTTTGTTTTATAAACCAATTTGAATAAGTTAAATGCTGTGAATGTGTTGAATGAAGTGTAAATTCTTCCATTGTATATTGAATGTTTATGCATCACTGTGTATGCTTATTTCCAATGCATTTTTATATCATGTTTATAAGGCTAGTTTGCCAAGATTAGATAGCTAGCAGTTATGTTCGTCGCATCCTCTCTGCTGAGTAGAGGGGTGGGGACATGACAGGGAAAGTTTAGTTACAAGATTCACCCAAACATTTGAGTTCACAAGTGAATATTCGATAGTCCACACTGTGCTACAAATAATTAGGGAAAATATATTTGAAGAAATCCCAATCACAAATACCAATTATTACCATCGATGTAGCACGTAAGTCCACCACTAGATGGAATGCTACAATATTGCAGGAGAACGGGGTGACAAGGATCCACTTGAGATAAGCATACCTGAGTCAGAAGGTATGCGTGTAGTGGAAGGAGTTGGTATGTGCCTAGATACAGCCTATCCTACTCACTACGACCCGATCATTTGATTAAAAAAAAAATGAATGACAACAACATGTTGGATATCATTAAAGTCACAAAGTCCAAGAGAAATTGATGATGAGATTTTTGGTCACATATGGATTTATGAAAATAACTACCATTTAAAGTGATAGATATTTAGCGGCATAACACAAAAAGTTTCATTAATAAGCTCGCAGTACACCCATGTTCCTGAAAGGACGGATTCCTTTCTGATTAATTGTTCACGCATGCGAATAACGACTAGAGAAAGTTGAGGTATACTATTAGAATTCACCACCAAGACTCCTTTCATACTGTATGCAAAAGAAGAGCACTACTTTTGTCTACAACCTTGAGAGCCGAAATGGTGTGGTCGTAGTATGGTCATTTCCATTTCCAGAAAAAGCACAATTGAGTTTGAGCCTCCATCACTCCCCTTAGTTATGGAAGACACCGCTGTTTATATCCCACCATAGACGGAAGGGCCACTAGCCGCTCAACAGACGATGCCAGCTACTGAACAAGCTAATCCAGGAATAGAGCCGAATGCTAGTAAGCCATCTGAAAAAAATAGGTCAGGTCCATCTAGAACCAAATGGTGAAAACACACTAGTAACAAAAAGAGAAAGGGAAACACATCAACACCTCCAGGGCCACCCCCATCAGTAGAGGAAGATTCTGAGACAAGAAATTTTATGCCACCTTATGTCCCTCCCAGACGCAGGGATGCACAGAGAGTTACAATCCCAAAGAGGACAGGGGCCCCACTAATAGTGCCACTAATATCTAATGGAGTGAAGGTGCTGAAGGATATTATGCCGAATGTGAGAAACATATCTTATGCTGATCATGATACGAAGAGACAAACAAACCTGGACCGCCAAAACTACATGGATATTGTGCAGGACACACCTGATGCGCCCAAACGATTTGTTGCAAAGGAATGGGCTAGGGGATTGGAACAATCTGGCATATTATCGCTGCTATATATGGCACATTTTGGCTGAAGTACACCAATAAACACATGTGTTAAGAAATTATTGATATATTTTCATGGTGGGATTTTATGGCTAGGAAATCCTATACCTATAGATATTGAACTGATTGCAATCATCACAGGCCTATCATCCACAGGAAGGGACCCATCGCCACTTCTAAAAATAGATCAAGAAGTGGCGATAGCTGCGTGGATGAAGAAAAAATATAACATAGTAAGAAGTAAAAGAGGATTTATGATTGAGTCCATTAATAATGACACTATTCGCTTTGCTGCAAAATTATTTGCATCCAATTTACTTCATAAAATGCGTTCGGATCAGTGCACTTCGGGGGCAATTACGCTTGCAGAACTTTGTGTAGAGGGAGTTTAGATCAATTGGTGCCAATTCTTGTTGAATGAGCTCATACAAGATGCCATTGATGCACAGGAAAAGGGTAGGGCATTTCACTACTCATGCTTGTTAATTTTAATTTCATTTATATCATGGTGCAACCCACCAAACTTCCAAGGGGTAGATTTTCTAGTAAACTAGAGGGGAGCAAGATATCGGAACTTTTTGTTTGAGAAGGACAAAAAGGACCAGCAGAAGGAAAATAATATTGAATTCATTATGGATGGAGAAGCTATAAGGCACCAGGTAAAGAACATGTACATGTTAGATAGCACCACTATTCAACAATTTCGTTAGGTTGTTAGATTTTAGATTGGCCCACACCATATTAATATGCAACCATGCCAACGCCAACATCGTCAAAGTTTTCCAACCAAATTCATAATGACAGAGGAGGAAGTGGAAGAAATTGTTAATGATTAGCCAAAGGAATGGCATGTTCTAGTGCTAGAAGATCAACTTCGGTAAGAAGAATAACAATTACAAGAAGAGAACCCAGATGAGGGGAAGGAAGAAGAAGATCCACTAGAGGATTTGGACTGTGCAGAGAGTCATTCCCTGTCGATACCGACAGACCCAAAAATAGAAAATGAAGGGGGGGGGACCTCATAAAGAACAAGTACAGTCCATAAGAAAGAAAAAGAAGATGAAGGCTGACAAAAACGCAAATACCATCATCTTGGACAACAAATACGTGCAAATGATGACTGAGGCAATAAATGAAGCAACAGAGACCAGCTTCAAAACCATAGAAGAGCGACATGAAGAAATTTTAGGTATGGTTACTAGCCTACTTAAAGTATTGTGTAAAGTGGTTGAAGATGTTAAAATTGTTGTCGATTGTCCAGTCCCAACCATGGAGTCACAAGACCCACCAGGGAATTCAAAAATGGAACAAACTGCAATACCTGTTCCAGTCCCACCAATAAAGGTTGAAGTGGCAGGAGGAGTTGTCGATCTAGGAACTCCAGAGTTTAATGATGTTGCTAGGGACATCAACTATATGACCATAGATTTCTCTTCCATGGAGATAACTGAGGTATAAGCAATACAGAGTGCTATAACTACAAAAATAAAACTAAGTGAACATACCTTGGCCAAGTAAGTGAATGCTACAAATAAAAATATCAAGAAATTGAAACTAGTAGTATAGGAAACTTAACAGAAGATGAAGGAATGGGAAGCAAATAGTCAGAAAATTGACAAGGTAGTAGCACTGGCTTGTAAGAACTTTGTAGCAGAGGGAATAACAAAGGAAATGACACCAGACACCAAATTCATTCGACTTAGTGAAATAACGACTTATCTTAGGAAGAAGGTTACAAATCTTGAAGAGTAGGTAAAACCAAGCACACTTTCAGAAGTGCTGGAGAAAAGAAGAGAAACAACAATTGAAATTGTGAAGAAGATAGAAGAAGCAAAAGAAATATGTGCCAAGTCTCTTAGACTTGGGAAGCCCTAATGGATGATGAGAAATCATAGAAGAGAAAATGAGCTGACTACGTTTGAAGTAAAAATTATGCAGATAAGGAATGATATGACGAAGCTACCCTTAACACAGAAAATGGCTAAGGTGATGGAGATGAGGAAATCACAGCAGCAAATGACAGTGTTGCACACACAACAACGACATCGTGAGGAGAAAGTGGAAGAGTTGTAGGTTGAAGCAGAAAAAGTTACATGTATAATTCATCATGTACATTAGAAGGTGTGCGATGTAGCGACATCATTAGAGAAGGTCATGTCAAAACATGTTAGTTCCGACCTAGTGGAGAAATTGCAGAATAAAGAAGAAGAAGTGCACATAGAAGCAGAGTGAGTAGTGAAAATCATGGAATATTTTCAAAGCAAAATCAACACAAGTAAAAACATGGAGGAATAGCTTTGAGTGGCTCTAGACGAGCCATAGGTGAGTATTGGGGGCATGTTGGGCATAGGGACAATAAGGAATAATTCAATCAAAATTCTTCCTAAGTATGGAGAAGATCTAAAGGAGAAGAAGAAGGAGCTATGACGAAGTAGCGACAGTAAAGCATGAAGAGAAAGGAAACTGTGAGAAGGGAAGTGAAAGGAAGTAAGAAGAAGAGAAAGAGGTGCCATAAGAGGAAGCTGCGCCAAAAGAGGAGGAGGTTTCGAAGAGGAAGCTGCACTAGAAGATGAAGCCACGACAGAAGGAAGGTACGACAGAATATCAGCAACAGAAGGTGTGCAAGTAGCATATTGACTAGAAAATGATAGTAAGGTGTAATGCTTAGAAAGTGATAGGCCTTAACGATTATGGGTACGAGTTTGGCTAGAGCCGGCATAAACCGAATGTATGAAGACATCTCTATAAGTTAGGCCGTTAGTGCCTCCTGTTAGGTTTTATTAGAATAGGAAAGACAACCTGTTGGTTGGACATAGGAAGTCGACTGAGAAAGTGACATAAAAAGAGTCAATATCGCTTCTGTATGAGTCTGTATCGAGTATGTATTGAATCTGTATTGAGTCTCTAAGGAGGATATAAAGGAGAGAACCCAAGATATATGTGGGTGAGACTCTAAAGTTGGAATTTGATTAGATAAATAATTTGTAGCTGAGTGTGCAGAAGAGTAGCAAGGGTTGAGTCGATCTAGGTTGTGTGCAGATCATTAGTAGACAAAAGTAGGAAGAGAACAGAGAGAATATTAGAGAGCATGAGAGGGAGAAAGAGTCTATAAAGATAGAGAAGAAGATATGGAACAAAGTCTGCAACTTAGTGTGCATATATTTCCTCATGCCAGATGAAGAGCACCTTGTGGTTTTTTCCTGGATGGGTTTTCATGTTATATTCTGTGTATATGTGTGAATGTTGAATGTGTTTGAAATACTTGTGTAAATGTTGTTGACACGTACCCATACACCTGACAGATATGAAAAATAAAAAAAATAAATTATTTCTTCTTCTTTAAAAACAATCATGGGTCATGTAACATCCTAAATCATTCATTCTGAAGCTCAGATGATTCTTTAACAGTCGTTCCACCCTTAACAGATTCCTTCCACAACTAGAAATGTCTTTTCTTCCCTTCATAGGACCTTTTTGACTTTCGCCTTCCAAATTCCATGGGCAGACTCCGGGTAGAAGAACTCAATTTACGACGTAATCATTTGTTTGTTTTCCACTTTCCAATTTCCACCTTCTGCATTCCATAGTGGATTTTAGGGTGTGAAAATCCCAAAATACTTACCTTTACCAGTTGGCTTTCCACTTCCCGCCTTCTGCCTTCCGCTTTTCGCTGCGGATTCTGGGGTGCGGAAAACCAACATTTTGCCTTATTTCTTTTTTTGTTTTCCGATTTCCGCTTCCCGCCTTCCGCATTCTGTGGTGGATCCCGGGGTGCAGAAACGCTTAAGTCAATGCATTTTGACTCTGCAACCAAGCTTCTAGCCTCCATGAACTTAAGAAAAATGCATTGGAAACCAAAAGGCACACGCAGGTGTAAAATGCAGGAAGGTATAATAGTAGTAAACTCTGCTTGAATATTCATCAGGAATTCAAAACATTCATAGTAATTCCAAAAAAAATACATTGCAGAATTAAAATAACGAGAGAATACTTATCTTGAAGATGAAGTTGCCCCATAACTAGCTATGTTGCTACAACGTTCCACCCAACCATAGGCTAGTTGTGTTCATCAATCTATCAACACAACTACCACCCCCAAGCTGGGCATGATTTCCATAAGGAACTAGGGAACAACAGGCTCACACATAGCTAGAACACATCAAAACACAACCAAGCCAATATACAGTTGGGTTTATTGGGATGTCCAGCCAAGCTGACACACCATTGGGTTTATCAGGCTGAAGGCAGTGAGTGACACATAACCAGTATTCACCTTTAGGTCCAGCCAAGCCAACTAACAGTTGGGTTTATCAAGCTGCACGCACACATGGCCAAAATGTACATCAAGACTTAACCATGTCAACTAACAGTTGGGTTTATCAGGATGCTAAGGTAGTTGAAAGGAAGAATCGCTAAGCTAGTGAGCTCATTCACAGAAATGGGGACACCTCCACAATATCTAGCTATCTTGGCATCCACAATACCAACACCTAACCCAAGTAAGTATCCCCTTCTCTGCTACACAGTCCCTTAGGCCATACCTTCCCTTCCAGTGCTCTTCAGAGTGTGCATGGAAGATTCACTAGCCACTCTTATATTTTTTTGAGTTTTCCCTCTACAATAGGTTTATCAAGCCAATTATGCGTCTATTCCACTCCTAATTCTTGCATATAGGTCAAACCCAAACCAATGTACACATAACATCAAACCACAAGATAACACAACAAAATAAGGTTCCACTCTGTAACACAGACAACCAGGGTTCCCAACTACTTTGTAATACCAAAAGACAAGGTTCCAGCCAAGGATAGATGAAGATATACACTACAGAACGTGAAACTAATGCCTCTACTAGCTCTTGCTACATCTTCAAGATGATACCCTTCGTTGCGTGAATGAGGAAGAACTGATAATAATGAATCATTCTCGATCAATGAGGAGTATGGAATGGGAACACATTCTTCTAATTTCTTGCCCCAGAAGCAAGAATACGGGTTTCTAGAGACTGCAGGATTACCCATGCACGACATCAACTGCTATGCCACTCCCTGCCCAAGGAATTAACTGCCTCAACCAACTTCTGGAAGAATTGAATCAGATTGAGTGCAGAGGAAAAAAATGGTAGTTGAGAGTTTATGGGTTCTCGCATTGACATTTGGCTTAACCCTATTGGCTCAAGGGTTCAAATAACTCCCCTCCCTATTGCTTGTGTGGAATAATGCCCCGATCTCTTTCATTGCATTGCATAGTTAGTTGTGGTTGTTTTATTAAATTGCATATTTACATGATACCTTCAAAATATACTGTTCCTGGATAGCACTATAACCATCGGCATGGATCTTTAATCGACGATACATAAAACACCAAATCGATGGCAGGGCCTTGGCTTTGAGCTCCTCACCATGATCTAATAACATTATTTACATCATGTACAATTTTAATACCATGGGGTCAAAACTGGGGTATTACATTCCCCTCCCCCTACATTAGCATTGTACTCAGTGCTCTGGGAAATTGAACAAAAAAGGATGTGCCACTCTCATGGAATCCTCCAACTACCATGTATCCTCATTGATACCGTAGTGTTTCTATTGCACCTTTACCTGTCCAACGGCTCGGTTTCAGAGCAATGTGAAATTCTTATCGAGGATGCTCAATGGCTCAGTTTGGAACTCTCCCTCGGGTTCCACTTGGATCAAATCCCAATTAATCACATGGTTAGGATCATGTACATATTTCTTAAGCAAAGAAACATGAAAAACAATATGAGCTCTAGTGCTAGCAAGAAATGCAAGCCTATATGAAACTGGCCCTATTCTTTCAAGCACTTCAAATGGCCCACAATATCTAGGTGATAGCTTGGCACAAATCCCAAGCCTCAATAAACTCTTCCTAGGCCTCACTCTCAAATAAACATGATCCCCAATACTGAACTCCCTGTGAACTCTATGCTTATCTGCATAGCTCTTCTATCTATCTTGGGCTACTTTCAGGTTCTCCCTGCTCTTTGCAACCTCTTGTTCCATCTACTTAAGCAACTCTGGACCAAGCATAATCCTATTCACTGGATTATCCCAAGTCATTGATGTCCTACACCTTCTTCCATACAAGGACTCATATGGACTCATTCCTATGCTTGCTTTCCATTATTATATGCAAATTCTACCAAGTGTAAATAATCCTCCCACTTGGTTGGTTTGTCCATTACATACATGCGAAGCATGTCTTCAAGCACCTGATTCACTCTCTCTATTTTCCCATCGGTTTGAGGATGGTAGGCGGTGCTAAAGTTTAGCTTTGTGCCAAAATCTGCAAAAAGAGCCTTCCAAAAGTTGGAAGTAAACTTGGTATCGCTGTCAGAAATGATTGCCTTAGGAAATCCATGCAATATGAAAATCTCTTTCATGAAGATATTTGCAATGACATCAGCTTTATATGTGGAATTAACTGGTATAAAATGTGATGCCTTTGTTAATTTTTCCACCACAACCATGATGGAATCATGTTGTCTCATAGTCATTGGCAATCCTGTAATAAAATCCATGGAATTGACTTCCCATTTCCATTCCAGAAATAGTAAAGGTTGCAATAAACATATCGAGTGTTGATGCTTAACCTTCACCTGTTGGCATTCCATGCACTTAGAAATATACTCAGCAATGTCCTTTTTCATTCCTGGTCAAAAATACTGCTTTCAGGCTGTAGCAATTGTTTTCTGATATCCCAGGTGACCCGAATATGGAGCTTTATGGATTTCATCCATAACAATCCTCCTCAAGTCTGCTACATTTGGAATATAAACTCTATTCTAATAAGTAAGAAGTTCATCTTCTTCCAATTTATATCCCTCGTACTTCCTTTCAGGGCTTTCCTGTTGCAACTTGTCCTTTATCTGTACGCACATTTCATCCTCAACAATATGGTTAATAATATGCTGCCTTAAATCCGGTTGGAAAATACTAAGAGATGCCACATGCATTTCATGTACCTTCTTGCTGAGTGCATCAACCACCTTGTTTTCTTTTCCATTTATGTCTTTGATTTCAAAATCAAATTCACACAAAAGTTCCAACCTTCTATCTTGTCTAGCATTTAAATTTGGTTGATCAAACAAGTACTTCAGACCATGATGGTCTGTCCTTAGCTCAAATATCCTTTCCATTAAGTAATGCCTCCACATATTGAGAACATGTACTACGGTTGCAAGTTCTAAATCATGAGTAGCATATTTCTTCTCATGTTCCTTCAACTTTCTTGACTCATAGCATACCACATGGTTGTCTTGCATAAGAAATCCTCCAAGTCCTTGATTGCATGCATCGATACACACCACAAAATATTTTTCTGGGTCTGCGATTTTCAAAATGGGTGCACTTGTGAGAAGATTCTTCAACTGTTGGAAGCTCTCCTCACATCTTGGTGTCCATACAAAATTTATCCCCTTCCTTTGCAAGGAAGTTATTGAATGTGCGATCTTGGAGGATCCTTCAATGAACCTCCTGTAGTACCCTGCAAGTCCCATAAAAGATCTCACATTTGTCATATTTCTTGGAGTTGGCCAATTCATAATGGCCTCAATCTTCTCAGGGTCCATAGATATTCCTTCATCTGAGATAATGTGACCCAAATAATGAATTTTATCTTTATAAAAGTCACATTTTCTCAACTTTGCATAAAACTTATGCTCCCTTAGCAATTGCAATGTCGTTCTCAAATGTTCTTCATGCTCTTCTTCATTCTTAGAATAAATAAGAATGTCATCTAGGAAGACAAGAACAAACTTGTCTAGATACTTGCTAAAAACACTATTCATGAGACACATGAATGTAGCTGGTGCATTTGTGAGACCAAATGGTACCACCACAAACTCATATTTCCCATACCTTGTTCTAAAGGTTGTCTTATGAATATATTCCTCTTTGATTCTTACCTGATGGTAACCAGACCTCAAGTCAACCTTTGAAAATATTTTTGTTCCTCTCATTTGATTAAAAAGGTCATCAATTCGAGGTAATGGGTATTTATTCTTCACAGTGACTTTGTTCAACTGCATATATTCAATACATAACCTGAATGTCCCATCTTTATTTTTCACAAATAGAACCGGTGCTCCCCACGGGGACACACTCGACCTGATATACTTCTTTTCCAACAACTCTTGCAACTGCATTTTTAGCTCTAGCGATTCTAGTGTGCTCATCCTGTAGGGTGTCTTGGACACTGGTGCTGCTCCAGGCACAAGGTCAATCGTAAAATCAATCTCTCCTTTTGGAGGAAGTCATGGAACCTTATCAGGAAGAAAATCCTTGAATTCTTGCAATAGATGAAAGTCTTCCAACCTAGGAGTTTCATTCTCCATTGATTCCAAAACATGGGCTGTATACAATCTACAACCTTTCATATAGAACTTCTTCAGCTGCATTGCTGAAATATGCCTAACAAAAATCACCTTTGGAATGCCTCTTACCACCCTTGGGTTTCCTTCTTCATCCATGCACTCAAATTTCTTATTGTAACAATCAAGTGTAACTATGTGTGCTTCTAACCAGTCCATTCCAATGAGAATATTATAAGAACCAAGTGGTAGAATATTCAGGTTTGCATAAGTGTATAGCCCATCCATGACTAAGGGACATTTCTCTACCACTTCACTAACTTTCCTCTTGGTTCCAGTGGCTAGTTGAACTAACCATGATTTGTTATGCTTTAATTTCTTAAAAGCACAAATCTCAACAATTTAGGAGTGATATAATTGTGAGTAGATCCATGGTCAATCAAAATAGAAATAGATTGCTCAGCAATCTTACCTTCGAATTCAACCACAGTTGATTGATGATCTTCCTGGCGGTCCTCTAGTGCTTCATAGATTATAGGGATGGTCTTTGCCACTTGACCCACTTTTTTAGCCCCTTGGATGTTGTGAACTTGACTCACATTCCCATTCCGATGCAGAAATTTCCTAAGCATATGGTCTCCTCCACATGTCCAACATTGAAGTGGTTCTCTTGGATCCTTTGGATTGGATATCTTGGCTTCTCTCACATCATTCTGACTGGCTTAGTCACGGCTTATGATGGCTGCCTTTTCTGATTTCAGAAGTGTGAGGGTTTGAAACCTTTCTTCCTTTGGTCAAACTTCTCATTGTTTTTGTCCTTCCATGCCTTGTGGACATCAAGTCTGCTTTTGTTCTGGTCATAGAAATACTTGGCCTTCCTTATAGCCTCTTCCAGAGTTCAAGGTTCATCAAACTCAATCCTATATTTATATGACTAAGGTAACCCACTTAGAAAACGCTGAATTTTCATTTTATCATCTCGGATATACCTGAAATACCTCAACAGTTCCAAGAATTTGTTTGCATATTATTCTATGGAAAATTGTCCCAATTTCAGCTCATGGAACTCTTTAATCTTATCATCATAGTACCTATCAGAGAGGTACTTCTTCTTGCAATATTTCTTGAACTGCTTCCGCACAATCTTTCTTTCATTGACCTTCTTCACTTTCCTGTGGTGTTCCCACCATATAGATGCTCTTACACCTAAGTTGAAGATGGCTACTCTTGCCTTCATATTTCCAGAGTAGTCTTGGACTTGGAAATACTTTCTCATCCCAAGAAGCCAAGCTTCAGCTTATTGACTAGACTTTACCTCACCATCAAACATAGGAGGCTTTGCCTTCTTAAATTCCCCATTTGAATTGTTCTGGTGACACCTCTTTCCCTTATTCCTGTGAGATGAAGAGCTTGAACCCCCAATGGATTCTTCAGAGTTAGATGATCCACTGGAAGACCTTTTTCTAGAGATGATGGACCTCTTGCGTGGATTTCTTCTTGCACTATTCCCACTTCTTTCTAGATTTGCTTCCCGATGCCCAGAGTTTATCTACCTTTGGATGTATGTCAAACTCTATAGCATGGATGCATTCAAATAATTTTTCTCCTCCTGAGCTTTAATCATCCTCTCATTGTATTCTCTACAACTTTGCAATCCCACCCTTAGGATTCTCATGGTGGCTACAATATCTGAGGGAGTCTCTTGATATCTTCTTCCATTGGATTCTGTTTCAACATTCTTAACCCGTATATTCTCCCCCATGGCATCTGTCTCGAGCTCATAGGGATCCTGTACATAATTCATGGTGTTGATCCTCATGTCTTGACCAAGACCAACTTTTCCAAGCTGCACTAGGTGGAATGATTCCTTTTGATGTAAATATGATTCTGTAAAATGTGTTCCTAAACACAATTATTAGTTGCGCAATAATCTCAGAAATTTATAAATTACTTATCGACTATTTCGCTGCAATATTCCTTCTGCAAACTTTTTATTCCAAACAAACTTTTATTGTTAGAACAAGTTTTTCCATAATGCGGTGAAACTAGATGTTTCATAAATATGTCAGGGTTGAAATTCGTAGCTCTGATACCACTTTGACACGTACGCATACACCTGACAGATATGCGAAAAAAATAAATTATTTCTTATTCTTTAAACACAGTCATGGGTCATGTAACATCCTAAATCATTCATTCTGAAGCTCAAATGCTTCTGTAACAGTCATTCCACCCTTAACAGATTCCTTCCGCAGCTAGAAAATTCCTTTCTGCCCTTCACAGGACCTTTCCGACTTTCGCCTTCTACGAGCACACTCTAGGTAGTGGAACTCAATTTACGACTTAGTTATTTGTTTTGATTTCCGCTTTTCTCCTTCCACATTCTACGATGGATTTTAGGGTGCGGAAATCCCAAAATACTTACCTTTACCCGTTGGATTTTTTCTTCTTGCCTTCCGCCTTCCACTTTTCGCTGTGGATTCCGGGGTGCGGAAAACCAACATTTTGCCTTATTTATTTTTCTGTTTTTTGATTTCTGCCTCCCGCCTTTCACATTCTGCGACGGATCCTGGGGCGCGGGAATGCTTAAGTAAGATGCATTCTGACTTTGCAACCAAGCTTCTAGCCTCCATGAACTTAAGAAAAATGCATTGGAAACCAAAAGGCACATGCAGGAAGGTATAATGGTAATAAACTCTACTTGAATATTCAACAAGAATTCAACACATTCATAGTAATTCCTAAACAAATACATTGTAGAATTAAAACAACTAGAGAATACTTATCTTGAAGATGAAGCTGCCCCACAACTAGCTATGTTGCTGCAACGTTTCACCCAACCATAGGCCAATTATGTTCATTAATCTCTCAACACAACTGCCACCCCTGAGCTGGGCATGATTTCCATAAGGAACTAGGGAACAACATAGTCACACATAGCCGAAACAAATCAAAACACAACCAAGCCAACCTACAGTTGGGTTTATCATGCTGTCCAACCAAGCCAACACACCGTTGGGTTTATCAGGTTGTAGGAAGTTACTCACACATAGCCAATATTCACCTTTAGGTCCAGTGAAGCCAACTAACATTTGGGTTTATCATGCTGCAGGCACACATGGCCAAAATGTACATCAAAACTTAGCCAAGCCATGCATATGTAAAATGCAGGAAGGTATAACAACAATAAACTCTACTTGAATATTCAACAAGCATTCAACACATTCATAGTAATTCCTAAACAAATACATTGCAGAATTAAAACAAATAGAGAACACTTATCTTGAAGATGAAGCTGCCCCACAACTAGCTATGTCACTACAACGTTCCACCCAACCATAGGCCAGTTGAGTTCATTAATCTCTCAACACAACTGCCACCCCTGAGCTGGGCATGATTTCCACAAGGAACTAGGGAACAACATACTCACACATAGCTAGAACAAATCAAAACACAACCAAGCCAACCTACAGTTGGGTTTATCAGGTTGTCCAACCAAGCCAACACACCGTTGGGTTTATCAGGCTGCAGGAAGTGACTCACACATAGCCAATATTCACCTTTAGGTCCAGCCAAGCCAACTAACATTTGGGTTTATCATGCTGCAGGAACACATGGCCAAAATGTACATCAAGACTCAGCCAAGCCATGCATATGTAAAATGCAAGAAGGTATAACAGCAATAAACTCTACTTGAATCTTCAGCAAGCATTCAACACATTCATAGTAATTCCTAAACAAATACATTGCAGAATTAAAACAAACAGAGAATACTTATCTTGAAGATGAAGCTGCCCCACAACTAGCTATGTCACTACAACGTTCCACCCAACCATAGGCCAGTTGTGTTCATTAATCTCTCAACACAACTGCCACCCTTGAGCTGGGCATGATTTCCAGAAGGGACTAGGGAACAACATACTCACACATAGCCAGAACAAATCAAAACACAACCAAGCCAACCTACAGTTGGGTTTATCAGGCTTTCCAACCAAGCCAACACATCGTTGGGTTTATCAGGCTGTAGGAAGTGACTCACACATAGCCAATATTCACCTTTAGGTCCAGCCAAGCCAACTAACATTTGGGTTTATCATGCTGTAGGAAAACATGGCCAAAATGTACATCAAGACTCAGCAAAGCCAGCTAACAGTTGGGTTTATTAGGCTGCTAAGGCAATGGAAAGGAAGAATCACTAAGCTAGTGAGCTCATTCATAGAACTGGGGACACCTCCACATATATATTTGGCCTGGCATCGATAATACCTACACACCTAATCCAAGGAAGTATCCCCTTCTCCGCTACACAATTCCTCAGGCCATACCTTCCCTTCGAGTGCTCTTCAGGGTGTGCATAGAAGATTCACCAACCACTCTTATATTTTTGTGAGGTTCCTCTCTACACTAGGTTTATCAAGCCAATTTTGTGTCTCTTCCACTCCTAAGTCTTGCATACATTTCAGACCCAAACCGGGGCACACATAACAACAAACCACAAGGTAACACACTAAAATAGGGTTCCCAAACACTCTGTAATATCAAAAGACAAGGTTACAACCAAGGATAGATGAAGAGATACCCTGTAGAACACAGAACTAACACCTCTTCTAGCTCTTTCTATGTATGCAGGATGATACCCCCCTTGCGTGAATGAGGAAGAATGAATAATAAAGAATTATTCTCCGTCAATGAGGAGTATGGAATGTGCACGCATTCTTCTGATTTCTTGCCCCAGAAGCAAGAATATGGGTTTCCAGAGACTGCAGGCTTACCCAGGCATGACATCAATTGCCATGCCTCTCCCTGCCCAAGGCATTAACTGCCTCAACCAACTTCTGGAAGAATTGAATAATTGAGTGTAGAGGACAAAAAGGGTAGTTGAGAGTTTATGGGTTCTCTCATCGACATTTGGCTTAAACCTATTGGATCAAGGGTTTGAATAACTCCCCTCTCTACTCCTTATGTGAAATCATGCCCCCATCTCTTTTGTTGCAGTGCATAGCTAGTTGTAGGTATTTTATTAAATTGCATATTTACATGATATCTTCAAAATACACCGTGCCTCACTAGCACTATAACCATTGACATCAATCTTTAATTGTACATAAAACACCAAATTGATGGTAGCTCCTTGGACTTGAGCTCCTCGCCATGATTTAATAACAATATTAACATCATGTACAATTTTAATACCATGGGGTCAAAACCGGGGTATTACAGTTGCATTGAATGAATGATTATAGATTTGATTACAGATGAATATATGTATATTAGTCACATTGTATTAGTTGGATATGATTATGTTGCACAACCACTGTTGATATAGGAGGCTAGATAATATAAGTTGGGTTGCATCAAAACTATTAGATCACAGTAAACACAAATAATCCACCCTCAGTCTTCATTGATATCCTTGGTGAAAGGGCCAAGAAACCAGAAATCCCCCACCCAACTGTGGAAACGTGGTTCTGGTAGTTACCCATCAATTCTGAGATATCTCTGGTGAGACTGCATCTACGTTGCAGGTGCTGCCAACTAAGCTCTGCTCTGTCGGGCCAATATCTTAGGTTTTGTTGCGCTAAGCAAAAGGGACTGAACTTGGGTCAAGACCCTCAGAGGAGGGAGAAAAGCCAACATTCCTCAAATGACAAATTTACAGAATATAAAGGGCACCTAGAACTATTTATGAACCCTACAATATTCCCATGTGTGCGTGAATGACCATCTATATATAACAAGTTCTTCTTGTTAAAGCTTCCAGAAACATAACCATTCATGCACATTCTATACATGGAAATGCTATGCTTGTATTTAACAATATTCAAGTAATCATGGGAGGAACAAGTACATGTGAAAGGATAAACAACCTAAGATTTGAAGCATCAATATTATACTCCACAATCAAATGATTATCACAAAAGTAGAATTCGATCCCAACATCAGGCACATGTAGAGAAGGAAACCAAGCACCATACAAAGTGCGGTTGTAAGAAGTTTGATACTTACTTTGCAAATTCATAGGAAGGGATAAATCATCACTACCTTCTAACAATTGGATGGACCTTGGTGTGTACTTGGACAATTTTGCTATCAACTCATGCAACTTTTTGGATCTTCTAATAGAGATGGGTTGGGTGATATTCAAATCATACTTTGGATCACTAGATATTTCGGTTGACTGAGCATAAGTAGAGGGGTTCATCAATTTAGGACGAGACATAGTTATTTTGGCTTCCAACTTTTAAAAAAACGAGCATAGGGAAGAGTTCCTGCGTATCTTTTCTATATCAATTATTGGATTCTTTACTGCATTAGGGGGTATTATACCATCAACATTAGGTAATATATCATTCGTGTAATGGGTGGGTGTGACATGCCGAGGGTTCTCCTTCAACCCTTGACATTTTAAACAATGAAAAACTACTGGGGTGTCATAAAAGAGTTCTAGCTCATGATGAATTAACCTTTATGAACCAAGATTACGGATTGAAGATGACATGCTACAATTTGTAGGGTAAAGCGACTGCCCATGTTCATTTATGAGTTGCTTGTAGTATCTTTCTCTTGATAATATCTTTTGACATTTTGAAACTAGTGGAATTTCTTATGCATCTGAACTCAAACCTGAATTGGGATCCTACAATAAAGAATAAATTGATATTCAGATTCACATGGATAAGTAATATAAATTCAAATAAATAGTTAAAAAATAAACAAAACCTAAGCTTACTGGGGATGGAAAGGGAGAACTTGTTGAACTTTCAACATGATGGAATGAGTTGGAATATGAAGAATTGGACATTTGATACTACAAGTTTATTTCCCCTCATTTGAGCCAAATCAACAATCAATATATGTCTCTACAATCCTAATTTTTTTTCAAGAACTATATTCCAATTTAACTTCCAATATAGTTTGGAAACCATTATGTAAGAACAAGGTAAGTTTAAGCAACATATATGAACTATGGAATATTGTAATTGGTGTCAATGAATAATAAAAGAAAATTTGAGATGAATATATAGTTTCAAGTGGAACCACAAAAATCCAACATAATTTTTTTTTAACGGTGCGCCTATTCCAATATACACGCACCAATGCACTTAAACAGACTAAACGCATCGATGCTCAACAATGACAAACACATTGTGAAATAATATCTGCAAAATCCCCCTCAAGAGAAAATATCTGCTATAATTGGCAATGGATATTTATACATGCATTACACACAAATATTCAACACGGTGCATTTCATAAACGCCATCGCACCAGTGCGTTACATGTATACGCGTACCGATGAACGATAATTTTTTTCAAGTATCCGGATTCTGATGCATAAAAATGATAAAAAAACTGTGAAATATCCTTCGCAAAATCTCCTGTAGTAGAAAATATCAGCTACATTTGGTAGCGGATATTTATACATGCATTTTTACAACAATTTTCATTTCGGTGCATTAAGTATACGTGCACTAAGTGACATATTTTTGACGTTGTGGGATATCGATGCGGTTTATAAAGTAAAACATTGGTGTGTCATGGACACGTGAACACCAAAATCCCGAAAGTTCAAAAAAAATAAAAATCGTACAAGCTATTTTTACCCTAAATTGAAGAAATTGTGGCAATTTTAAGTTTGAAAAAGTATTTCTAAAGTGTGTTTAAAAGAAAAAAACCTAAACATTAATTCATTATTTTGCTAAAAATTTCAGGGGAGAGTTTTCGAACAAAGACTTATGTAGAATGTGTTTGGAGCAACTAGATTATTCTAAAGATCAAAATTTGTTAGGTATGGTGAATGAAACAAAACCCCGCATATTAAAAATTTCATGTAAATATGATTTTTGATCTTATTATCTTATTTATAAACTAAGTAGATTTAGAAAAAAAACTTCATATGTACCTTCAATGTTGCTACCCTTATCTTCTTGGTGCTTCTTTCTGTTTGTTGTGGCTATAAAAATTTAAAATTAGGGTTTAAATTGCTCAACTGTTTCACAAAATTATGATTTCACATTTTAGGGATTTTAGATTTGTTGAATTTCTCTCTCTCTCTCTCTCTCTCTGTATATATATATATATATAATTTAGGATGAGATGGGTCCATTATTTGGATCGAATCTATAAACATGTTAGCCCTCAAAAGTTTTTGTTTTTTTTTGAAAAAAGTGAATACGTCAAAATCAATGCATTTGGTTTTCCAAAAAGCATTAAAACGTGTATCGTTATGGCGTACTGCTAATGACATATGACACATAAAGTTTTCTCATCTTTTCGTTTCTAGGTGGTTTGCTATCGGTGTGTATATACAAAAATAACACTGATAATGGCAGGAACTCTCGTTTTTTATTTCCATAAAATGATAAATACTTTTTGGCTGTTCATGATGCACTTGTGTTGGTATAACACATCGGAACGTCTTAGTTGTTGTAACACACATGTGTTTCTATGTGTATATATGCACCTGTGCGTTTGATTTTATAAAATGCATCGATTTTAGACTTGTTTTCCGTTTTGAAGGTCTGTAATTCATTTGGATAATATACTGATAGCTTATGTATTTAATGGTCTAGGCTATTTACGGATAAAAATGCATGGTATGAGTTCCATGACAAAAAAAATTTAGTCAATGTGATGGAAGCACATCTAAGATTACAAAGAAGGAAAGTGCTTCTAATCAATTTATATATTTAAAATTAATTTAATTGAATTATTTATAAATTTCACGAGTATGTATTCATTAATGTGTGAAATGCAGAGCCAANCGATAATATTATTACCAATCTAAGTCCATAAGAGTGTAAAACATTGATGGAAAGGTTGCAAAGGGATGAATCGGGTGAATAAAAAAGAAGTCAATATGAATTATTTCTTCAAATTTGAGTAATAATGTAGTTATGATTATTCACTAATATGTTTCAAATAATCTGTTGGTGTTTCTCTCTTCGACCCAGGTTCAGACCCTTGTTTGTCTGTCAACAAAGACCAAGATATCGGCCCGACATAGCAAGGCTCTGTCGGAAACACCTACGATGAAAATGCAGTCTCACTCGAGAGATCTCTATGGGTAACTATCAGAACCAAGTTTTTTTAGTTAGGTGGGGATTTATTCTTTCATGCCACCTTACTAGCTTGCTCGACCGAAGATGGGGGTGTATTTCCTAATATTATTATGTTCATTCAATATATTATGCTACTTTTCCGTCGACAAAGATTATAATAGTCATATAAATGTTTAGCACATATTCTATCTATCAACAGTGAGAAATATGCATCTAAGAACTCATTCATAAACAAATGCTAGTCAATCTATTCAGACCTACTTAGTCACAACATACATTCATTCAACATAGACATATTAATCAAATACACATTGAGATAAAATTTAATGTGGAAAATCATATGGGAAAAACCACAAAGGCACTCTTCATTTGGTATGAGAAATATATAGCACCTTTCATCTGCGCACTCAACTTGCAGACTCTGTTCTAGATCTTCTCTACAATCTATACCGATTTCTCTCCCCTCATGTTCTCTAGTCTTAGGTCTCCGAAGTTTTCCTTTCCTTCACTGTACTGTCGGTATGCACATAGTCTAGATCGACTCTCTTCTCTACAACTCTTCAACTCTACAACTCCATAACTCTACAAGGACTGGATCCTATAGAGACCAACCCGCACACATCTTGGGTTCTCTCTTTTATAGGATCTTACATGTTGTAATCATCTGAATCTATTCTGTTAGCCGACAGATCGTCATTCCTATTGTTGTACATTCACTTACACTGATAATAAGCACTATCAACCCAAAAATACAAAGATGCTTTATTCCCAAAGCATGCGCTATTCTAACCGACTTCTTACCCATGATCAATCGAGCTGTCCTATTCAACTGCTGTACTCTTCTTTTGCTATGGTTCCTTCCATCGTGGTTGTTCTCTTCGGTCGCGACTGTTCTCTTCTCAGATTCTCTTGCGTTGCATACTCTTCTGCCACAACTTCTTCTATCACAACTCCTCTTCCTTGGCTGCTTCTATCATAGTTCTTCTTTCCCGACTTCTTTTGTTGCAGCTCCTCTTTCCATCACATACTCTTCTGTTGTGCGACCGAAATATTTATATTCTCGAGTTAAATTCTGGCTAAATTCTACTTATCTTTTCCTAGGGCCAACATAATCTAATACACATATGTTGAATTCTATGCAGGGACTGACAATAACAGAAGTCAATGTCATTATAAGATATTTTTTATGGAAGATGCAGATGATGATCAATTGATCCTTAACTCATCTGGACTGGTGTTGGAAATTAATAGAAGGGGCAAAGAATTTTATATTACTATCAGGGATATAGTGGAAAGAACATACATATGTACTTTTCACTTACAATACAAAAACCAATCAAATGATTCAAAAAATCAGATCATATGTAAACTGCAATAGGCGTTCCCAAAGCAATGGTCAATGAGACATGTCAGACTTGCAATAACAAAAACATACAACAAAAACAAAAATCATTGAAAAAGTAATATTCCTAAACATGTTTATGTAGAATATGTATGTATAAATACTAAAAAGGGTCATCCTTCAATAAATTATTTTAATTCTGCTATATTATTTATTTTTCATATCATCAGAAAAATAATTTAATCTAGTCATTTTACATTTCTAGGAAGATTATAAAAATCCCAAAGGATGAACGAAGGATATGTGAAATGTGTTAGTAGGGGTTTCCAAAAAAATGTACAAGTAGATTGTCAAGGAAATATACATAATTACATCGTAAGAGGAGCCATCTCAACATCAACATGCTTCAAATTTGTGAAATCATTGATTCTTAGGATTTTGTAAATCTCATTAATTAATTCAACATTCAACATTCAACATTAAATATTCAATTTCAATTGTTTTGTTAGTGTATAAAATAAAACAAAATTGAACCCAATCAACACACAAGACATGACGATAAGGAAGAAAGGGGTTGATAGCAAATTTTGTGAGTATTTGTGATTTCCTTATAAGAAATTAAGATTTCATAGTGGTTGTGATTTGTATATTTGCTATTTTTTGTTTTCACTGCCAATCCTTGGATGTCTTCAAACACGAGTTAACATACAGAGAGGAACCATCATAAGAATTGATTGACATTGGGTTAAGTAAGGTTTTGAGTATATGTTGGTGTATCAAAAATTTATTGTGATTTTTGTAAGTAATTATATTGTTTTACTTCTATCATTTTATAATTAATAAAAAAACAAAAATCCGTTGTATTAAATCTATGATTTGTGCTAGCGAATAATAATTGTAGGAAACAAAGTATGGAGTGGAGCCAACATAATAATTATTGATGGATGGCATGAGATATGGTTTTGAAAGAATGTGTAGCATTCATGACTCAATTATTATGATGCATGTATGTTACTTTTAAATTTACATTCATGTATACTATATATTTTATTTTTCATTATTCCTGGCAATATAGAAACACTTAGTGCACTTTATGTTTATGTTTGCAGATGTAAGTTGAAGAAGAGGAAAAAAATCGCGCTAATGAACAAAACATTTGGCCAATTAACCCAATTGATGCAAGTGGCTCGAGTATCGATAATAGTTTCAATGAAGAATGATGATCCATATTTAATTTTGATGTTAATGCAAGCTGTTGTAGCTTGTTGTATATTTTGAAATAACTGCATGTGAAAATCAGAAATTTTGTATAATAATGTACTAGACATACTGCCCGAATCGAAAAACAACAAGTTACTAATAAGTGTAACAATTACATGCATGTTGACATTTTGATTATTGTTATATCTATGTTGTCCTATTTTATATGACAAATGTTGTGTTATTGGTTTATAATAAAATAATTTTTTTTATTGAATTGCATTGTTCAATGTTATTGTCAAATGTTACATGTGAAACGGTACATTGGTAATTAAAAGTATGGATAATTAAATATTATAATAGATGTTTGCATCTATGATATAAGAAATTAATCAAAACAAACCCAATGATTAAAATTGAAATGAACAGTACTATAAAAAAATTTCAATTTCAAATAAATAATGTAATAAAAAAAATAAAAAATATAATATATATATTTCACTACAATGTAGTATCCATTGTTCAAAGAATCATATGCGGTGCTTTTGATAATTAATGTCACTCTATTGTGTCTCCCTAAACACTAATAAAACTCACACTCTTAATTAAAATTGATATATTTGGTTGCAATGTTAGTAACCATTTTTCAAAGAATCATATGCAATGCTTTTAATAATCGATGATGCATTGATGTGTCTACCATAATTAGGTGCATTGATGCATTTAACCTTATTCAATGCACCAGTGCGTCTTCGCAATTTATATGCACTGGTGTGGTTATGTAAATTAAACACACAATTAAATTTTAAAATAAAGATTCTCACTTGCCAAATGGAGTCACCGGTGCGGTTATGTAAATTAAACACACAATTGAATTTTAAAATAAAGATTCTCACTTTCCAAATGGAGTCCCAGTGCATTTTCATTTGTTTTTCGCACCAATTCATATCATTGGCTTATACACATAGATGCATATCATTAGTTTATATGCACTGATGCATATCATTAGTTTATACGCATTGGTGTGATAATATCAATCGACCACGTCGACAAAGCTAAAAAACAATTGTATGATGCGTATGATGTGACATATTGCATTGATGCGTCTATTATGTAATAAAGCACTGGTGCGGATAATCAATATGTAAGCATCGATATGACGTTGAAATTCTTTTCTTTCCCGTTCTCTTGTGTTTGAATTCATTGATACAGATCCTTTACATTGTCCAACACTGGTGTGTTGTGTTATGAAACGCATTGACATGCCTATTTTGAACAAAACACATCGATAAAAAGCATCCACTAAAACTATCATCCGCTGAGATTTTTTTAGTTATAAAATTTATCTATTATGACTTCCATTAAAACATCCACTACCATTGGCAGAGGTTGTAACAAAGTATTTTTTTTTAACTTTTTTTCCAATTTTGTAGCACTAAAAGCCTCCGCTATGACCTCCACTACATGGCGAGATTCTTGTAGTACGAATTGGTCCTTAGCTCACTTGCAGTGGTGCTATAAGTGAATGAAAGGGGATTTTTATTTATAAAACTATGACGAATATAGTGGAAAGAATACATAAACGTACCTTCCACTTATAGTACATAAATCAAGCCAATGAGTCAAAGAATTAGGTTATATGTAAACTATAGGAGGCGTTTCTAGAGCATTGATCAGTGATACCCATCAAACTTACAATAACAAAAACATACAACAACAAAACAAATTATTCAAAAAGTAATTTTCTTAAACATGTTTTTATAGAATATGTACCTACTACTACAAAACATTCATTTATTAATATTAATTATGATATGTTTATTTTTCATATCAACATATAAATGGTTTAATGTCATTTTACATTTTTGAGAATATTATGAAAATACCAAAGGATGAACGAGGTGATAGCAGGGATGTTCCCAAAAAGTGTACGAGGAGATGGTCAAGGAAATGAACATAATTGCATCGAAATATGAGCCATTTCAACAACACCGTGCTTCAAATGTATGAAATAATTAAAATTTTCTATTATGTATATCTAATTAATTAATTTAGCATTAAATATTAATTTTCAATTGTTTTGTTGCAAAAAAAGAAAATAAAATGGAACCCATTCATCACATAAGACACGACGACAAGGAAAAAAGGGGTTGATAGCAAATTTTGTAAGTAGTTGTGATTTTCTTGTAACAACTTACGATTTCATATTGGTTGTGATCTTTATATTTTAATATTTTTTTTACACTTGCCATCCTTGGATGTCTTCAAACAAGTGTTAACTTACAAATAAGAGTTACCAAAATAATTGATTGACATTGGGTTAAGTATTGGTTGTGAGTATATGTTGGTGTATCAAAAATTAATTGTGGAGTTTGTAAGTATCTATGTTGTTTTACTTATCTCATTTTATGAGTGATAGAAAACCAAAAATCCTTTGTATTAAATATATGATTTCTTATGAGGTATAGGAAACAAAGTATGGAGTGGAGCCAACATAAGAGTTGTTGGGAGAAGGCATGAGACATGGTTTTGAAAGAATTCTTATCATTCAAGACTCAATTCTTTCTATGGTATACTATCTATTTAAATTTTCGTTATTCCCACCAATGTAGATACACTTATTACAATTTATTTTTATGTTTGTAGATGGAAGTTGAAGACGAGGAAAACAATCGAGGCAATCAAAAAAACATTCGGTCAAATAAACCAAGTTATGTAAGTGCCTTGAGCATTGACAACAGTTCCAATGAAGAATTATGATCCATATATTTTGGATGATAATACATTAAGCTGTATATTTTGAAATATTTGTCCTTGAAAATCATATATTTTCTATAATGTATTGAACATGATATTGTCCCAATTGAGAGACAATGGGTTACCAATAAGTGCAAAAATTACATGCATTTTCACATTTTGATTATTGTGGAGTTTATGTTGTCCCATTTTGTATGACAAAGGGCCTCTTATTGATATATAATAAAATAAAGTTTTTTATTCTATTGCATTCCTCAATGTCATTGTGAAATGTTACATTTTAAATATATGGATGATTAAATATCATAATAGATGCAAAAATTTATGATATAACAAATTAATCCAAACTTCATATCCAAACGCAATACTTAAAATCCAAATGAATGCTATTACAAAAAAATTTCAATCTCTGATGAATAACGAAATTAACAAAAATAAAAGTAATTTATAGATATTACAATGCGATGTTAGTACTCACTGCTCACCAAACATTAAATAATATCTTGTGCTTTTGATTGTAATTCCAACCACCCCAGTGCGTTTAAGACTATGTAGCTCCGGTGCACTTTAAGCAATGTAGGACAGGTGCACTGGAAGCAATTGGGGCCCAATGCAAAATAATACTCATTGCACGCTTTGGTGTTTTTTGTGATGATACACCCTGGTGCGCTACTGTATATCAACAACATTGTTAAATTTTAAAAATATAGCTACAGTGAACGTCTCATTCAACTTTACCGGTGCATTTATATTTTATTTATCGCCCTGATGCTTTGTAATAGTTAGGTTGCATGGGTGCATTTTAATAGCTAGTAAGCACTGGTGCTATTTTTGGTATACCACACCGGTTCGTTTTGAAAGTACTTAAGTATAGGTGCTATTGTTGGTAAAATGCACTAGTGCATATAATGTTATAAAGCACCTGTCCCTTTATTAATTTTGGCGTGCATTGATGCATATAATGTTTTCAAATTTTCATGTGCACTGGTGCTCCAAGTTTTTATGAAATGCACCAGTGCATTTTGCATATGCTCGCACTGGTGCATTTGTGTGAATTAAGTGCATCGAAAAAAATCCACAAAAGCCTCCAACCGTCAAGTTTTTTTTAGTTATAATACATTTCTGTAAAAACCTCTGTTAAAACATCTAGTACCATTTGTGGAGGTTGTAGCAGAGTTTTTTTTGAGATTTTTGACCAATCTTGTAACACTAAGGAAATTCGTTATAACCTTTGCTACAATGTCTTTTCCTTTTAGTGCAAGTCCCATCCATTTTGGATACTATGATGATAGGTGACCCACAAGGTGAGGTGCTTGGTTGGATTAATCCAAGGTCCATTAGTTATTGTAATTGCTTCTTTACAACTTCTGCTTCTAGCATGAATGGTTTGTATAATGTTATGTTTGGAAATGGAATTAGGGAATAGTTGTATCTTGTGCTCCACTTTCCTCTTAGGAGGAACCCCTTTAGGATCTTGGGATACTTCTTTGTGTGACTCTAAAATCTTATCCAAATGATGTTTTTTGTCTGTAGTACATTCTTCCACAGATGCCTTTACTTTTACCAATTCACTTTTTTTAGTAAGTCTTAAGAAAAGCAATACAAACTTTTGACTTGAACTAATCAACTTATTGGCTTGGTTGGCATTACTAAAGATATCTTTGATTTACCTTTGTGCATATTTTGTTGTTGTTGTTGTTGTTAATAAGATGGAATTGTTTATATTACTTATGGTACAAAAATGTTATTACATTCATTCTCGGCAAACTAGAGAATCCAAGCTTAACCGCATTGTTATCCAGTGGATTCATTCTTTCCCCTATACTCTTTCCCACAAAAGGAAATTTCCCATAAGACTGGTCTAAATATCCTACCCACAAAAATACATTCTTCAAAAAATTGGCATTCTTCAAAAAAATGGCCTTTCAGCCCCCATTCCCAAGTCTACACAGAGTCTGAATATGATTCTGATTAACTACATTTTGAACCTATTTAATACTTATAAGATAAATAGGATAAATAGACATTACATTGGTCAGCATATCCATATCAAACTTGCGGAAAGCATCGAAGGTCATTACAGAATGATCGCCTCCTATAGCCGAAAAAGAGCTGGTAAACACAACATCCATTACTATGCAAGGGGATCGCTTGGAGGAGAAGATTGAGTCTCCCTGGCCAGCTCCCCAGGGTGGTCGAGAAACTCCTCAGTGATCATATCAAGCAAGTGGAAGCTTGCTGCGCTATACTAGTGTCCTCTGCATATCAGATCCAAAGCTTCTTTGATTCCATGCACCAGCTGTGCCTTTTCCTGCATATCATGGGCTAGAAGGATGTGAACTTCCCAAAAGGGATTGGCCATCAAGAGCCTTCCTTGATGGGATTCATACTCCCTGAGCAACACTATATCTTAAGACGCGATCTTAGCTTCCACCAGTGTCGATGTCTTCGCTAAATAATGTGATCCCCAGTTGAACGATAAAGGGGCAGGCACCTTGTTGGTATTCAGATCATTCATGGAGGAGATAGCATAAGACTAACCCTCTCCCTCAATCCTCACAGAGTCCCCATGACATCTCCTGACTCTCCACTGTGGCACCATTGGCTCTCTGGATAAGTTAACACACACATCCTACAAATTATTGTTTGCAAGATTACTGTCATACATAATGAGGAAGTGATCTCCATTGGGGGTATTTATAGCAATTCTGATCCTCTGGGTGAGGTAGCCAGCATTCATGAATTCTGGATGAGTTTTCCATTTCTCACGCTTAGGTTTTTCGGACTTACACGCGTTGCACTTCCTGATCACAGCTAGATCCTCTTGGCCTTCCTTCTCATGTGTATAATCAATTGTAGGTTTTCCCATTGTAAGTGCTGATGTACAACCTTCCTTGCTGTTATCTTTACGATAACAAGTTATCAAAAAAGGCCCAAGGGTTTTCCCAAAGGGGAAATTCCCTCTCCCTGCTTCGTACCAGCCTGCAAATGAATGAGGCATAGCTATTTATTAAAGCCAACACCTGGATCGCCCCTCCCAGATCAGTGAAGCGTGTCAAATTCTATCCTGGAGGTCTCTGTACCCACTCCACTTGTCCCACCTTTATAATCATTTTCAAGTACGGTAATTCCAGGTGGGTTCACCATCTCCTCTATACCTTCCACGTCTTCCTTGGGATTAAGTGGAGGGACATCAACTGTCCAGATCACGTGCCCTTCATGCGACAATTTGGCTTCAACGTGGTAACTGTGGATGCGAAGGGAAGTGTCAGCCTGAGGATTTAATGCATTTCCTTGATTACACCTGCCAACCATTTGATGAGGTAGATCATTTTTTTGACGTGGAGGATTATTTGTAGTCTTTCCATAATACTTCTCTACCAAATCCTCGCAACGTCTCCAAAGCATAAAATCCACTTTATTCCTCCTCTTCTTTGCATGGAATGAGGTGCTTCTGCCCACTCCTTTGTTTGCTAATGCATCCACCACCTTGTTTCCTTCTCTTCTAACATGAGAGAATTGGATTGTCGGGGTTCCAGTTAATAATATTTTGAGCTCAGTAAGATGCCATTCCCACCTTCAATTTTGGGAAACTTGGTCTATGGCTGCATCGTGTTGTAATCTTCAAGCAATGTTTTTTATTATTAAGGAATCCCCTTCCATAGCCAGTGGCGATTGTTGTTGCTGTAGAGCCCATGTTAGCCCATTAATCAACCCTTCTAACTCAGCCAAATTATTGGTGCTGATTCCTATACTTCCCTAGAAAATGATAAGAATTTTACCTTCAGAGTTCTTGATAACACCTCCAAATCCTGCAGGGCCTGGATTTCCTTTCGCAGCGCCATCAAAGTTCATTTTGAAGGATCCTTCCATTAGACAATGCCAAGTTTTGGAGCTGCGTGGATGATTGAGCGAAGTTCGAAGGTAGGCATTATTCACAGGTAACTTATAAATCCCCCAATCATAAAGAATTTGTCTTTTTGTTATCTCCGCTTCGAAGTCTTTCTAAGTCTAGTTGTTTAGAGTTAGAGTTTCCTTTATGTGAACTTCAGTCAGAGTCCAAAGTTCCTTAGTTTGTCTATGTTTATTTTCAAATATTTTCTTATTCTTGGTTTTCCAAATTTCACATACAACGAAGCCTAGGAACAACTCCCACACCCTATTCAAGATTTCATTTTTGAAAGCTTTTTGTGGCCATTCAACTAATGTTAAGTCAGGACATCCTTTGTGTCTATGATTCTTTCTGAATTTCCCTACACCTTTTTCCCATAGTGCGTCCACTATCGGGAATTCATCTAGAAGGTGGTTGATAGTTTCGTGATCTGCTTCACATAGGTAGCACCTCAACGGGCCCATTAGCCCGCTGGCCTGAATGTTGTCGCAAGTGAGAATGCGTCTTCTAAGAAGAATCCAGCTGAAAGTTGTAACCTCGAGCCACCACCTCTGGCCCATATTTTCCACCATTTCCCCTCCTTCTCCATTCTATGAGTTTTTGTCAGCAACCCTATTGCCTCTTTGATGTTGAAGTTTCCCACATTGGTATACCCCCATCTGAGATTGTCCGGTCCTAAATTCTTAGGGATCTTTCTATTGCATAATTCATAGTGTAATTATTCAATGTTCTCATTATATGTGAGATCTTTCCACCATTCCTTCGACTTCCAATTCCTATAGAGGTTGTCTGTTGACCTTGGGTCCTAGAATTCATCAACCCTTTCCAACGGGATATTCTGAAGATAACGTGTTATCTCATGGATGTCTTCTCGATTGGCTATACAAGACTCATGTTTTCAAGCATCTCTGATAAACAACGTCGTCTTCCCATCTCTAACCTCCCAAAAACTATGGCTTTGGATGAGACCTCTGTTTTCTTGGGCCACTTTCCATATGCTGGAGCCAGGAACTTCTTCTCTGAATCTAATCAACTATTTTTTTGGCCATTGAGGAGCATATTTCTTGTGCCACAGTTTTTCCCATGGTTCCTCAGAGTGAGATATCCATTTCCATCAAATTTTGGCCCCCAATACTTCTTTTATGTTTAATGGGTCTATGAGTCCTAGCCCCCTTTCTTCTTTTGGTTTGCATATGGTTTTCCAATCAACCAAAGGCTATTTCCTATGTCCTTCTATTCCCCCCATAGGAAGGTTCTTTGTATATTTCTTATTTTTTTTATCACCGATTTAGGGGCAGCCATAACATAAAAGAGGTACAGGGGAATGGCTTGTAGTACAGACTTAACCAGGGTGAGTCTACTTGGGAGATTAAGGGCCTTGAAGGACCATTGAATCAACTTCTGCTTGATTTTATCCAATAATTCCTTCCAAGAAATTTGTCTTATGGTGGAATCCACTAAAGGTGCACCTAGATACTTAGAGGGTAGCACAACTTCTGAAAATTTCAATATTCTGAGAATATTTATTTTAGTGACTTTTAGAGTGTTAAACAAATACACCTAAGATTTATCCTTATTAATTTCCATCCCACTGCCCTCTAGAAAGGTATCCAGTCCCTCCTTCAAGCCTCGGGCCTCCTGGATAGGAGATGGTCCCATAAGCATAGTATCGTCCACAAATTGTTGATGTGTTTGTGGTTCCAATTCTTCACTTAGGTGAAGCCCTCGAAGCCCATTCTCATTGCATAGGTTCTTGAGCATTCTACCTAGTCCTTCAGTAGAAATGATGAACAAAATGGGGGAAATAAGATCTCCTTGTTGAATCCCTCTTGATACTTGGAAGGGCTATGAGGGAGTCCCATTAACCATTATAGAGAAAAAGGATGAGGAGACAAGCTTCACAACCCATTATATCCATTGATCTGAGAAACCAAAAGTCCAAAGTACGACTGCCAAGAATTTCCAATTTAGTTTATCATAATATTTCGATAGGTCAAGTTTCAGAAGCATACTTGGGATTTTCCTGATATTTAATGAGTGAATGGTTTCATGCACTAGAATGATGCCATCCAAAATCTATCTCCCCTTGACAAATACCGCTTCTTCTAGCAAAATGAGGATAGGGAGAAAGGGTCTGAGCCTGTTGGCTATGACCTTTGAAATGATCTTATATATAACATTACACAAGGATATTGGTCTTAGTTTACCAGGGTCTTCTGTACTGTTCTATTTGGGGATGGGCATTAGAAAGGTGGCATTGATCACTTTCAGAATGCTACCTGTCTTCCTAGAGTCTTCAACCAGTTCCCATACTTCCTCTTTCATCCAATCTCAGTAGGCATGAAAGAAGTTAGTAGTGAACCCATCGGGTCTTGGACCTTTGTCATCGGCCATTTGTTTGACAACTGCTTCTACTTCTTCAATCTCAATAGGTTTCATAAGCATGAAGTTGTGTTCCTTAGTGATGACCCTTGGAATATGCCGTAGAACCTCTCTTGAGCTTCATCCCGATCCCAATCTGACTCTTCCAGGAGGTTGGAAAAGAAGGTATTCAGGGTGTGTTCTAGATCCTCCTGAGTCTCGACAATGGCCCCATCCTATTTTTTCATTCTCTCCATACAATTGTCATGCCGATGTTGGATGGTTGCTTTGTGGAAGAACCTGGTATTGCGTTCTCCCTCTTGGAGCCACTTAACTCTGGATTTTTGTTTCCAGAACACTTCCTCCTATTGCTCTCTTAGGATGAATTCTTGGAGCAAGAGTTTCTCTTGCATTCATATCTCATCAGAGAAATGGTGCTGCATACCCCTTTGTTGTACCTCTTGTATCTTGCTGTCCAACTCCTTTTTCACTTGAAAAGTATTTCCAAAGGAATCATTATTCCATTTTTTGATTTTGTCTTTTAGGAGTTTGAGCTTTTTCTGAAACTGATACATCCAAGTTCCTCTAATGGGAGGAAGGTCCACCCACCATTCTTTTAGTTTCTCCGGGAACATGGGCTGGAGGAGCCAAAAATTTTCAAATTGAAAAGGTCTCCGAAGGTTCACCCCTATTCTTGCCCATTCCATACTTATAGGCCAGTGATCTGATCTGGCTGATGGAAGTACCATGAAAGTCAGTTCTAACTAGAAGGTTATGCCTCTGTCTCCTGTTCTTTTGTTATTCCACGTATAGATACCGTTAGATGTTCTAACATCAACCAGATCAATGTTTGCAATGACTTCGTTAAAATAATCACTGATGGGATTTAACTTCCGTATTCCTTATTTTTTTTCGTCAAGGTTTCTGACAAGGTTGAAGTCCCCTCCTAGGATCTATGGTCTCCCTCCCACCTCCATTCTGAGAGTACTTAGAGAATCCAGAAAATTAAGCTTTTGCTTAGCCCAACATGGCCTGTAAATGTTGGTGATGAAAACCCACGTACTCATGCCTAAAATATGGAAGGCTTCTGAAAGGGAAAACTATGAGGCCATGAAGTCAGAGAGGGCCACCTCTCTCAGGTTCCATAATATTCCTATCCCCCGATCGTTGCTTTTGCATCAACAACAATAGCTTCACTCCCATGCCAGAATTTTTCCCCTACAATTTTGAGTTTTGATTCCGAGCACTTCGTTTCTTGTAAAAGGATGATACCTGGTTTTTCACTTTCTATTCTTCTTCTCAGAAGATGGATCTTCAAGGAAATGTTACAACCTTTGATATTCTAGGATTTAATCCGCATCTTTAAACTATTTGGGTTCAGAAGAGAGGGTTGCATCTATGGTTGGATACTGCCCCGAGGCTACTAAATTAGCCCCAATAAGTTGGATTCGGTGCACATTGCTATGTCTTCCTCTCTTTTCTTTCGTACCTTTCTTTTTTCCATTCAGGTCTTTGAGAGATTCAGATGTTATTCTAAGAAACTTCATATTTTTGTCTTAATGATGGCCTTTTCCAGAAGGGAGACCTATTGGGGAGGGATATGTTCTGGTAATTTTGTAGAGCACGTCGCTTCCAAGACTTCTAAGTCTAGATCCCCTATTTCCATTTCCTCCCCTTCAGTTTCATTCGGTGTGTTCTCTTTCTTGTTTGTCTCTTTAGTATCTTCATGGATCTGCACTTTCAGAATTGGTTCTATCTCTAGATGTTGTTGTTCTTCGAGTTGTCTTTCCTTCTGGGTGTAACTCTCCTTTCCTTCTTATAGGGCATCAAACTGATTGTGAGTTTGAAATTTCTTGTGGATCTCATGACCCATTGTTTTCTTGGAAGATATTTTCTTGTTAGGAACTTTGGTGAAGCCTTTTGCATCTTGATTTTCTTGATCTTTATTACCTCCTAGTTTTTTATTTTGCGGACAGTCTCTAAACAGATGTCCATGCTCATGGAATATTCTACATTTGAAGGGAATTTGTTCGTAGTCTATCGCTTGGAACCAATATTCACCATCCTATCTATTCCATTTGAGCGATCCTTTGATATATCTAGGTAAATGCATACCCTGGTAGAGGAGGCATATCACATATGTTTGGTTTGTTTTGATACTTTTACAAAGTTTCCCAACGTGTTTCCAATATCAGCGAGGATTTCTTCTTTCCAGTATTCCGTTGGTAGGGGATATCATTAAGATTTTTTTATTTGGATTGAACCGTTCTTTCCATGGTCTGAGAAAGAGGCCTTCCGAGTTAAAGAAATATGGCCTATTATCAAAAATTTCGTTTATGTCTGCTTCATTAAAGAAAATGATAGTAAAATTTCGTTTTTCCCCTAGTTGTAGGTCGTAATTCCCTTGAGGTTTCCAAGTTGTGTTTATCCACCACACTAGTGTCTTCTCAGTAGGACAGATCCCTACAAATTTGTTGATGAGTGCATGTTATTTCATGTATTGAATATTCTCCCTTACCCATTTTGAGCATATTTGCAACTTTGACACTGTTTTCGATTTTGGGACAAAGTGCCCTGGTTTTTTGTATTCTCCCTTCGCAATTACTTCTTTGATGGTCCCACTCATTCCTTCTCCTCGCTTCCCCGAGTGGAGATATGGTGCTTTCACATTCTCTTTTCCTTTCTCTATCTCCATTTTCGAGCTCTGGATAGGGGTTGGTTTCCCACCATCCACATTCTCACTCATCCTGAGTCCCTTCCCCCAAGACAGAGGTACAGGTTCCTGCCCTTGTCAAGACCTTTGAAGAATTCCCAACCCTGCAAATTTTGATCACCGTAACACCTCCCACCTCCACCTTTATGCACATTGATGATGAAATATTTACCATCATTTATCAAGCGGTATTGGTTTTCTCTCCTCGTGAAGATTACATCCCTCATATACACGCATGGGATTCTAAACATTACACAATAGACATAAAGTAGTACTACAACTACCTCCACTTCACCAATATAATCTACACTTATAGTAAACTTAATCTTTCACTGTTTTGTGACCCAAAGTTATACATCCTTATTTACCCATCCTAATGAGTAGGGGCTAGGATGATCATGAACCTCCAATCCAAGCTTACTTTTTGGATCTTATGCTATGAGACTAACATGTTAATAAAAATCAAATAGATCCATTGACCTTAGTATTTTTGACATGAATCTTGATTGGAAGAGTTCAATCATCTCCTTCTCTTCCTTGGGATGGAGGATACTAAGTTTCACATCCTTTTGCAATGTAGTGTAGACAATATTATCATCTACATATGATCTACTCTCTACCTGGTTTCTTGAACCCATGGTCAACATGTTCTTCTTCTTGGCGTCCTTCTTGCGGTTCTTTGGGTTCAACTATGGATGTAGCTTCCAACACTTGTATTTAGTGTGACCATCAATGTTACATTGATTACAATTGTTTTTTAGATCCTTGCACTGACGTGTCGTGGTTGTAGTCTTATTATATTTTTGTTTACACTTATTCTTCCCATCCTTTGAAGTATCTAAGTGTTCTTTCTACATGGAACTAGTTGGATACCCTTTCTTCCTATCCATATTCTTTAGATATTGTTCTTGCACACATACCTCATAAAAAATTTGAGGCTTGAAGGGCATCACTTACCTCCTAAATGACTGTGGAAACAATCTAGATAATTGAGAAGTACATCTGGGTTCTTGGGAGATGTATCCAACACAATGGCCATTTTTCTAAACTAAATTATGTACTATTGTACATTTTATCGTTTCCTTTGGAAAGATTAATGCTAATGGATCCATTGGTCCTCTCCATACCCAACAGGGTAAAATTGGGACCCAATGAGGGTTTTAAAGTACTCCCACTTAGTTATTATGGGATTTTACTCTAGCCTAAGTGTCTCCATGTGGACTTCCCACCAAGTTAGGGCATGGACCTCCAAATTTAGTCAAGAAAATGATATATTTTTCTCCTTTGTTATGTTTTGGACACTAAAATATACTTATAAATGTTGCAACCGCTTATTCGATTTAATAGCAGTGATCTGACCTTGTTAGGGATTCCCGTTCACTTTTTCTTCGACTTTAAACAAAGGCTAGGAACAATTGTTGCCACTGGAACTTGGTTTTTCTTTATTCAACATTTTATTCAACTCCTTTTCTAGGTCTTTAGTGTCCCTCGATTTAACATCTAAGCCTGCCTCTAAGTTAGATCCTCAAGTTAATTATCCACTTTTCCTTCTGCATACCCAACTTCTCCTTAAACAACCATTTGCTGCCAATAATTTTTCTTCTAGTTGGTATCTCAACTAGATCCCAAACTTCATTCTTATCCAAGGCATCCATTTCTTCAACCATGACCTTCTTCCTGAGTTCACTATCCTTTGAATTAGCTACTTCCTTCACATTTGTAGGATCATCACTAGTAATAAATCAAGAAAAACAAGACTGAAAATCAAGAGGGAAATACTTTTCTATTTTCCTTCTTTCCCAAGATGACCCCCTCAAAACTGGGGTATGAGGTTATTCTTCTTCTAATTCATGTTCTATTGAGTGATATTTTTTATCCTCCAACTCAAAATCTATTTTCTCTAGTTCCTTTTCCATTTGAGTGACCTCATGTTTAGGAACATTTTTAAACTCTCTAAATACAACATATTGAATATAAAAATTCTTCTTAGTTATTGGGTTACAAAGTTTAAAATCTTTTACACCATATTTATAACCACTAAAGATAATTTTTTTAGCTTTATTATCAATCTTACTCCTTTTTTCCTTTGGAACATGTACATATGCATAACACCCCAAAAATTTTAGACATTATCCTAAGATTGAAATCCTACCCTCTACCTTCACTCCTTACCTTGCACATCCCCAATCCTTAGATCTCAAGCCCTAGATTCCCTTTCGATCCCCCACCCCCCACTAATTTCAATCTGTAATCAAGTAACCCTCTTTGAAGGAAAAGATCCCCCCCCCCTAGGGGACCTACACCTTCCATCCACCCATTAAATGAATTCCCTTGGTCCAACAACAATTAAAATATGATGCTACATGAAATGTAGGTTCATAAGGAAATAATCAACAAATATGAATACAACAATGGATCCAACCCTCTTTAGAGACTAGGTGATTCATTATATTGAAAAAAAATTAAGAGGAGATTCTATTCCATAATTTTTTCTTAACAAAGCCTAAAATAATGGGTTAACATAACTTGGGATCATATTCCAGGTTACTGTCCCCTCATCCATGTGGGGGCTTGAGGTTACAATACTTTCATTTTTAACTTGATGGAGGATTGTTTAAAAATTCCCTATCTTACCATTGAGTTTTGGGACTTAAAAGTTTCAAAATCATCATATATTCTCTAGGAACCTTCCTTAAAGTGGCTTAAAATACTAAATTAAAAACAACAACCTTTGTGGCTACTATTTGTGTGGAAATGGACATGGAACATGGGCTCCAAAAAGTTATAATGATAGAATCTAGGGATCATCACCTCATGCAAATATTGGACTACAAAAATGTTCTTTTTAGATGCTCACATTATAGATCAGACAAGAAGGTGTAGATCAACTACCCCCTCTACAACAAATCTGAGGATTATATTGGAGGAACACACATGGTTACGAGCCCTTCTAATTTTGGGTAGGACTCATTAAAAAAAATCCAAAAAATAAAAACAGAAGTGGAGGATATGAACAAAGACCATGAAAAGCTTCAAATATCACATGATTGAGTTAGTAAAGAATTTGCAAAAGTTACAAAACAATTAAAAGAAAAGATAAATATTTTGGAAGCTAATATCCTCTCATCCCAAAGAATGTCTCATGCCCCATGAGACCCTAGCTGCTCTAAATACAACCAAATTATAAATACCTATAGGAAATCCATATCTATTCTCCTCCTTTCCCTATTGTGTTCTCAATGAATATTGACACACCAACCTCTCCAACAGTATCGAAAGAGTCAATGGATTATGAAACTGAAACCCCCTCCATCTCCAAAATGGACAAGGTTTCAAACAACTTATCTTACTCCTTTCCCTCATTCACAAGGAGATATAAAATTTTCTCTCTAACAAAAGGATCTTTGTGGCAGTCTTGTGGTTTAACTTCTTCACAAGTAAATTCCACGATGAACTCCAGAGGGAGAAGATCATTCTCATATCATGAAAAGGTTGACACTGAAAAGTAGGTACTATCAGGTCATCAACACACTATACAAGGGGTCCTTAGTAGACAATCCCCCAAAGGGGTTAAAAATTATAGTTTTTTTTATCACAATATGAGAGGCATAAGGATGGCCTCTAAACAATGATCCCTAAGAAGGCTAGTCCTAAAGCATGTTCCCTCTTTCATCTATATTCATGAAACTATGTATTCATTTGAAGAAACACAAATGATCCTTAAGAAGCTCCTTCATGACTGGAATTTTCTCTTTGTTGATGCTACCTGGAATTCAAGAGGCTTAGCTTTAGGATGGGATTATTCTATTATCCTTCAATCCTTAGTAATTTCCAACCACTACATCTTGGATTCTAAATCCATTAATTGCACTTTAAAACTCCTTAATATATATGCACTCTCTCATGAAAGAAAATAATTATAGGAGGAACTATTTTCCTCACACATCATCTCCCTCTCTCATCTTATCATAGGAGGTGACCTATATTTCATAATCCACATGAGTGATATTTGGGGTAACATGACAAGGAAGGATCCTCTCATGGATTTTCTCTCCCACCATTTTGATGCTGGTGTACAAGCACTCTTTTGAGCTCACTCGAGAGACATTGGGAACACTTGAGTCATTTTACCCTTTATTTTAGGAACAAATGCACTATACTCCACTCTTTTAGGGATGAAGGAACCCTCCTCTTATTTTTAAATATTAGTGTTCCTTTCATAGCAGTTGACTCCATAAATGCACATCTCTGGCATGATTGGATCCGTTAACTAATATGTCTCATGCATGCTAAGTTAAGTAAGCCTCACTCAACAATTGTGAGTTAGTTAACACCACTTGGATCATGCATGTCAAGTTGAATATCCCCACTCAACAATTGTGAGCTACTTAACACCACTTAACTAGTCTAAGCTCAGTTAAATCCTTTATGAAGGTCAACATGCATGCAAGGGTGCATTCACTCAAGTATTTCACTTATTTAAGACTATCTAAGGTGAAATTTCTCAAGGGGAAAGTATTCTCTCTTGCATTCCAATACATATTGCATTGGATATCTCATCTTTGATGATATTTTGTAACTACTTTTTCACATGTTAGTGAAGAATATGGTTATGTAATATTTTTGTATTCTCTTTAGTCAATTTATTTGTATTGCAAATTTTTTTAGTTTCTATATCTAGAGCTCCTAAAATATCACATGGTATTAGAGCTACAAGGATTCTAAATAAGTTTGTTTACAAGATTATAGATTTAAGAAACATAGAAAAGCACATTGCAATGTTTGCAGGTTGAAGGTAAAGGACATAGTACATCAACTAGGATGGTAGAGTAAATGGACCATCTAGCTTAGTGGTGGAGGCTTAGAATATCCAAAGAAAGTATAAGAGGGAGATACTCTACAATGACTAGCAAAGATATGCTCATTTCCAATCTTGAAAATATGAATCAAAACCTTGTCAAGGAAGTTAGCAAACTTGGAGATGATTTAGCTTCTTCACAAGAGGAGATCAAGATTACTTTTCAAAAATCATATGCAATTGCACTTTTGGGAAAGGAGATACAAGATGAAGTTTTCAACTGGGGAACTTGTTATGATGATATAAAGGAAAAATAAAATCTCTGTATTGAACAACTCTTGGCTAAATTCAAAGAGAAATAAGATACTATTTCTAGTTTGAGAAAGTGTATCTCTTCTCATATAGTTTCGTTAAGATCTCATAACATACAAGAATATTCAACATATAATGATTCTAAATCATCCATTGTTGATGGCACCGATAATGATGAGAGTGTTTATTAAGAGGAAGACACTATGGATGATTCTACCTCTTCCACTGATGACCAAGAGGATTCTTCTTCCTCCCCTTCTAAGTTTGAAAATGAACGCGATAATTCAATATATACTATTGACTCTACATATTCTATATTTGTTTCTACAAATTCTTATTTTGAAGAGGAATACACTACAAATCTTATTGCAACACAAAAACCTACCGTAATTCATGAACTTACAACACCTTCCTTTAAGATGCATACTCGTGGCTTTGGGTCCAAAGTACTACTAAATATGGGATACACTAGAGGGGTCCTTGGTAAGAATGGACAAGGGAATACAAATCTCATTCATCATATGATGAGACTAACCAAAGATGAATTAGGTTTTGATCTGGCTTCATTAACATTATCAAGTTTTCTTGACTCATATCCTAAATAGATTCAATTTATTCCGTCACTAGAGATCATCACGTTAGATGAATATCCTATTGATGAGTTGTAGGATCTATCTCCTACACCACATATTAATACATCTTAGGATCATGTTCATCCATATTCACCACTTGCTTCAGAGTTATCAAAATTTCCAACATCAAATATTTTGGAAACATTAGACTCTTCAGTTTCATCTTTAGGGTCTACATAACCCACATATCAACATCCCTGGCAACATGATCAAAGAAAAATCATCCTACTTTCAGTTATCCACAACCATTTTTTAGTTCTCCTTCTTTCAACTAATTTAAACTATGTCGGTTATGTAGGTCCAATTTCATCTTTAGGGTCTACATAACCTAGATATCCATTGGGTTTTCCCTTTTTTTATTTTTTGAGGATTATGTTTTACTTGGGTACCAAACTTTGGCTACAATTGTTGGGACCCATTATTTTGTGCATCATACTCACCTAAGTTAGCCTTAAATGGGAGTGTTGTTGTACAAGCACTCTTTTGATCTCACTTGAGAGACATTTGGGCTCACTTGAGTAATTTTCCCCTTGATTTTAGCAACAAATGCACCCTCCTACACTATTTTAGGAATGAAGGCACCGTGCTCCTTTATAGGGATTAGTGCACCTTTCTTGGAAGTTGAAATCCAATTGACTCCATAAGTGCACATCTCTTGTATGATTGGATTAATTAATTGATGTGGCTCATGTATGTTAAGTTAACTAAGCCTCACTCAACATTTGTGAGTTAGTTAACATAACTTGGCTCATCCATGTGAAGCTAACTAGCTTAATTCAACAATTGTAATCTAGTTGACACCAATTGGCTAGTCTAAGCTCAGTTAACTCCTTCACGAGGGATAACATGGATGCAAGGGAGAATTCACTCAAGTATTGCACTTAGTTAAGTCGATCTAAGGTGAATTTATTCAAAAGGAAAATATTCTTTGTTTCATTCCATTACATATTGCACTGGAGATATAATCTTCGATGAGATTTTTTAACTATTCTTCCACATGTTGATGAATAATATGGTTATGTGATATTTTTGTCTTGTCTTCAATCAATTTCTCTATATTGCAGCTTTTTTTGGTTTCTATATCCAAAGATCATAAAATCTCACAATTGACGTAAATCTTCTTGTGGATATTCAACATGACATTGTTGGACACACTTGGACTAATAAAAGATAAATTCAATAGCTTATCTCCAAAATATTATATAACTTACTTATCAAAGAGTCCCTCTTTCCCTCCCTCAATGCTCACCGTTCATACATTTTGAAGGTTGCACATTCTGATCATCTCCCCATCTTCCTTGAATTATCCATTTCCTCCCAAAAGTCATATGTCCCATAAAATTCAACTCCCATTGGCTCTAATATGAGGATTTTTAGTTGTTTGGTAAAACAAAATTAGGAAATTCATGATTCATTGTTTGGTTATAAGGTGATTATTTCTACGCAGAACAACCTAATCAAAATTAAGTGTCTCACAAAATACTTGGCAAAGAAAACTTTTAAAAATGATGAGAAGGACTTGAGTGAGGTGGAGAAGGAATTGTCTGATAGTATGGACTCTGTTCTAAGTGATTTGGTCATTCATGAGATGATTGCAAAGATTGATTCCCTAGAAAAAGAAAAAGTTGGATTACTAGCATGGCAAGAAGCAAAGTGGAAAATGAAAAGCAAAGAACCTTGGCTCTTAAAAGATGACAACAAGAATACATTCTTTGATAGACAAGCCTAAGGAAAGAAAGCAATCAACACAACATGGAATGTTAAACACCACACATGAAAATAATTGAAGGATTTTCTCTCCATATCTAAGGCAACGATGCACCACTAGAGTAGTTTTTACTCAAACCTCAAAGGGAAAATATAAGAGATACTATAGCCTCTTCTACATTCTTCCTTGGGTGAATTGATGTATATTAATTGGGATATATTCTTGAAGAAGTTACAAAGGATGAAGTTCACCAAGTTCTTCTATCCTTCCAGCATAGAAATTATCAAAGACCCAATGGATGGACATCTAAGTTCTACATTGGCTTTCGGGACATAATAGATGACCACCTTACAACAATCATTGGAGAGTCTCACACATTGGGTTATATCCATCCTCCCTTTTAATCTATGTTTGTAACAAACTTAAATAATAACAATAAACAATAATAAAATAATAATAATAATAATAATAACATCAACACACACACACACACACACACACATATATATATATATATATAGATATATGTATATATATACATAGATATGTATATACATACATGTATGTATATACATATGATACATACATACATATAATAACAATAATAAGTAATAATGTCTTTATGAAAATACACGACTCTTAATGAAACGGTATTCTGCCAAAATATAAATAATGGGCCCTCAATTGTAATTCATCACTTATCACTTATCTATTAATTTATACATAATTTTATATCTACGAATATGCGGGTTATTTCAGAAATTACGGGTTCATTCCGAGTTAATTGAGAACATCCAACTATGGATGTTACAGTGGTATCAGAGCTATACGACCCTTGGACATTATTTACACTTTGTGTAAATTTGGATTTTAACCAGCATAGATCCAAATCCTAGGCTCTATCAAGTGCCAAGAGGGATCCAATCTCTTCAGATGCAAACTTGTTCTCGGGTATTGCACTTAAGGAGGCTTGTTTTCGAGAGATTTGATCCCTCTGGACGCTATCCCATAATTTCCATATTCAATAATCTTAGATTGAACCTGAATGTACTTGCATTCACACAGCTATGCGCATGATTACCCTATTCAATAATCTTAGATTAAACCTGAATGTACTTGCATTCACACAACTATTCGCATGATTACCCTATTCAATAATCTTAGATTGAACCTAAATGTACTTCCATTCACACTCTAGCCAAATAATTTAATTGGACAAAGAATAATGTGAAATGTTATTTTTGTTTTTAAGGATTAACATTTATGATTTTTGAGCTAAATAGTCATCCAAATCAGTTTTTCAAGAAAATATATCTTCTAAATCAGCACATCAACTTACCCCAAACATGAAGAACGTGTGAAATGAATAAGCAATGCGCGAAGCTATTTTTAAGATCCACTAACATTTTATATCACAAAAAAACAAAATACTATAACTCCTCTCTGGGAACGTTAGTTCATGAGTTAGCCGCATCATCTTTATCAAAAGTGATTCCGCTGTAGATTTAAACTGCATCGAATAAATTGTATAACAATGGTATAAGAAAGGAAAAGGAAAAAGAAAATTGTAATACATAAATTTCCTCAAATACTATAAAACAAATATCTTGAAAATCAAATATTATATAAAATTTTCAAAAATATAAAATATCCTTATATAACTTTATTTATAACTTTTTATTTTAATATAATCTTTATAAAACACTAAACATATATACTTTGACAGTAGACTCGCTCGTCAAAATCATGTTTCAACTCTTAAATCACTGTATAGTAACTAATTAACAAAGAAAATATGCCGCTTAACAGACCTGCGTTGTAAATCACAACACTTTTCCCCGAACAAATATCGATTAAACTAATGTTTTAGTTAAAATTTTGTAAATATGAAGTGTATTAGTATTCAGATTTTCTCCACAAAATATTTATGGGACATAAAAGTGGTATTTTGATTGCTAATATTTTCGTTGAATGTTGGTAAATATCATAAAAAAAATTATTGGGTGGCATTAAAGTATTATTCTAGTTGAAACCTGGGAATTATCCTGGTTATCACTATCCTAAAATCTACCTGCTTTTTCCAGAGAAAAGAGTCTGAATTGCCGAGTAATATATTAGTCTTGTAGAAAAGTATATCCTATAAAATGTCTGTTCTGTTTTACAGGTTGTATCAAACTCAGTAGCTTGTAGACCAACTCCGGGAAGAAAAGTATATTCTTTGAAATGTCTTCTAACTAGACTGTTAACGGATACAAAGAAATTATTTGCACGTGCAATAAATTCTTTCTAATGTATTATTCCTCACTTTCGGCATATATGGATCGGCCCAAGTGGGCGGGACACATTGCTGAATTGTACTATTTCTATTTCCGTTGTATGTAGAGTAAAACAATAATCACCTTCTAGATCAATTAAATTTATTCCCACAGTTTGGTTTTTATGGGCAGCAGATGCAAACCTTGAAAGGGATCATCCCCGATTGAAACGGATCATCCCCGGATCATAATAGTTTTAAAATTAAAATGAATATGTAATATTCTTGTTTTCACTTACTTAAAACGACAAAGAGACAGAAAAAATTCATCTTCACACCTCCCTAGCCATAACCATATAATATTCTCGTTTTCACTTACTTAAAACAACATAGAGACAAAGACAGGAACTTGAGATTTTTGTTCATGACAGATGGAGCAAGCTCAGAAGAGGGCAGCCGCAGCAGGTAGCAGGTGGAGATGGAGATGGCTCCGTGAGGCTGCGCGAGGATGGTTGCATTTTGATTTTTTTCAGCTTTGTATTAGCTAGTCTCCTTCTGCTGGAGCATTTAGATCATCTCTGTATTAGCCAGTGTCTTTTGGAGCATTTAGATCTGAAGTGTATTATTTTTTGGTGTTGTTTATATAGTCATTGATGTTTATATAGACATTTCTTTTTTTTCAATTTTAATTTCCTATTATTTATTGATTATTTATAGCTGACATAACGTTACGTAACGTTACAAGATCTCTCCCATAATATTCACTATCACTATTATTTTTCCGACATGTTACAAATGTTACATCACGTTACAAGATCTCTCCCATAATATTCACTATCATTATTATATTTTCCCGACATGTTACAAACGTTACTAACGTTACATCATGTTACAAGATCTCTCCCATAATATTCACTATCACTATTATTTTTTGCCAACATGTTACAAACATTACTAACGTTACATCATGTTACATCACGTTACAAGATCTCTCCTATAGTGAGCTATATAGCGCCTCTCGACACAACCACTATTAGGGTTTCCCAAAAAAATAGGACATTGTCCGTAAAAAAAAGAAGGTAAAAGTTAAAAAAATAGGATAAAAGTGAAACCACACGTGGTTTCTTAATAAGTGGGCTTGGGTTTATTCTACAAAAAAAAAAAAAAAACTGAGATTTGAACTTAGGTGGTGAAGGTAACACTCATTCATCCCAACCACCCAATCTACACCATTTTACAAAATTTAAAGGGAAAAAAATCTAAAAATACATAATAATTGATGCTAAGAAGCAAGTGAGATTTGAACTTAGGCGGGGAAGGTAACACTTATTCCTCTCAACCACCCAATCTATTGGAATTTTACAAAACTTAAGAGAAAAAAATCTAAAAGTACATAATAATTGCTACTAAGAAGCAAGTAAGATTTGAACTTAGGTGAGGAATGTAACGATCATTCATCCCAACCACCCAATCTACAAGAAGTCTTTATCAACTTTCAAAAACAAAATTATTATTATTATTATTATTATAAATTACTTGATAATTGTATTAAGTACAATTTTTAAATTACACGAGTAAAGAAAAACAAGACAAATTGAAGAAGACAAGAAGTCAGTCAAAAGGAAAACCAAGTATCATCAAAGAACACCAGAAGTCAGAAATTATGACAAAGTCTAAATCAGAATTACAGTCCCAACTACAAGTAGCAACTCACAAAGTATTTGACATGACGAAGTTGGATATTTCTAAGGAATTAATGAGTAAAAAATATACCAATCAGAATCTACAAAATCAAAAAATCATGAAAGATGCAGTCGAGAATAACGAAGAAATAAAACGATTAAACAAAATCATCAAGGACAAATATGACAAAAATAACACAAATTCAGACAAAAGTAAGATGCCAAGAAGCAGAGAATTTCCGCCTTCAACAATAGATTGAGGAACTCTAGCAGAAAGAGGAAGACTCAAAAAAAACGCACAAGTTGGAAATTACAAAAGTCTATAACACATTAACAAGTAATATTGAAGAAATATACCGATTAAGAAATCATAATAAAATATTAGTTACGAAGATCAAGAAGTTAAAGAGTACCAAGAAGGTAGCCAACTCGAATGAAGACATCGAAAGAAAAGTCCTAGAAAAACAAGAAGAAAATCAATGCCTTCTAAATCTTAATCAAGAACTAGAGAAAGAAATCGAGAAGTTAAAAGAGGACAAAAATTCATAAGACGAAAGGTTCGAGAAGATTTAGAGTAAAAACAATCTAATGGATAACAAAATAGCACAAATCCAAAGAGAAGCATCCAGATTCTACAAAAAACAAAGTCAAGTTGAGGAAGTGAAGGTAGTCCTCGCTGTAGTTAAGAAGGAAGAAAAACAAACGACACATACGCCTTACAGACATCCCAATTACAATCGTCATTTTGACCAACGACAGGGTCAAAATGAGCATTCACAAAAGAGTTATGTTGACAAGCAAATAGTTCGACATACTAAGAAACAATTGAGACAACCCGTTTCTCAAAACAATCTCAGAGGTCCAATCAAAATAGATATGGGATGGACCACAACAGATATGATGCAAAAATTCTCTAGGGGAATCCGTAACTCGTATCGTCTTATCTCATCAAATGTCACAAAGGATCTAGAGATGTCAGTTCAAGCAAATCAGACATGCTGTCAATGAAGCTTTGAGGACAAATCTTCCCTTAAGGGGAAGGAAATGTAACAAACTTAAATAATAACAATAAACAATAATAAAATAATAATAATACTAATAACATCAACACACACACACACACACACACACACACACACACACATAATAATAATTAATAACGTCTTTATGAAAAGACATGACTCTTAATGAAAGGGTATTCTGCTAAAATATAAATAATGGGCCCTCAATTGTAATTCATCACTTATCTATCAATTTATACATCATTTTATATCTATGGATATGTGGGTTATTTCAGAAATTACGGGTTCATTCCGAGTTAATTGAGAACATCCAACTATGGATGTTATAGAAACATTCCTAAATTTTATCAATCATTTGGATTCGACCATTGTCATCCCATATCCCTATGTAACTGTATCTATAAAATTATTTGTAAATTCATATCCTTATTAATAAATACCATGCTCTCAATGAACATTCGTTTGTAACAATTTGGGTTTCTAGATCAAAGAAATATCCATGGTGTTATTTGCATTTCCCAAGAGGCCATGCAATTTATAAAAACCAAGACTTAGACAACCTTTATGTTAGAAACTGACCCATCAAATAATTTTGACAATGTAAATTGTCTCTACTTAAGGATTATTCACACCTAGGTAGGATTCCCCTCCCTTTTCATAAATTGGGTTGAAGAGTGCCACCAAGGAGTCTCATTTTCCATTCCCATAAATGGTTCGGCATCGAATTTATTTCATCCCTCTAGTGGATACACCAAGCATGTTCCCTATTTCCATTATTTTCTACTTATTGTTGTTGATGCATTAATTTGACATATCAACCATGAATGCTATCTACAAAATCTGAAAGGGATGAAAATTGTTGTATCACTTCTCATCTCACAAATTATTTTTGTGGATGATATCCTAATATTTGGCAAGTCATCCATAGCTAAATGAAACTACTTGGATTGAATCCTTAAACTCTTGTTCTCATTCTCTAGCATGGAGATAAACTTCCAAAAATCATCCATTTGTTTCTTCCATATTCCTTTTTCCGTCAAGCCTGTGCTTCTTAAGTTCCTGCCTTTCCTTGAAGAGAAGAGTGAAAATTGTTTCAAATATCTTGGATTTATTCTTAAAGCAAATGATTACAGGATTCAAGATTGGACTTGGATCATAGATTTTTTTTTTTAAAAGAATAAAAAATTGGTTTCATATGTGGATTTATTTGGTAGGTTTAGTTACTCTAGTCAAAAGCATTATTGAGGCTATTCCGGTTTATTATATTGCACGTGATTTTATTCCGAAGTTGTTCTCAAATTAATAAAAAAGAGTTGCTCAAATTACACATGGTCTAGGAATAAGGATGGCTCTTCCATTCCTCTTTGTATATGGGAGATACTTTGTAAGCCAAATGTTAGTGGGGAATGGAATATTAAAAATATACACCTATTTTCAAAATACATGGTTGAAAAAAACATTTGGAGGCTGATCACTATTAAAATTGAGCTCACATGAATGTATGAACCAAGGAAAAACTCACAAATAGATTTCAGAGACAAATTTACTCAGTATTGACATGAAATAGTGCAAAAATGGCTTACAGTCGTATAATGTTTTCAATAATAAAAAAAGTAAAAAATGGATAATTAATCCAATGTAATACACTGGTATTAATAACCAGTGAATTCGAATACATGAGAGATAAATTCGAATTGATTGACTCAACCTAACTGAATGGATTGCTTGACATGTCTAAATCACTATCGAAGCCTAACTAGTTAGCTCTAGTTGTCTAAATCAGTGCCTCAGTCAGTTAGAATAAGTTAACTAGTCTAACTGAATGTGGTGGGTCAGGAAAGGTGCCTTCCCACATGCTGTTAATCAATGACTGGCGCTAACTGAATATAACTGGATGTAACTGACTCCTAACTAGGCTTGACTAGTCACCAACTGAACTCAACTGAAGGAGGTTGGTTCCGACACTCCCAGTGGTTCCTAAATTGTAGGGATTGGTATAGGAGGCACCTAAACTGATGTATGCAAGTGCAGTCAGTGGAATTTAACCTCAACTAGTGTTCCCCACACTCTAGTAACTGGTACATGTGGCCCAATTAGGCCATGTGGACCCAATGGTGCTAGTGACTAAATAAAGACTGAAAAGACTCCTAATTTAGAAATAATTGACCAAATTGGACAAGGGAGGATTATAATCCTAACACCCCCCCTGAGTGCTAACTTGGATAGTTTGTGGTCCCTGGTAACTAAGACCATAGGTCACCCATTACAACTGAAAGAAAAAAGTAACTGCTTCATACAAACAAGGAAACGGGGAAAAAACTACATGGGAAAAAATCCCCCCCTCAAACTAAGCAGGTAGAATCAAGATTCAAGTTAAAAAAACTTGAGAAAATGTTGCTGCAACCTTCATATCTATGGTGTAGCAAAGAAACATGCATGTTATTCTATGCACAGGTATCCTGGGGCCTGGCATCTAGACTTCTCCATCTTCTCCCAAAATGATGATGGAAGGAAGGACGAATGTAACCTTTGCTTCTTTTTGGATGAAGAAGTGTATGATCCACTATGTTATTCTAAGAGAAGTGTAGTTGATCAGGCCTTTCCATGTAGCATCTCACAGGGAGTTTGTTGCATCTCTCTGAAGGAGGTGAGATTGCATGACATAGCACAAGGTTCTCTTTCTAAAATTGATCTCTTGTCCTCTGTGTGTCAGATGGATTTCCATTCATCTTCCTAGCTGCCCCAATAGCCTTTTGTGCCTATTTGGGATTAGGATTGGGACTAGGGACTGGATTTGGATTTGAATCACCCTTAATTTCAATCTCATAAACTAATACAATTGATTCTACTTCTGATTCTAAAATACTAGTGGAAACTGCAAAAGGAGTAGATGAGTGTTTTTACCTCCCCTTTCAAGTGGCAGTTGAGAGTGCACTAGATCTGAAAATGGAAGGAAGTGTGAGAATTCATATGCCTTGGAGGAATGATTTGCAACACCCTTCGCTATGATGTTCCCAGTAGAGATATCTACGATATCCATTGAGTCAGGCCCAAATATCACTCGCTTTGTAGGACCAATGTGAGTCATCTGGTATACAGATAACATATTTGCAGCTAGGGAGGGCACATAAAGTACATCTTTGAACTTTCCATGTTCAAACTTGATTCCCTTTGGCTCGAATTTGACTGTCATCATCCATGTGAATGCTAGGGCCATCAGTAGACTATAAAGAAGAGAATGATTCTATGGATGCAACCATATGATGGAAGCTCCTGAATCAATGAGGAAGGCATGTGTTTTTTAACAACTAGCCTTTAGTGTATGACATCTCTCATCATGTTCTTCAGTTTCTTCTCTATGGTCAGCCTTCCTTGCACCAACAAGTACAATGATGCTATTTTTCTCTAGAAGAAGAGCCATTTGATCAATTGTTCTTCTCATATAGGATTTTTCTAGAGGAATCCCCTTCCACAGTAAGAATAAAATATCTTTCCTTTTCCATTATTCTTGCATCTCCTAGAACTCGAGGGATCATCTGAATGCTCCTTCTCCATAAGAGGCTCATTCTTTTTCTTCCCCTTACCATTTGTAGCTTTGGGTCCTCCAACAACCAATTCTTGATCTTTGGAATATCTAATGATCCCCATTTGGACCAGCTTGTCATGCTCATTGGTGAGAGACATAATGAAGGAATTGAGAGTTGGAATCTTCCAATTCGTTGTTGTGAGATTCCTGGTATGAAAGGTTGATGCAACGATTGAGTAATCTGCGCCAAGTTTTGAAAGGATGGCAAGGATGAGTTGATCATCCTCCTTCTCAGCTTTACACAGCTTCGACTGGAGCACCAAGTGCTTGAATTTGGTGAAGAAATCATTCATAGTTTTGAAGTTTCTCGGGTGAAGAGAAATCAACTCATTCTCTGGTTGATAGATCCTTAGGTCATATTGCTAATAAAACAGGGAAGCAAGTTGATCCCAAATTTCCTTAGGAGTATTCAATCCAGTGATGTGGAAGACAAGATCCTTATAAATCAAAAGGAATAGAAATCCAAAAGATTCATTAAGTTTATTCCAGTATTTTTCTTTGTCAACATAATGAATCGGCTCTACTTCCATCTCCATTGTGACTCTGTAGATTCCTTTGGAGTGCAACTGAGTCTCAATGTCCTCCTTCCACTGATGGTAGTTGAAAGGAGTGAGAGGATCCACAGAAGGGGCCATTATGCTGTTGTAGCGAATGCAATGAAGGAGACTGAAAAACTTGTAAATCACACAAACAAACAGAAAAAGTAAGGTCAATAGCTTAGTCAATCAAGCTAACTTGATCAACAATTCATTTGCTTAGGATTTATGTGGTAAATTCTCCGCTTTTGGTGCAGTACTGGAGGGAGAAATTTTGCTCAATTTTTTTGACCGAGTAGGAAATATGTAGAAGAAGAAATGCCTTGTCATGCTGAGGCTCTGATACCATATTAAAATTGAGCTCACAAGAATCTATGAACCAAGGCAAAACTCACAAATATATTTCAGAGATAAATTTACTAAGTATTGACATGAAGCATTACAAAAATGGTTTGCAGCTATATAATGCTTTCAATAATAAACAAGTAAAAAATGGATAATTAATCCAATGTAATACACTGGTATTAATAACCAGTCAATTCGAATACATGAGAGAGAAATTTGAATTGATTGACTCAATCTAACTAAATGGATAGATTGACATGTCTAAATTACTATCGGAGCCTAACTAGTTATCTCTAGTTGTCTAAATCAGTGCCTCAGTCAGTTAGAATCAATTAACTACTCTAACTGAATGTGGTAGGTGAGGAAAGGCACCTTCCCACATGTCGTTAATCAATGACTGGCACTAACTGAATAGAACTGGATGCAACTGAACATAACTGACTCCTAACTAGGCTTGACTAGTCACCAACTAAACTCAATTGAATCCTGGTTGGTTTCGACACTCCCATTGGCTCCTAAATTGTAGGGATTGGTCTAGGAGGTGCCTAAACTGATGCATGGAAGTGCAGTCAATGAAATTTATCCTCAACCAGTGTTCCCCACACTCTAGTAACCGGTACATGTGGCCTAATTAGGCCATGTGGACCTAATGGTGCTAGTGACTAAATAAAGACCGAAAGGACTCCTAATTTAGACATAATTGACCAAATTGGACAAGGGAGGATTATAATCCTAACAATCACCATAAATGGATTGTGGCAAGAATGCATCTATATAAATATATTGCACCACACCCAAGAATCACTTGGGTGCACTTTGGTCCTTCACCCTAAGGAGGGAGTTTGAGCTTATGGAGAGCTATGATACAATGCTTCCCTATTATAGGCAATGCGATGGCTTGTAATCTTGGAAATGGATGTAGTATTTTATTAGGGATAGAACAAATTGTTGGAATTCCATAAGAATATTTCCTAATAAGAGAGATAGTCTCCTTTCTAAACTCAAAAATATCAGAGTATTGGCTAATGTATGTGATACATATCACATGCACTTATGTAACTCTGTATGGTGAATAACAACACAGCTTAGTCTATCGAAAGAATAATATGAAACATATATACCTCCAATTTGCACATTTCTTTGATATCCATATCATAGGATCCAAACGCTCTTGTATTGAAAAAAAATGTTGCAGGAGGAGAATATAGAGTAAATTTGGGCTACAAAGAATTATCGAGTGAGGCATTGAAGGACCAACGAAAATGGTGGTGGAAGGGGATATAGAAACTAAATACCCTTTCCAAATCAATATTCTTCTCTTGTCTTGCTTCACACAAAAAAATATCGACCTAGGATAATCTAGAAAAGAGGGGAAATATCAGGTCAAGCATACATATCCTTATTTAGAGAAAACATTGAAACAATCTCCCATATTTTTGTAAACTGACACTTTACTAGAGAAGTATGGAGTGCAAAAGAATCATTTGGGATTTGCATGGAATGGAAAGGATTGATTTTGATGAAACCATTTAATAATTGGTTGGAAAATAAAAAGGATATAGATTATCTAGCTAGAAAAGAAGCAACCTTCTCCAATGTTTGTTCACAGCCCCTCTCTATAGTTTAGAGGTTCAAATTTTATATGGTTCACTAGTGCAAAATGAGAGATTAGTGACCAGGAGACCAAAAATTTTGGTCACCACAATTTTTTTCAAGGGATAAATGACCAAAATTGATAAATTTAATTGGGCTAACTAAAAAAGACCAAGATAAATGACCACTTTTGGTCACGGGATAAAAATAAACTAAAAAAGATCAAGATAAATGACCAAATTTGGTCACGGGATATCTAGACTAAAAATGACCACATAACAATCGGTCATTTATTTGGTCATTTTTAGTTGTGGATCTTCGGCAATGGAAAATTACAATTTTGACAATGAATTTCTACATTTTACTAAATTCTAAGAGTGCACATGGATTTAAAGACCCCTAGAACCTAGTAATTTGTAAACCTCCTCATATGTCACAAATCCATTGTTGACACCAAATTATCTATGACAATGTCCTAACGGTGAGCTATGGCTTATATATTTGATAATAACTATACAAATATACCTATAATATACATTTGTTTTTAAATATTTTATATATAAATAATATTAATTATTAAACTATTTGTATTATAAACTTAAAAAGAAAATGTTACTAAGTATTTTTTTTTACTATATACTAATAATATATATAAGAAAAAAATTAACTTATATATTTATTATAATAATAATAATAATAAAACAAAAATTAAAAAACAAAACAAGTTAAAAAAAAAACTTTCATTCACGACACCACATTAATGTAGTTTAACAATTTTGGTTTTGGCACCAACTTGAAGTGGTGGGTGCCAATGTAGAACAATCTTCCCCTTTCATTACCATATGATAGGCATCCTTATAAGATTACATTTCACTCCAACTCGAGGTGACAGTGTTTAAGGCTTCAATGGCACAAAGTATGTTTCAATCTATGTCCATCCCATTTTTTTTTCAATTTATTGTTTTTGAATTTAATTGATATTGGAATGATAAAATTTTAGCCTAAAAATACTCATGGAACTATGGAATGGAGGAAGTGGAATCCCAATTGGAAAGATTGAAATCAAGACATTAGAGGACACCCATTATAGGAAAAGATAACAACATTAGGCTTGAAGAAGTGGAAGAGAAGTCCAAAGGGCTACTGGAGACAGTGGAGTAGTTGGAAGCATAAAGGAAACTGGCAAGGGAAGTGACACATTTGAACTCTCCTCCTTTACATTCCAATGGATTCTATGGGCCAAAGTTGTGGAGAGAAATGGAGGAGGTAATAGTATAACAAGGGGCACATCATGATCTAATCAACAAAGGAGGCCCATACCTCCAAGTTTGGTGGAAAGACCTCTCATGAGCAAACTCCTCCTCAAATTCCAATGTTAATACATGGTTTACATATATATTTGGTTAGTAGGATAGTTTGTAAAGCACTTCACATACCATTTGAAATATAGTAGATATAGTACAATTAAATTGATTAACAATAAATAAGGTATCAATAAATTAGTTAAGACAAGTAGAAGGTCACACTATTTATTGAATTATTTTTGAAACAATAAAAAACATTTACTAGTTTTGTATTATTATGTTTTTTTTCAAACATGACAAAGCTTATCATAACTTCTCTTACGAGATACCTTACATCCAAAGAAGAATATAGATCATGAACCTTCAATATTATATTATCAATTTAGATAATTATTTTAGTACTTTTTTCTCCATACAAATACACCATTCTCTATGAAAATAAGAAAATTATCTTTTATCGACCAATGGTGCTTCCCGCCAAAATTCATCCACAATAAGTTAGCCCCAGTAATATCAAGGTTTTGTCATCAGGTTGCTACGCCTCTAGTCACAATATCGACAACCCTCACCGGGATCTCCCTCGAAATTCTGCTTCAATGGCGTTATGAATCTTCCTCAATCAGTTTATTGAACATCCTTTCAAACAATCGGTTCTCTGTTAGTTTTCTTGACCGTTCGTCTGAGCAATATTGAGGATGAAAGTTCAGGGGAGGACGAATCTGATGAAGATTGGGGTAAAAATGTGAAGAATGTGGTTGGTGTCGATGACAATGAGAGTGAAGAAAATGAGAGTTTCGAAGAAGAAGAATCGGTGGAACGAAAACGCAAGAGAAAACCCGTAACTGCCCAGAAGGGAGATTCTCGCAGAAAAAGGTTTAGGAAGAAAATTGATGGCAAGTCTCCTAGTTGTCGGTTAAAATTAGACATCCCTGGCAACAAATTGCAAGGGGAAGTGAAATCAATTACTCTCACTGCCTGTAAGCCTGTTGACTCAATGCAAGAGAATACAAATTGCATGAAACCTTTGAGGCAGGATGATGGCAACAGTATCTGTGAAAAGCTGAAGTCTGTACAAGGTAATGTCACCTTTATTCCCTTGTCCAATGTATTTTGTGTTTCATTTATTTCTTACAAATTATTTTAAAAATGAGCAGGGTTTGCCATTTTGCCCATTGAAAGTCTGTTGATAAGTTAACACAAAATTAAGATTGTTATGATGTAGTAGGCATTTATTACATTTACTAGGCATAGGAAAATGTTCATTTTCTTGTTTGAATTTGCTAGGAGAAGCATGCTCCAAGTACTGCTTGGGATTTGCACCCATCCTCGTACCTTTTTGAATTTCCATGAGCATGGCTCAGACCACAGTTAGGACAGAACCCTGGTGGATGGCTTAAATTTTTTCAACCTTAACAATGAAACAAAAAGCCCTATTGTTGGTCAGAGGAAAATGTTTTTACTTGAACACATGCTGCTTAAACGGTTCTTCAATTACAAAAAAAATTCCTTTGATGGCTAATTTTGCTTGCAAGGATTGAGTCATTTCTTGAATATTTTCCTACGCAAAGGTCCAGCGCACATAAATTGCCATACAAAATTCATGTTTATTCCTTTTGTGATAAGATTTGGCGTGAAGGTGTTAGTATAGTTGAATGCTTAGGTTGCAAGCTGTCTGCCACATTGCCAGCACATTGCATGTTTCATTTCAAGAATTGTGCTTGAGATTGGTTACTATTATAGAAATCTGTGGATAGAAAAGCTCGCTAATGATTATAAATACAACCAATTCAGATATTTCAAACTTTTTATTAAACAAATTACAACTATCAGCATTAATAATTCAGGATTTTGTTCTTTTTTGAACATAAAACATAATTGTTTGGTAGGTAATATAAGGTATTGTTTGCCTGTTCTTTACTATGTCACCTACTTTTTAAAAGTGAAAGGTTTGAATGCTTTGCAGACTTGGTAAGTGGCAATGGGATGCCAATCACTCTGTTTGGAGAAGTTGTAGAGTGCTTTGGCTGTCGCATGACAGAGAAGCTGAAATTCCTTTTTAAGTAAGCATTTTGTACATTTTCATTGGTAGGCTGAGATGCAATAGTATAAAATTGTTTTTCAGGCTTGTCTAATTAATAAAGTTTTCTTTTCTTTTCTTAGAGTTTATGAAGGATAATAATCTTGGTTTGATGTCGCAGTGGCAGCTTAGTGTTAAATTGCATATTAGATCCTTGTTTGTTTTGCCTGACATTTTGACCGTAAACTCTTGGAATTAATGCAAATCAGCCAAAGGTCAAATGCTTACCATAGTCACAGATTTAAGGATCAACATAGCTAAATCCTTGAGCTTATCTGACATTAAGGCATGGTTGAACTGGTCTCAGCACATAACTAACCATTAATAGTCATAGAACTAATTTGCTTATATGCCACAGTTAACTGGTCCACATAAGAAACTGGTTAATATGTCAGCTTCTAGAAGTGCCAAGATCAGTTACAAAATTGCTTAGGCTGAAATGTTGCATCAACAAATGCCATACACATACTTACATGGTGAGAGATTGGTAGGTTTA